>JAOTON010001507.1:0-560912 GCA_034440635.1 Lepas anatifera
CACTCACAAAATTGGTGAGGTGGAAAATTAGACACCCCTAGCCTTGTGTTGCCAAAAAAATGATCTGACCGCTTTGAAAGATATATTTCTGGAAAGCAGTTTATCTGTTCACATGATTTCTAGGCTTACGTCCTTGAAAAATTGTTTTTGTATTTCTGGTACGGAGAATAGTGAAAAACCATTTTGCTCATATTGTTGTTGTTACAACAATTATCTTGGAAATTTTTATGCTAAGCAGCATATTTTTGACATTGTATGGTAGGAATTGACCATTTATTGCGAAGAAAAATTGATTGCATCCGAGATATCAGCCCTTCATTGCTGCGTAAACCAGCGCCCTGTGACACCCAAATCCACTCACGACACCCTACGACACCCTAGGCATAAATGTACCCTGATATTTAAGTTGAACTGGCAAGTGTACGGTACTGGAATACACTTGAAACTCTACATTTTCATTAAATGATTTTTTTGGGCAAAAGAATGCGTCCAGTTACCCTTGAAACATCGTAAGCACTTTTTTGTATGGCTGGTCTACGGCACGACTTGCAAATTGCCGTCTTTACATCTAGTAAATAAAGCGGCATCTTTAGGGGCTTTTTGAAAGCCCGCTTGCTTATTCGTTATTTAGATAAAACATTATTAGTCTCCCTCTTGGGGTGCTTTTAGTTGTATAGTTTTCTAGTCTATAAGGTTTTAGAAAATTGAATTTAGAACAATTTTTGAAATGCAAATTATGTGGCTCATGCGGACCAGCAAGCGGCAGGCGATCAGAAATTTAAAGTAGTAGTCGCTCTGACGCTGTCGCAACCCGCCGCGCTCATTGATTGTAGACGAAAGGAAGAAACAAGAGAGAGAAGGCTGTAGTTTCGATTAGATTGATAGAAAGCAGCATATTCATATGAAGGTGAGTAGATGTGAAGAAGAGCAGGGGGAATTGACAGGTAAAGAAAAGAAACTTTTAGCAAGGAGTCTGGAAGAGTTTATTGCCATGAAAGAAAGTTTGTAGTTTCGTCTGGGTTAGTTAAGTGTAAACTAAGGCTCTACTGGGCCCTAGCATGTGTATGCGAGGTGCAGTGATTGAGGTCAGAAGTGGCCTCCAAAATTCCGGTATCTATAGGTATAGGAGGGGCGTTGTCCCGGACAGAAAAACTGTACAGTGTGTGGTTAGATAATTAATTTTGACACTAGGTATTGCATGAAAAATCCCTTTTCATTTTTCACCACCTGCTGGTCTCGGGCCCCCTCTGCAGAGTTGGTCTAAGGTGGCCCCCGATATTTCGTCTCAGGGGCCCTCAGGGTCCCAGGAGCTGATCGTGTGGGAGAGGAGAGGAGGGGTACAAGAGTTGGTCTAGGGAAGCCCCCAAGAGTTTATCTTCATCCCACAAATGTTAGTCTTTGTGGCTCCGAGAGTTCTTTCCCCCGAGGGTTGGTCTCAGAGGCCCCCCAAAATGTATTTTATTTGTGGCAATTCACCAATTCCTTAAAAATTGGAGACTGCATCAGGGGTTTCAGTTGGTAAATATTTACCTGCTTAACCCAAATTTTTCACATGGTAATGGTCAAACAATGCAGCTTGGGGACGATTTAAAATATTTACTTTGAGAAAATTAAAGGAAATATCCATCCCTCAGTTCAAACAAGGGCTCTGATAGTTTACCACCTGAGTACCCAAATTGGAAAATTTTTCTCCGCTATACATTTTGAGGGAATATTCCACTCACTCGCCATACATTCCGAGCTGAATTTTCCACTCGACACCCTAGCGCAAAACCTATTTTGGGTCACTGGATATAGGTGTTAGTATCAATATGTTAGTAGCAAATTGGTTAAATGACTTCCTTTGAAATGGTATACTGACAATATGGAAGTAACAAATAGGCTATCACAATTTATATTCTGTTCACCCCATATATGACTTGAATATTTTGAATTCATCAAGATATTCATAAGATAATAGCACAGCATGGATGTGTGCAACTGTAGGCATTATTCAATATTTCATTATAAATATTGATACAGTGTTTAAGTAACTTGCTTTTGACCCTGGCATGAGTAACAGATAGAAAGCTAGAGCTTCATGCTTTTACATTCTTGATGTATGTCTAAAAGTCCATGTCTCAAAATTAATTGTAAATGCATTTTTCAAAAAGCTGCTGCTGCATGAATAAGATTATTTTTCAGTGGAAAAAATTAGGTCTGTATTGAAAAAGGCTTATTTAACTTACAGAAAATTGACTTTGAAGTCCCCGTTCAGTTGAAGCCCGGAATGAGCCTGGGTGAAGCCCGTTATCAGCCCGGCATTGGCCTAAATCAGGCCTTTCAGGCCCGGTCCAAGCCCGCGGGCCTGGGCCGGGCTTTTGCCCCGGGCCCACGGGCCTAGAAAGTCCCACCTCTAATCGACACGTTATCGGACAACGCCCCCTGTCGTTCCCGGTCAGAGCGCAGCTCCGGGCACATGCAGCTACTCTGCTGGACGACAGAAATAGCTAGTGACACGATAGACTGGTGTTAACGGCATACACTCCAGAGCCCCTCCAAACAACAAGTCAACGAAGAAGCTCATCCAGCGACGCGTGCTATCCCCAGCCGCAAGTTGGCACACACAGGCTTAGTTTCCATGGGTGGGAGGCGATTAGGATAGAGCTGAGAATCAGGATACGCCCATCACGGTTTCCATGACAGTTTACCTTGGATGAGGATAAAGCTGTAACAGATAAAGATAAAAAGTAATTAATGCCAATTTTGTCTACATTTCTGGCGCACCAGGGATGTTTCCCTTTACTCCCTTCGCTTTTCCTTCACCCAAATTTACAAACAAAGCTTTACCCTCTGCAGTATACTCTCCTTTACCCTCTGCACTGCAAGTTTGAAATTGTGCATGGAACTGAGGTTACAGCTCTGGCGCCCACAATGGAACAACAGTACCAATGATAACGTATTTTTCCTCTATCAGAGGCAAAATGAGTAATCATTCACACTTTTTCCCACCGCGTTTTATGAACATAAGTCACAACGTCAACGACAACAGCTCCCTACATCAGCTTTAAGCAGCTCGTCTTAAAGGGAGTGTAGCAGCTTGGTCGAGTCCAGGAATTGTGTAATTAGGGGTATTTTTAGCCGAAATCATGAAACGTCAATGATCTGCCTAAAAATGTACAATGAGCTCAATACTTTGATTTTTAAATGCTCCTCTAGGGTGAAAAATAAGCCTCTGCCTGTGGATAACCTGGCAACATGATCTGACAACTAGTACTATATTCAATAGGCTTCAAGGGCTTCAATTGGCTGATTAATCACCGTGACGTCAGCGCTGACATCACGGGAACAGCTGACTACTGTGGCCGCCTGGCTGGGGTAGATTTGGGGTACATTTCAGGTAGGGTTTTAGCTTTTCTCCACAGAAATTTTGAGTTTCAAGACAAATGATACATTGAGAACCGGCTTTTCCGGCATGCTTTACAACTTGGCTATCGCAATTAAAATCACGTCAGAAGCCGGTGACGGACGAGGTAAGAAACGGCTTCTATTCTAACAGTTTTTCCGGTCTCGTCGTTGTCGTTGTTGTTGTTGTCTGTTATAAAGGTGCCACATTCCCTTTAAGCCACGAGCATAAGCTACACCGTGAGTGTAAGTGTACTACCACACATAAAAACGTCAATTACGTCCATTGCGATTACGTCAACATAAAACAGCATTGCTGCCCCACGATGCCAACCCGGAACCTAGCGCCAACACCCACCTTGTCCTCGAACGTCCTGGGCGTGAGGTGGAAGTCGTAGAGCGGCACGAAGTAGTCCTCCAGCAGTCCCATCAGCAGACAGAGGTAGACGCCGTCGTTGAACTGAGTGTCCAGGTCCGTCACCTCCAGGTTGATCTTGTTCAGCTGCTTGTTGGCGAATGTCACCAGCGACTGTGGGGGGCAGGATAAAGGGTCAGTGGAGGCTCCCGACAGCGAGGTCAAGGTTCCGAGACGGTCAAAGTGAATGGTTCTGTCTCTTCCATCAGAGATAGGAAGCAGCTGATCCAAAAAGTTCACTTCATTTTCGAGGGACATCGAAAGTTGGTACACATTTATAATGTCATTATACGGCCAAGACGTTAAAGAATTAGCATTGCTATCACCATTGTACCAAACACCTTCAGCTCTAACACCACCAATTGCGGGCAAGAGCACTCCTCACCTTTTTCACGACCTGCAGCTTGTCCGGCGCGTGGTCGAACAGGGTGTCGAAGGCGTCGCGTTCGTAGCGCAGGCCCAGGTCGTCGTAGGTGGAGGTCATCTCCT
The DNA here is from genome assembly GCA_034440635.1 of Lepas anatifera. Lineage (NCBI taxonomy): Eukaryota > Metazoa > Arthropoda > Thecostraca > Lepadidae > Lepas > Lepas anatifera. The sequence continues at coordinate 4,289 of JAOTON010001507.1, forward strand.
CCTCCACCAGGTGGTGTCGCAGCTGACCGTCCTCCTTCTGCAGGTCAGTGCAGTTAGCGCCGCAACCACGTCACCTCAGCCCTAAAGGCGAGGGCCGGTGTATCTTCACCTCCCGCGGACAAAAAACTGCTCACAGTTACCCAGGTGGGCATTTACTGTATAAGGATGTAGTGGACTCGTAGGGAATAAGCACAGCAGCATACAATTACGGAGCCCCGCCCTGACCAGCATAACCGGGCGACAGAGGCACCATCGACTACGTCACTACCCACAGGAGCACACACTGGCGTTCACCGCAAGGAGGCTAACTGGCGTACCTTGACGATGACGACTTTGACGTAGACGTTCTCGGGGAGGCGGATGGGCGCGCGGTAGTGGCGGACCAGTGCTACCAGCAGGTGCACGATGGCGATGACGTTCTTGCCGTGCACCTTGTCCACACTCCAGAGCTGACTGCCCTGGTGGCCAAGGCCCAGCATCTGCGACAGCGGTATTCAACAGGGTTATCACGAGGTACATGGTACTGATCAGGTTTCGCATCACACATACTGCGAACGTTATACGGCGCCGCCACTTCTCAACCGGTTGGAAGGGGAGTTCACAGGTGGCCGGCGTGGGATTCGAACCAAATATCTCCCAGCTAAGGTACCAACACTTTTCAGACCTCCCGTAATTCCATCTTGAAACACCTCCGATTCCATATCACTAAGTGTGCTAGGTGGGGAAGTTTCAACGCTTTCAACGTACTGGATGGCTATAGAGTCTCGCCATTTTCACACAGATATTGAGAAATACTGGGGATTACCGAAATTCAAGGAGGTGCTAGAAGCACCAGGTTTCCGAAGTTTAAGTAAATGATGCATTACTACATACCGAACTGTTTGCACAAGCTGAGTATGTATTACCAGGCCGACGTTTTATGAGTGGCAGTATTTTAGGTGCGTCTGTGCATTTACCTGGGGTCACTTCCGTCATCAGCAGCTCGGCTAGTTCTGAACAGTCGCATACTGCCACAACACGGGGCCGTGCAAGCACCCTCGGCGAGTAGGTACCTGATTGATGGAGCTCAGCACCACCTTCAGCTTCTGCTTCTGCGCCACCTCCGACTGGGTCACCTCCGGCACCGAGAGGGTACTGCCGCTCAGCTTCTCTGTAATGTTCGACACGGTCAAACCGGCGTCACTTCTGACACCAATACCGCCGTGTAAACGAAATGGGTATCTCCAGCTTTGCACGGCAGAACATCCCTGATATTTAGTCATATTCCAAACATTAATAGACCGAAAACTAACCCAGACACATATCCAGCCTGTTGATACAACAAAAAACGACGCACTCTGCAAGCATACAATCAGACACTATGAACAGTGACCACCTGACCGTCCACCATGCCCTCTAGCAAGAACACATGGGTACACGTTCCTGTTTTCCAGAGAGCTAAATCATACAAGTCCTCACCCCTACCAGCCAGTCGCGGAAGGTTTGGTCACTGGTTATAATGTTACTGAGCCCCCTTAATTTCCATACCGCTAAAACTGAATAAATAAGTGTGTCTAGCCACTGGGCCGACCATAAAACAAAAAACAAAAACAAAACAAAGGTAAGTACAGGGCCACCCACCAGTCAGCATCTGGAGGACGTGGCCGTCGTAGAGGTCCTCCTCCAGCGACTTGACAATGATGCGGTATTGGGCCAGCTCGTCGTTGAGCCAGTTGGTCAAAACCCGTCGCAGGTCGGCGAAGCGAGCGCTGTTGTACGAGTGTGGGTCGATCATGGAGCGCTCTTCATTCTCATCTGAGACACAGCACGGGGTGATGGATGGTCACTTTCTGATTACGGGGATATGCCTAACTTTTCTGTAGGAAGATGCAGACAGCACATCCCCTCACTCTGTTTTCCTCTTTAGAATGTTGCCTGTCGTCCATATAAGTGTTTAGAGTCCACAAGTGAATTATTCCATCACACCTAAGTTAGAGTCAATGTTCATTCGACGCCAAAAGAAGGCTACTATCACTATTGCCATAAGTACCCAATTTATAGCATTCATCCGTCAATAGACGACGAACATGGGCATATAAACTGTCTTCCCGTTCCCTGTTCGCTGCGCCACTGACCCTACCGGTGTTCACCCTACCCCTTCCTCTAATCTGTCGCCCATTCACCTTGCTACACTACACCTGCTCAACCCCCTCGCTCTGACTGCAATCACAATTCCTGCCTCCTGGCACTTCCGGCTATCGCCCCAGTGTACACATGTTCTCGTAAATGAATGAAATAAACATGTATGACTTCAAGAGGGAGCCTTATTACAGGCCTCGGACAAAGTGTGTATCCCAGTTATGAACCCCTGCTAACGAGCATAAGCAGAATTATGGCAACGCAGAGGTTATATGGCGCCGCCAGCTCCGGAAGGGTTATGGCAGGTCAGCTTACACTCATTCCGAGAACCCACCAGAACCAGAGTTCAGACCAACGATGCAGAACGCGGAGCCGCTAGCCATTTTAACTGCGTGGGTACAGCACTGTATCGGCTCACAGAAGAGTGTGTGTGAGAGAAGACAACAGGGGCAGCTGGGAGGTGAGTCGAATGACTCAGATCTTTCCCAACTATGAGTCATCGAAGAAATACCATGACTCAGTAAATGAAAACGCAGCTCCTTCTGACCAAGCATCCATAACGACCAATCACCATGTCTTTAGAATGGATTTGCAGAAATTTCACACGGACTAGCAGAAGTGAACTATGAATACTATCATGGTTACTTAGAAGTCAATTGCTACTAAGTCACAGGCACACCCGGGATTTCTTATCAGGGGGGGGACACTTCAGTCAGGGGACGTCATTTCTCACGGGGCGACCTATCTCCGGAATCGTATCGTATGGGCGCTGACGTGAACCTGAATCCTGGAGCAAATGGCGAGAAACAACATTTCAGGGGCGCCGGAGCATAGAGGGGTTAACAGTGTTCAGTGTGGGGATGCAACTGCCCTCTCCTTGTCATGGACCCTGTATATCTTTCGTTGCTAATAGTTGACATTTCCTTACAGCAAGACAAGAAAGAGAAATACACAATAGCGAGATCGTCAGCGCTTGGGCTTTTGTTTGGTGTCGGTCTTAAAGGTAGTGGACCACTTTGTGAAAATCCTAAAAATAACATTTTTAGAACAATGAGACGTCTGATAACCAGGAAACCACTTTTTCCCCACTTTCATACGCTAAAAACAGAAATATATCCTCTTTTCTAACAATATGTGACGTCTTCAAAATAACACTGTTGATAATCAGTGAAATACCAAAAGTTGATCATAGACTCGCTATAAGGCTCAATTCACAACATTTCCGCACGGCGAAAATAGCATGCAGTACAAGAAGAAGCACTGGTGCAAAAGCTGAACGTCAGGTGTCACTATGGCGGCCAACCTTATTCAGTGGTGGAAATGATATGCACATGTCTGATGTAAGAAAACAATTTCATAGTTGGATTTTGACAAAAACATTTGTAACTTGTTTTGGCAAGTACTGGGGAGGGAGGATATGACGTGTATTACGGTTATTAGAATAATTTTGGCCCAATAACGTTTTGAACTGGACAACTTTTACCTGAGTGCCCTGTCGACAGGCAGTTGCATGCTGGTTCACTCACTAGCATGGTATTTTCAACGAGTGGGCGAGACGTAGGGCTTACGACCAATCAAATTACTGCAGTCATATGAAAGTATTCCTTCAGGGTTTGAAATAAGCCTATAGGCCCCTTTATTTTGAACTTTAAAGCTGGCGGAAATTTTATACCGAGAGCTTCGGGTGAAACTAAATATGCCAATAGTGGTTTCTCAACACGCTCTACAAAACTGTTATATCAGTTCAAAACCCATTATAAAGTGGGACACTCCCTTTAAGGCTTGTCCATTCACTTATTTGCCACAACTTGCGTTGGGAGTTAATTGATGCGGACAAAGAAGGGCAAATAAGCAGAGAACGAATGGAAACACAACTTCAGCGCCATAAGAAGGTCATGAGAATTATCAGTGAGAGGCACGATTGAATAGACACATCACTCACACCAAGGTGATAGAAACATGTATGAACGGCAGTAAACGACCACACAGCTCCATCATACACCCTTCTATAATGGCCAATTATCTCCTTAAAATACATTGATAGAAATTTCACATAAATTGTCATAAGGTAAAAACTATGAATACCATCATGATTACTTGGAAGTCTATTGTAAAGTTGCATCCCCGAACCATTGGCGAGAAACGATATTCCAGGGGCCACCATTTACTCAGAGGGGAAGGGCAATCGTCCCCTTTCCTCATGGACCCTACTATGTATTTATCCTTTTGAAAATGTATCACACACGCAGTCTCTATCACTTTCCCACGAGATATGAAACATACGACACCTAGCAAGCATTTTCCACATACAAACAAGGACAGAAGCCATATTCTTAAAAATGCCCTCAATAGCCGTATCTGTGTAACGCTGACACTGCGTTACACGGTGGCCAGCACTACAGTATCAGAAGCGCCAGGTGTGCTAGCACTTGTCATGTGAGAAGCTAAAATTAAACTGGATATTCAAAACAGAGTGTCAATCATTTTTCTCACAATAGTTTAAACAGCCCTGCGTTCCCCACCAAAATTCTAGCTGCCTACCTGGTGCCAGACAGTTTTGCCTCCCGTTACTCCACACAGCCTCGCATTACTCACCAATGGTGTAGTACTCTGCTGGCAGGTCTCGCAGCACTGCCCCTCCTGGGGAGTCAATGGCAAACCGACCCTCGTCCTTCACATCCTTCACTGCAGGCAGCAGAACACTGGGTCAGAATACAGCCACGGCATACCTGTCACTCTCCTCCCAGCCTGCAAAACATGACAGGTTTTGATGAGATCTTACTGTGGCAGCCTAAAAAGCCTTCTTAGATTGGGATAGCTTGTTCAGCAATTGAGGCAGGAGGAAAGAGGATAGGGCTGACACATAAGATTGGTGACAAAATATAATAGTACATGAAGTAAGCTCTGCCAATGCTAGCCTTGCTGGCTTTTTTCTGTTACAAAAGGAAAACAGAGTAGCTCATGAAAATATGAAGCATAAATGGGAATCCAGCTTTTCAGTGACTTATCGCACATCCAATTCAATCAAGCGCCAACTCTGACTCCAAGACTTGATAGGGTTGACCAAAGCAATAGTCAGTGAAAAGTTCCTCTGCCTCAGTGACTGCCTGCCTCGCCGGGTTGCCACCGACTAGTTGTTTTTTTTTTTGTAATTCGGCTGCTTGGTATCGCTGGAGGTAGGCGGAGTTCTGACGTGCGCTGCTGTCTGTTTTCATCATGTGTTTCTCAACTATGTTATGCCTTGGCAGAATTCCGGACTCCCTATTTATTTTACGTTATTTTATTTTTGTATCCTCCCCAGCCCTGATAATTTTATTTTATGTTTTGCCCTGACGTCAGCCCACCCTGCACTGATGTGCCGCTGTGTCGCGGCTGCGAGCCGCCCGCTTGCCACGCTCTTGCTTGCTGGGCCTCGGCGCGTTACCCGACCAATGTGTCATAGCTGTTTTAATGTCACCTGCTCTGAACGCCTTGTCCATCCGTGTCTTTTTCTCCTCCTGGGAATACATGTATGACGGAAGATATAGGGGCCCTTCTCCGGGGGGTACACTTGTGTGGCCGCTGACCCACTGCGCATTATAGGCCCTGGTTTTAGTGTATGTAGTGTGTGAAATGTGTGTGTTGTACCATATTGTGTATGGATGGAACTAAAACAATTATATAATAGGGACTACTTGTCCCTGTGGTCCCACAGTTTTGTTGATTCAGATTATAATAATTTTGTTACAGAACCAAAAACATTAGCCAGAGTTTGGCTGCAGTTAGTATGGCTCCATCTCTTACCTAACTCTAGTGAGGTAGGACATTTTAAAACAATATTTTTCATGTTTCGACTTTTAATCTCAAATTTATACAAGTTCAACCACACAGGGCAGCATTTCAGATACTATTCACAAAATAATATGCAGTATAAGTCAGGAGCAAGGGGGTCTTCAAGCAAAAACAGAGTATGTGTGTTTTAGTGAGGTATCTCTAGCCCTGTGCTTGTTTCTGTGGGTGCTACCACTACATAAAGCACAATCAAGAGCACCCTTTGTGCTGGTGCATGGGTATGTTGTAAGTTTTAATTGGAAGGCCAGAAAATAGAAGGCTCCTGTATGATCATGTGGATCAGAAAGCAAATTAAATAATGCATGTAAACAAAATACAATGGTTATGCACATCATTTATTCTCCCTCCAAGAAATCACAATACTTGCATTGAATCTGACTTAGTTTTCATGCCCCAAAATGTGAGCCTGATACACCACCAATCAGGAAAATAGTGAAGTCATCAAGTTCATCAAGTGATACTTCCCAAGCACTTTAGCAAACTGTGCTGAGGTGCTAGGAAATGGTACCTGATGAATAAAATGACTTCAAACAGAGGGAGTCAATGTCTCCAAAATTTATTCTAAATGGCAGTCCAATCAAGACCACATTGTGGTCATTGAAACTAGGCCAACATATTGCAGGCAAATACACATTTATTTCAACATCATCACATGAACAAAAGCTCCAAAAAATTACATCAAAATACACACATGTACCCAATGGGATCAATAGATAGATCAGCAACAGACAAGTTACCAAGGATGGAGATGAAATATTATATTCTTTAATATCATATTTATATTAGGTATATATTTTCACTAATATGTTTAACCCTGAGGATAATCCACTAAATCTGCCACCCAATGGGAGAAAAGTGTATATATTTCATCTGAAATATTTTACAGGACAGCACTTCTGTTTTGGTTTACATTAGAACCTTACAACTGACATGAAAAGCCAGTATCACAAAAACTGTATAACAACTATATATCATTAAAAAATCAGCAGCAATTTTTCTTTCTGCATCAAATAATACCAAAATACATATAAAATGTGACTTAACCATTTAACCAGTGTGCTAAGTATGGCATTTTTGACGAGATTTTGTCGGTGTGAGTGCCCTTGGAGACAGAAGCGAGTGGTGCAAATTTTATCCACCTTGTGCGAATTTGAGAGACTGGTGTGAGGAAGGTGACACTGAAAACCAAAAAATTAATGGCTAAATAGTTATAAAGACACAGGAGGTGGCCTTATAAAAAATTCTTAACTAACTCATAAGAGAGGTAGCATTGCATTGTGTGGGTGGGAATGTGCACATTTTTCTCCCTGGTATATGGCAGAATGGTGCAATTTTTAGGCTGGTGGTGCAATAATTTTGGATGGCTGGTGCGACCTGTCTAGCCTGCTGCCATACTTTGCAGACTGGCTGTTTAATACATATGGCAGTAGAAAACTACAAGACAACAGTGAACAATCCTACATTATACAAAATATCAAGATTAGAATATCCATTCTAATTTTGGCTTAAAATCTATAAACCATAAAAAATTTTCCTTTTTTCCCTACTACAAAATTAATTCATCACACTTAACTCAAGGATGAAACACGGATCCTTGGATGAAGGAAGGTAAGCGACATCGACATAAGCTAGCTCTCCGTAAGGCAAACCTGGCGCACCAATGCAACTGTTTTTACTACTATTCCTTGAAATTTTCTACTGCCACAACCATGCTGAAAACACTCACCTTCCTTAATTTTCTTCTTCCTTCCCAATGTTCCGAGCTTTTCCCAAATAGATTCGTCCCTTGATCCATTTCGAGACGCAGGTGCTCCAGGTGACTTCGGGCGTGGCGACGCCATCATTGCAGTTTGCTTACATTTCACCATGAGAAAGCCTTCCCGGCTTCTTCCCAGCCTACTTTTGACCAATCAAAAGTAAGATATACGCCTAGCGTTCGACACTATTGCAGCTATATTAGTTGAACTTACACACCACAATGCAGATTTCATGCTATCAAACATATCTGCCTGCGCTCCCCTCTTGTTTTTTTCCGATTGCAGCTCAAATCAGGGGCGTGGGAAAGGTTATCGAAGGCGGAGGTGGAGGAGGGGAGCCCAGGGGAGCCCTGCTCGTGAATCAGGGAGAACGTGCAGGCATTTGCATTTGCCCCCCAAACGGAAAAGCTCGGGGCAAAACTATTTCCCCCAAAACGATGGACCTCCTTTTTCCCCGACTCCTTTTTAGTTTAACCCGCGCCCCACCGGGGTCCGGCGCCACCGCCCCACCAGGGACCATCGATGGCCCATAGGCGGATCCAGGATTGCCGATCGGGGGGCACCTTCCCGGGGGGTCGCCATCCAGACCGGGGGGCGCCATCCGGACCAGGGGGCGCCACTTATGACCGGCAAAAGCTATCAGGTGGGCGCCAAATCCTATCGGTGGGCGCCGACTTTCGCATCCTGGGGAGGGGGTGGGAAGCGACATTTCAGGGGGCGCCATCGACCTTTCAGGGGGGCGCCGAGGGTCGATGGGGGCACGTGCCCCCCTTTGCCCCCCTGGATCCGCCTATGCGATGGCCCCCTCTAACTCCGAAAATATGGGGGTTAGCACAAATCTGAAAAGTGCATTAGAAAGCTCGCGTGAATTCAGTAAGAAATTATATTTCATGTTTAAGCGCTTAGGTCAATGGTTTGACCTCCAGAGGTCAAAGAAGGTCACAATAGGCTATTTTCACTCAAATACGCAATGCTTAAGAAAACTGGGCATAACTCTTATGCCATTAGAGCTATTGAGATCTGGTAAAGTACATTTGATAGGAAATTGCAAAGTCCTTTTTCCGCTATATTGAATGTAAAGACCTCCCGCCAGTGGTTTGACTTCCAGAGGTCACCTCGTGACCTAATATGACCTGAGGCCACGAAACGTCAGAAAGTGACCTTTTCGTATATCAAATGAAAGCCAGTGACGAGACATACACGGTGGTGTTTGTTTCATTGCTCTAGCTTAATTAGGTCAAAAGTTATTGTCAAAATACTATTTTTGACCCCTCGTGACCTTGGCTGACCTTGGAAAAGTCAAAAGGCAAATATGACCCCTGGGATCCGTGAAAGGGTGGCCAAAAACGCTTTTCTGAGCAGTCTGAGCATTTGCACTAATTTTTGTGACTTTTAAATCATAAGACAGCTTTTCCCCATGCTTTTCCAATGGGAGAGGTCGCCTCGTGACCTGACCTCAGGTCACGAAATCGAAAAATCCCGGATATACACGTTGTAAGCCCTGGAGAGGTCATGGAGTGTAGCAAGATTCAAATCGATCGACTAAGAAATGTAGCTCTTATAGAGCTCCAAAGTTGAAGTGAAGTGACCTTGGTTGACCTCACCTGGTGACCTGACCTTGGGTGACCCGGGGTAAAAATTTTCAGGGATAGTGGGGAAATGATGAGGTGAGAGATAGAGCCCTCAACCGCGGTGCTGCGTCTCGTAGTTTTTTCTGCTATCTTGAACAAACCTTAGGATGGGGGGCCATTGATGGCCCGGTGGGACGAGGGTCAAGAGCAAGATTTTGGTGCTCCAACGCTCAACTTTAAACAGAACCAGTCAAGTTCAGTGTAAATATTGGGCCTTGGATAGGAAAAAAAGTATCTTAATCCCATATTTTTCACCCTGTGACGTTTTTTTCGCCTCAGATACGCAAAATTCTGCCGGCAAGTAATATTGTAGCGCAGATTTTCTCTGCGCGACGTTTTTTTGCTTTTCGACTTTGGTTTGCCCCTTCCAAACCGACCGGCTAGCTCCGCCACTGTCCAGGAGGCAGGTCTGCCTCCCGATCGACCCTCGGCGCCCCCTGAAATAGCCATGGTGCCCCTGTAAAGGTGGATGGCGCCCCATAAAATGCCGCTTCCCACCATCCTCCCAAGATGCAAAAATCGGCGCCCACGGGTAGAATTTTGTGTCCACAGCTGATGTTTTGTCGGCCAAAAGTTGAGCCCCCTGGTCCGGATCGCGCCCCCTGATTGACAATCCTGGATTCGCATATGCGTCTGCAAAATTGTGAAACACGACTTCATTGCTTTACATTCTCTTACGGTTACCTGTGTGAATCTACATGAATGTGTCGGTGAAGACCCTTCCCTCCTTGGTCATCGCCAGCCCGGGGTCCGTGCTCCTATTAAAAGTTCTGAGGCGACGCCCTTGATGAGTGTGGGCTTATATCTCTGACGATGCCCAGTCACTCCCCCCTGAAATCAAAATCGAGCTAATGTTCATAGGCGGATCCAGGGGGTAAGGGGGAGGGCACGTGCCCCCTCCCCGATCAACCCTCGGCGCCCCCTGAATTGGTCACGACGCCCCCTGAAAGGCCGATGACGCCCCTGAAATGTTGCTTCTCACTCCCCTCCCAGGATACGAAAATCGGTGCCCACCGATAGGATTTTGCGCCCATCTGATAGGTTTTGCCGGTCAAAAGTGGCGCTCCTCGACCGGATGGCGCCCCCGGAAAGGTGTCCTCCCTGATTGGCAATCCTGGATCCGCCTATGCTAGTGTTAACCCTCGCCCCGGTGGGAGTGTTTGAACAACCCCTTGGGTTTTTCCGGCGGCATGAAAAAACGACGGCGCTTTGCGCCGTTGTACTTGACACGCCTTATCCAAGATCAATGTCGCAACTTTCCCCAAAATCTTAAGGTTGGGTCATCTCAGGTCAGGTCACCAGTGCAGGTCAAGTGACCTCACCCCAAAAAATGTTTAAGGTGGCACAAGTAAGAAATGGGTGAGTCTATCGAATTGAAACTTATACCACATTAAAGGCCCACCGAGTGCTACAAAATGTATTCTGGGACTTTTAATATCGATGACCTAAGGCCAAGTACGGATCATGACTTCTCCATCGGAAATGCATGGGAAAACAGAAATCGGACCGTATTTGTGTAGATACAGTTGATATTACCTTCATATTCTTCAAATCGTAGTATCCTGGGCCCCTTTCCAAGTTCATGCTGCAATTTTTGACCTGTGACTTCTGGAGATCATCTGGGACCACCTAAACAGTTTTCAGACTTAGGTCAAATAAGTTGGCATGAAATGATTATATAGCTTTTATTTTGATACCATTGCGCTCAGATTGCTATTGCGAGTCGATTGATATATGTATTGACTATGCTAGGACAAAAAGTGACCTTGACCTGACCTGAGGTCAGTTCATTTTTTGTATTTTGACCTAGGATGATCATACTACCTATAATTCATGCAATTAGCCATGACGAGAGCAGGCGAATGGGGTCTAAAATGTTTTCTAATTCAACTCTGTCCGATGCTAGAGCCCAAAAATTATACACAAAATGCCACCTTTTTTACCTGGCATGACCTCAATATTGACCTGAGCCAAAAAGTGACTAATATAGTTTCTTCATGAATGTGTATGAGCTATCCAGCAGCGCTCACGTTTTTTCGCTTCCCGCATAGGGGCTGAACTCTAAGGGGTGTTCAAACACCCCCACACCAGGGCGAAGGTGGCTGGGTTTAATATATTATATAGTTTAATAAAAGCTTAATATAAGAATAGTGTAATATAATGCCTTTCTAATTTTTTATACAATGGGGAGGCCGCTACGATCACCGAGTTTCTTTAATCATCGCCCCACCGGGGGCATCGATGTCCCCCCTAATGTTTTTTTTCAGAATGACAGAAAACGACGAGTCGGAGCTAAGTGGGTGAGGGGTCTGCCTATCACCCCATCACTTTCCCACCACCCCTGAATTTTTTTTTCCCAGGCCACACCAGGTCAGGTCACCCAAGGTCAACTCTCTTCAAATTTTGAGCACTACCATAGCTACATTTCTAAGCCGATCAAATTGTAACTTACTACACTTAATGACCCTTCTAGTGTGTACAAAATGTATATCCGGGATTTTTTCGATTTAGTGACGTGAGGTCAGGTCACGAGGTGACCTCTCCCACGGAAAAAGTAGGGGAAAAGCCCTCCTATAATCTACGTCACAAAAATGATTGGAAATGTTCAGATTCATCAGAAAGGCGTTCTTGATCACCCTTTCACGGATTCCAGGGGCAACATTTACCCTATGATCTATCCGAGGTCATCACAGGTCACCACGGCCAAAAGCAGTATTTTGACGATAACTTTTGACCTAACCAAGCCAGAGCGCTGAATTAAACGTCATCGTGTGTCTAGTCGCTGACTTCATTTGATATACGGCAAGGTCACTTTCTGACCTTACGTGACCTCAGGTTATGCTAGGTCATGAGGTGCACTCTGGAGGTCAAACCACTGGCGGGAGGTCATTATGTTCCACATAGCGGAGAAAGCCCTGGCATTATCCTTTCAAATGTACTTTACCAGATCTCATTAGCTCTAATGTCATGAGAGCTATGCCCAGGCTTCTTAAGCATTGCATAATTTAGTGGAAATAGCCTATCGTGACCTAACCTGACCTCTGGAAGTCAAACAATTTACCTGAGCGCTTAAATATATAAGTACAATTATTCTGAATTCACGCGAGCTTTCAAATGCACTTTGCAGATTTGCGCTAAACCTCATATTTTCAGAGTTAGAGGGGGCATTGATGCCCCCGCAGGGCAAAAGTGGCGCCGAACCCCGGCGGGGCACAGGTTAATAGCCTCGCCTGATGGTTGGGTAACACGATGCTGGTTCAGCCAGCCGTGAAGAGATCCCTGGGCCGTATCAGACAATCGTGGGATAGAGATCTTCCCACCGCTCGGCTGAACGCCACTCCAACCAAAGCTTAAATATCACACCACGTGACGATCCAGGAAACAGCTGCACGGAAATCCATCCACATGCGAGGGTGACGAATGTAACCCCATCTTCCCTCTTCACTTCCTGCAGACGCAGCTCAAATAGCAAAATGCACATTTTCGAAAGAAAGCCGAACCCCTGCGTCCGGTTTATGTCATCTACATGTGGCTTCAGTCTATATCGCTTCTGTATTCTATACCTGGCTTCAGTCCCCGATATGTAATATGTCATAGGTCATATGCCGCTATTCTTCCGTAAATTCACACCTCTTACCGTCACGCAATAACTCATAATCCTGGAGTTAATTTTCTTCACCGAAAAGCTCCTTGAAAAGGGCAATAGGCACATACAGCGGATAAAACGCGCAACAATCATTCAACCAGTCTATTAACAGAAAGAAAACGAGGAACAATAGGTTACAGCAATTCGTTGCCCGCCTTTGGCTTTATACCGTTTAGCTCTGGGCTACCAGTGCAATAGACAGGGACAAACATTACATTTCAAATCCCGGAAAATTTATCCCTCATCATAAATGCGTTTAAAAGAAATATTTATAGCGACCTAAAAGGCTACCGAATACAAAATAAAGCTATGTGAATAATGGCATCGGCAAAATACGCAGCTCGCCGCCAGAATCACAGCTAATATCAGCGATATACACAACACAATCAATTTATAGCATGCTCAGCCGACGCGTGGTGGCGGGTGAGCCGCAGTTCCGGGGTTCGGGTCAGACCCACCACCGGCAGTCCGTCTCACCCTGGTCACGCCTGTTCGACCCTGAACAAACCGCTCCCCGTCGACAGCCGCCGGGCGGGCACCGTGCCAGCCCAATCTGTCCGCTGACACCAATACAGAACACGCAAGCTGTTAACGAAGACAACTAGTAAGGAACAAAAAACAACTGTCTTGGCCCAGCGTCACGATATCCCAGCCAACGCGCGCGGCGCGTGATGCGCCGGTCACACATTTCGCGCCTCGGTTTCTTCAGGTCCATACCGCCACTTCAGTACAGGCCTCCTTATTCGCTGGCGCGCAATTCATTGTTTGGTATATGCTACAATTCCGACGCAGACTTGATATAGCTCATGTTGTCCTCACTGTTCCGTATACTACACGGCATCGGGGGCCACAGGCGCGTGTATACAACTGAACCCGCTGCTCCCACCGGAAGCAATATCACACTGGTGCTGTACAATTGGCCGGTGACCGGTCGGCCCGTTGCGATCCCACCGCGGCCCGCCGCCCACGCCGGCACTAGTCGCATACCGTTTGTACACACTAAGGCAGATTGTGTGGGGTCTCGTGGTCCTGTGAGCTCCAGGGTCGTCGCCTCTCGACGCCACGTCCCTACCACATCTGAACGTCGTGTCACCGCCTTTAGCGGTGAGCCCGACTTCGGCCCCGCGTCGCACGCGATGACCCGCACACAGCCGCCCGGGTAACACATCCAGCTACGTGCGCTTCGGCAGCCCTAGTCGCCCGTTGCCGGTTGGCAGTCCACGTGTATTTTGAGTCCCTTTCGCGGCGCGGCGTGGCTGCGACGGCGGAGGAGGAGGCGGCCAGGCCGGAGGGCGCGTTCCTGGACTGCAGGCGCGCCGTCTCACGCTGGCTGATCTCGCGCCTCTGCTGGTCCGACAGCTCCGCCAGCGCTTCACTGCCGTCCTTGTAGTACAGCACGTAGCCATCCTCCAGGATGTTGAGCGGCCATGCGTCTAGGGCTGCGGGCGGGATAACGGAGGCGTTAAATGCCACTTGTTGAGACATCCCACGACCCACGAGTTACACAAACGTCAGCAAACTACTCAAAACCGGGAGAAATTGGCACGCGCTGTTCCGATGCGGATGTTGGCTAGTTCTATTAACACGCGCATTGACGGGGGTCTAAGCCACCTTCGCATTGACGGGGGCGGGGGCCCCCCCCCCCCTAAAACCCCAAAAACAAGGGAGGGAGAAAAAAAAAACAAAGGGGGGTTGGCCCCCCAGTTCTCCCTCCAACAAAAATACACCCACCCTTTTTTGTCACATTTAAATTTACGAGAAGGAAAAAAAAAACCCCCCCCGGGAAAAAAAAAAAAATAAAATTTATTTTCCGAACAAAAAAACTAAAAAAAAAAAAAAAAAAAAAAAAAAAACTAAAAAAAACCATTTCCCAAACCAAACCGAATAAAATAATATTTAATTTTTCAAGTTTTAAATAAAAATTTAACCAAACCAGACTGAGCTGGGGGTAAATTATATAAAAAACATATATCAAAAAAAACAAAAAACCCAAAACCAAAACAAATAAAAAAAAAATAAAATAAAAACACCATTCACTATTTTTTTCTAAAAAAAAAACTCTTAAAACATTTTTTTCCAAGAAAAGGTATGGCCTCGTCCCTACCCTACCGACCTTAAAAAAACAAAAACAAAAAAAATATTAATAAAAAAGGAGGACCGAAGAACCATTATGTTATATGAGGTTAAATCGAACTGGTTCCCCCCTGTCCAACCTTAAACTTTTTTAAAGTTTTTGAGGTCGGGGGGGTCGGCCGGTTAGGGGGACCAAACCTAAAAAAACTTACCCAAAAAATTTAAAAAAAGATGGAAAAAATATTAAAGAAAAGGGGGGCCAAAAGGCGCCGCTTTTCGCCCCCCCCTTTTTATACTGGCGGGGGAAAACGGGAGGGGGCGGGTCTCCCCCCCGGTAATTTAAATGAACACGGCGTTGGCTCGCCTTGCTAAAGACAGATCCCTGCTCCCCCGCAATAACGCAGGAGGCAGTATCTCTCCAGTGAGTGGCCCAGCCGGCGCGGTGGCGCCTCCCCGTGTCCTCACCTGTCACCGAAGGCAGCCAGTCGAGCTCCGTGGGCGCCAGCAGCGCGTTGAAGTCGTTGGGAAAGCTACCGGGTGGTTTGGCGAGCCGGATATTCTCCGGCTGAATGCCGGACAGGGCGGAGAGGGTGGAGAGGAGGGCCTCGGCAGCGGCAGATGGCAGCACCAGCTCCTCCATATCGTCCAGCGCGTAGGTGGCCGGGTGGAAGCGTCGGCAGAAGAGCGCCAGCTGGCCGGCGCACTGCAGCGCCTCCGCCGCCGGCAGGTCCTGGAGAGGAGCGGGAGTCACTGCAGCTGCCACCAGGGCACTCCCTCGCGCTACTTACAGCAACAACAGGGGTGGTGACGCTAGGCACGGACACAGAAAACGGCCTAGCTTGGTCATTTGCAGGCGTCAGTGTCGCACGTGGTTTCATACACGCTTCAAGACACACGACTCTAAAACAATAATACAAATTGACGGAATTTCCCATAAAAAGAAAACATCGTGTTTCTGCAGAGCTCAGGTCGGTACAATGCGCCTTCTGAAATCTTATAATGTTTTTACAGTCCTGTAAAGCATGAGGTCACAACACAACAGTTTAAAACGCGCCCCGCTGGGGGGGAAATTCGCCCCCTCTCCTGGTTTTCCCCAGATAACTCAAAAACGAAGAGACGAAGAACAACGAAACTTACAGCACCTTATCCCTGATAAATTTTACACATCTGACCAAAGTTGTGAGTTAAGGTCATGTCAGGTCAAGGAGCTATTCAAGGTCAAGTGATCCAACCTCAAAACCTAAAATCACGAGTTTGAAGCGGTGCCAAGGGAACATCAGCGAACCGATCAGTTTGCAACTTCCACGATATTATAAGGTCGGTAGGGTCTAAAAATCTGCTATCTCGGAATTTTGATATTGTTGACCTAAGGTGGGGTCAATTTTTGGTCACCCCATTTTAAGTCTATGGTGAAAAATAGAATGGGCTCGTTTTCAGTAAATGCTGAATAGATAAAACTGAAAATCCTCAAACCGTCTATTCTTACCACGATCTTGACCATAAAGTCGAGTTTTTGAACATCTGACCTCTCAAAGGTCATGTCAGGTCACGGGAGCTTAGAGTGATTATTTTGCCAATATCTTCTCACTGAATTGAGATAAAGCTCCCATTTTACTTGCATTGTGCTTATATTGTCACGGGGAGTCGATTGATATGCAGCATGACCATACCAGGTCACTCTGTGACCCTGACCTAGCTCGAGGTCAGATCATTTTCAGAATTTGACCTAACAAGGTCATATTATACATTATTCGATTCGCCACGATGAGAGGAATCCAATGATGCATAAATATTTGGTCTAGCTCCCCTGAGAGCAGATCTAGAGGGGGAAAGTTACACTGCTCTGTTGTAAGCCTATGGAACCTTCTTTGACCTATGCTGACCTCAATATTGACCTGACATAAAATAATTCGTATAAAATCTCTTCGTATTGTCAAGAGCTTTCGAACATCGCCCGTAATTTTCCTTTAGCTTTCGTGGGGAATGAGATACGGAGGGGGCGAAAAACGCCCCCCAGCGGGGCGCGTCATGCCAGGGACCCTAGCGGGGCGCGTGTTAACATTCATGAACACTCATACATTTATATGAAATATGATAAGCGAGGCAGTAAGTGGCTCTGGACCAGAAGGCTTCAAACCATGAAGCTACGAACACCACGGCGGCATGGTTCTTACCTGGACGAAGATCTCCCAGTTGGGGTACAGCGGTACCTCACTATCGAACTTGTACGAGTCCAAGTAGATCCGACCGGGGTTCTTCCAGCTCTTCTTCCGCAGCCGACACCGCTGCATGGGGATGTCCACGCCCAGTCTGGACTTCTGCTCCGCCAGGATCTCCTTCTTGGCCTGCTCAATCGTCATGCCCTTCCGCAGGATCCACTCAAACAAGAACTTGCTCGGCTGTGGAAAGAAGCAGGAGTATTGTGACTATTGTGGGGACGATGATGTCCGCTAAGGTCTGTAGTCGTTAAGCCATGATATAAGGTTTACCCCCAGCCAGAGTAGATGTTGCTGCAGAATCCCACTCTGCACTCGCATCCCTCCTCAGCTAACACTATCCTGCGGCCAGCGTAGTTCAGGGAAGCGAAAGCCAACTGGCGATCACAGGGGCTCCAGTTCGAATCCCGGGGCCTGGTGAGGGTAAATTGGGCTCCCAATTATCCGATATCTCACTATGGGAACACCCACCCACTATCATACACGGAACACAGTGCCAAACGTTTGTCCCTCTCCAAAAATGTTCCATCACAATTTTTCAACGCACTTTAAGTTTCAACGCACCCTCCAACAGAGTACTGCAAAATCCATAAGTAGCAGTTAAACTTTTTCACTTGCAGGGTCGTAGACCTGTCTTCTAATTTTCCGCACACAAGAAACTAGGACACTATCACGACAAAGACTGACGATAAGTTGAACCACGTGCTAGAAAAAATCCACCTGGGACTGCGATACCGCCACATCGGGCCAAAGTTTTAGTTGGTAACTAGACAAGCTTGAGCTGGGTAATTGGGTGAAGTCCCATAGCCGTAATAACCGTATACCAGTAAGAAAAATGCACTCACCTCGGTGGCATTGGGCTCCAGTTTATAGACCTTGCCCCGCAGTTCTCCGTCACGCAGTCTCCGTGACAGCCGCGCCACAAACGTCACGTTATCTCCGTGAGTCATCAGCTGATCGTCCAGTCGTGTGCACTCGAACTCCTGTCGACCGCCAGTTCCCGGCGATTTAGTCAGCTTCTCGTGAATACAATGGTGCGTGCTTATGAACCTGATTAGCATTGTAACACAATTGGGGTGTTTTTGCGATTGCTGTATATTAGATGGCGCGTTGCTTGTGCATATGTTCCTTCGCAGGAGGAAAATAAGTCGGCAAGTCAAAACTGTAAAAATATGGTTTTCCGTTTCATTTTTAAGGAAACCTTTATGAAGACCTGACAAAAATCTGGTGATTGAAACAACTTGTCTCTGTAAACATCTCATTTGAATCACAAACTAAGGCTTGAAACGCTAACTATAAACATCAGTCTATTCCTAATATGTGACCCATGCCAGTTTCACTCCAAACCACTAGCGACTGAGAGCACAACCGCTCACGTCGCGGTAAGCGGCTGACCACCCCACCTGCACAGCCGCTGAGCCCACCTGGTTGCTGGTGTAGATTTTGAGGATTTTGAAAAAGTCACGGTGAACATTGATGCGGGACTCGATCTCGCGTTTGAAGCCGCCCAGAGTGATCCTGTTGTCCAGTCGGACGTCCCACACTGCAGACCAACACAGCAGGTTGCACCACCCGCTACCAGACGTATACGAATTAGCGACCAACAAAAAATAAAATCATAGGATAACCCTATCAGGTAGATAGCTAGTTTTCATGGACTAAAACAAGTTTCCAGTGTGGTACACACTTTGATGATACCGATTCTCTTCGGCCGAATGAAGAGAACTAGGTGTAGGAACAACCCAGAATGGGTTCCAAAATATTTGATCCTTCCAACATATGCGCCGCTAAATAGTCAAAACATTACCATAGCTCCAGCCGGTCACTCACAGAAGCCATTTTCGTGCGGAGACGTCTTGTCGACGACAAAGTAGCGTTTGACGTTAGGGTGCTGCTCCGGCGCGCTGGCGGCACCGTACACGGCCTCGGCTCCCTCCGTCTCTACGCCCTTGTACCCCTGACAGCACAGTGCAGCGTCACCAGAGAACGTGACAATCAGGTAGGACGGTCCGTTTTACGCCTTTTTAAGACGAGAAGAAATGTAAACCATGTTTTTCTGGCGAGTTTTCAAGATGAGCATTTGTGATACTTTTCGTGAATGAGTCACCATGAAGCAAGATCGCGAAATAAAACACTCTTTGAGTCTGAACGAAATGCGTAAACACTGGAATATCATGACTGCAGGAAATCAACTGCACCAAACGTAACCAATGTTCCATAGCGCCGCCATCCTTTCAAAGAACACGAATATTTGCGGCTAGTTCTGTTCTCCGCCCTCACCTCCTCCTGAGGAGACAGCATGCTCTGGTAGTCCGACCCGGCCGGCGAGTTACTGGGCGTGGCTGCCATGGAGCTCCGCCCCGGTGTCGGCGCTCCGCCAATCAGCGTCCGCTCGCTGTCGGTCACACTGCTGTCCTCGGACGCTGATTGGTCGGAGGAGGCTCCGCCCAGCAGATCGTCTCCGGTGGGTTCGGGACTAGGTGGGGGCGAGTCCGGCTCGGGGCCCGCAGGCTCCACGGTGTCGGACACTTGGAGGGCCGAGAGTTCAGCGGAGAGGGAGAGCTGGTCCAGCGAAGGGATTGCCAGACGCTCCAGACTCTCTGCCAGCGCCAGGGAATCATTCACATGATCTTCACTAAAGCTTTTGTCCCGTTCAGGGACAGTAAAACCCAGTCAACACAAGACTATTAAAAAATACAGTCATCGCTAGAACAATAGCCATATCCCACGACTCTTTCATTCATCTAAAGAAGATTATCAAGCTTATGTTTTGAACGAAGTTGTCTCTTCATTTACAGCACCCCTACATTCAGAACTATGTTTCATATACGATGGTTTTGCTCGCTTAGCTTCTGCAAGTATGCTAAGTCAAACCCAGCGGATACCAAGTGCAGTGGGCCCAGAAAGTAGGTGTGCCCCCCCCATAGAGCAATCAACGTCTTCCCAAAGCGCCCCGACGCCTGAAGTATTGTCCCAGGTTTATGGCCCGGGGTCCTTCGTATTATAACGATGTGCCCGCTGATTTGAAAGCGCTTTCAGTACCTCTTTTCTGCCGTGCCCTTAAGCGCCACCTCGTGTCACAGCGTATTTAAGGTGTCTTGGGATGTGTGATGGTGCGCTGCATGTGGAGTGAAAGTAGAATATTTTATATCAAGTGTATGCAGTTTTTATGTGATTATGTCACAGGTATGACTGTATTGAACAGAAGTTTCACCTAGTGAATGTGCCATCCCATCCCATCTACTCATCTATCAACAGCTTGACGTGGTGTCGTAGTAGCCACAACCGTTTTTATAACTGTGGATGACTCCGAATACAGTTTTTGTCTTTGTCTTTCCCTCTAGATAGGGTGCGCTGTCAAGACACCTTCCTGGCCCAAATGGCGCCCCCTGACCAAAGACCCTCCCCCACCAGAAACCCTGCATCAGACTGCACAGCGAGTGCAGCACACTCTCACCGGCGTCTGTTTTGGGCACGATGACCTGGAGAGAGATGGTGTGCTCGTGCTGGTCGCACAGGCGGTAGAACTCGGAGTCTGTGAAGGGTCTCTCGGCGTCCTCACCGTCCAAAGCGGAGACAAACACCTGAGGATGGAGAGAACCATCTTCACTCCCTGCATGCAATCACGGCCAACAAAGCAGCACGATCAGCTACACCCGATTTATAAGGGTACCCAATACTTAAACAGCTAACTAAATATCAATTTATTTCTTAAACTACGTTTCTCAACCAAAGACTGAAACCCACCTGCATCCACTGATTCCAGCTACCAATTTATTTTCTAAATCTCCTACTTTCACGCTCAGCATAAAATTATTAAACCCGATGGTTACATGGCAATTGTACTGTACTGGATCTCCAACTGTTCCCCTCAATTCTACGATTTTATTTTATTGCTCAACCTTCCCTGTGAATGAAAATACTAGAACCCATAGATGGGAAGTCTGAATACAAAAAATACCCACACTATCAACAATCAAAATAAAGGGAAAAACCAAACCGGTTCGTAGGGGGCCCTCACCGATCCGGAATTCCCCCGTGTCACTGACCTGGGATGTGTTGTGATTTACCAACTGAGTCAGACTCCCCAGTGTTACGGGCCACCCACTGAGCCAGACTCCCCAGTGTCGCGAGCCACCCACTGAGCCGGACTCCCCAGTGTCGCGGGTTACCCACTGAGCCGAGATTACCCAGTGTCGCAAGCCACCCACTGAGCCGGACTCCCCAGTGTCGCGGGTTACCCACTGAGCCGAGATTACCCAGTGTCGCGGGTTACCCACTGAGCCGGACTCCCCAGTGTCGCGGGTTACCCACTGAGCCGAGATTACCCAGTGTCGCGGGTTACCCACTGAGCCGGACTCCCCAGTGTCGCGGGTTACCCACTGAGCCGAGATTACCCAGTGTCGCAAGCCACCCACTGAGCCGGACTCCCCAGTGTCGCGGGTTACCCACTGAGCCGAGATTACCCAGTGTCGCGGGTTACCCACTGAGCCGGACTCCCCAGTGTCCCGGGTTACCCACTGAGCCGGACTCCCCAGTGTCCCGGGTTACCCACTGAGCCGGACTCCCCAGTGTCCCGGGTTACCCACTGAGCCGGACTCCCCAGTGTCCCGGGTTACCCACTGAGCCGGACTCCCCAGTGTCGCGGGTTACCCACTGAGCCAGACTCTCCAGTATTGCGGGCCACCCACTGAGCCAGACTCCCCAGTGTCGCGAGCCACCCACTGAGCCGGACTCCCCAGTGTCGCGGGTTACCCACTGAGCCGAGATTACCCAGTGTCGCAAGCCACCCACTGAGCCGGACTCCCCAGTGTCGCGGGTTACCCACTGAGCCGAGATTACCCAGTGTCGCGGGTTACCCACTGAGCCGGACTCCCCAGTGTCGCGGGTTACCCACTGAGCCGAGATTACCCAGTGTCGCAAGCCACCCACTGAGCCGGACTCCCCAGTGTCGCGGGTTACCCACTGAGCCGAGATTACCCAGTGTCGCGGGTTACCCACTGAGCCGGACTCCCCAGTGTCCCGGGTTACCCACTGAGCCAGACTCCCCAGTGTCCCGGGTTACCCACTGAGCCGGACTCCCCAGTGTCGCGGGTTACCCACTGAGCCAGACTCCCCAGTGTCGCGGGCCACCCAATGAGCCGAGATTACCCAGTGTCGCGGGTTACCCACTGAGCCGAGATTACCCAGTGTCGCGGGTTACCCACTGAGCCGAGATTACCCAGTGTCGCGGGTTACCCACTGAGCCGGACTCCCCAGTGTCCCGGGTTACCCACTGAGCCGGACTCCCCAGTGTCGAGGGTTACCCACTGAACCAGACTCCCCAGAGTTGCGGGCCACCCACTGAGCCAGACTCCCCAGTGTCGCGGGCCACCCAATGAGCCGGGATTACCCAGTGACGCGGGCCACCCACTGAGCCGAGATTACCCAGTGTCGCGGGTTACCCACTGAGCCGGGATTACCCAGTGTCGCGGGTTACCCACTGAGCCGGGATTACCCAGTGTCGCGGGTTACCCACTGAGCCGGGATTACCCAGTGACGCGGGCCACCCACTGAGCCGAGATTACCCAGTGTCGCGGGTTACCCACTGAGCCAGACTCCCAAGTATTGCGGGCCACCCACTGAACCGGGATTACCCAGTGTCGCGGGTTACCCACTGAGCCGGGATTACCCAGTGTCGCGGGTTACCCACTGAGCCGAGATTACCCAGTGTCGCGGGTTACCCACTGAGCCGGGATTACCCAGTGTCGCGGGTTACCCACTGAACCGGGATTACCCAGTGTCGCGGGTTACCCACTGAGCCGGACTCCCCAGTGTCCCGGGTTACCCACTGAGCCGAGATTACCCGGTGTTGCGGGTTACCCACTGAGCCGAGATTACCCAGTGTCGCGGGCCACCCACTGAGCCGGGATTACCCAGTGTTGCCGTCGACCAACTGACCCTGCTGTTGCGGTGGAAGCCCTCCAGTTTGAGCAGCCGCTCGTCTGAGGCCAGCAGTCTCAGGTCTCCGCAGTAGCGCGCCAGACAGAGGCGCACGCCGGTGTCCGGAGAGAGCGCCAGTCGCAGCTCCCCCACAGAGCTGGCCAGGGAGGTGCGCAGCGGGGTGGGGCCGGAGATGGTACCGGCCGACACGTCCACACGCAACACCTGCCGCCCCAGGCCATGTCACCGGCGCTGGCTCGCCATCGGCACTTGGCATACGCGTCAGAATAGGGGGCCTGAGCCCCCACTTCTCGTTACAAATTCCCAATTTCAGTCAAATTGAAAAATAATAAATAACAATATGTAACTAGCCGGAGCGGAAAGTAACCGTGACCATAAACCTGAGTTTTTGCTCAAGAAGAGAAATTCCCTGTCAACAGCATGTTAAAGACTGGACCCCTCACTTCTTTTCGGCGCCGAAGCTTACGTTATCTAGTTAGTACGAGCTTGTTCTTATCGTGACGTACCGTCCGCTGCAACCGTCAGAGAATAAGTTGTTTACATAATGAATGTAAACAACTGCATAACTGTCCTTCCAACTGAATTCGACGGAACCAGACCAGAAGACTATCATGACTATATCTACGACGAAGGTCAACCATCACAATTATGTTTTTCATCACTGTTTACAGCCCGCTTGACGATAGTGGAGCAAGCTCGTTGCCTTATACAAGCAAATCATGTATCTGAGAATGTCTACATGCATACATATCGACACAGAGCTTACCCTCCCCGCCTTTAACAACCACAAAAACCCAGAGGCATACCAACCAGACACCAGCCAGAGCAGCGCTAGACGCAACCACGACACGACTTAACCGTACCAATTCAATCACGCAGAGTACACCATACCCTTCCCATATACATATATAAGAACATAAGCCATCCAGATGAAAGGCGAGAGCAGAAGCCTCCGCCGACAGTTGTGGCGCGGCCGGTCTCACCTGGAGTGTGGTGTCTCCGGCGGTGTAGATCTCGAACGGGGCGTCCTCCGCACGCCAGTCCAGCATCAGGTCGAACTTGTAGGTGGCGCGCACCCCTCCCATCACATCCTCCATCGTGGAGCCCGCCTGCGACTCCAGACTCTCCTCTATGGCGTCGTTCAGTTCGTCATACTTCACCAGTCGACAGCGAGCCAGAGGCAAGTGCTTGTCGAACTCCAGCATCTGGGAAGGAGGGGTTGGAGTGGAGCCGAGGTGCTCGACGAATGATGAGTAATGCATGCAATCAAGTGAATGAGTAAATGTGACGGAGGATCGAATCCCGCCTCAAAACATATCACCTCTTCTAGTTATATGGTTCCTGTCAGAAGCAGAAGGCGAACCAACAGAACTAACTTACTGAAACCATTTTTTTCAGAAGTGCAGTCACAACACTTCTGACACTGTGCAGATACAGTGTCCTAAGTCCAAAATCCCTTTTCTATTCTGCCACCAATAAGACTGAGTTCTGCCGTCAACAGGGTTGGCAGCAGCTGGCAGAAAGTGGTTTAAGCCGGTTTAAACCGGCTGGCATAAACCCGGTGGCAAGAAGTGGCAAAAACTATGAAACACTAAATATTAACTGATATTCGCGTTGGATGTGAATGTAAGGACATCTTCTGGGGTGAAAACGTATATTACTGTGTATTGGGAGGCTTCAGCACTCTCTTCTTCCATTTCACCACACGACTTCAATAATATGTTCAAACCGAATGGTCTTTTATGGCTGGAACCAATCCATTGACAGATTCAGGGGGAGGGAAGAGGGAAGTGTTTTTTTGGCCCCCCCCACGGCCGGCAGCAAGAAATTTTAGAAGCAGTCAGCTTCCATTTAGGCTGTGTGACATTTTCTGTTCATCGACTTTCGTATTTATTTATTTAGGGCCACTCCCAACTGGCACACTTGTCCAATTACAGGGAGTATTGGCGTGGGTGTTCAAGGATCCTCTTCACCGGGTCAGATCGGACATGGAAGGAGGTTTCCCGCCGTGGGGATTGAGCCCACGTTAATCCATGCTATCCGATCCGAAGACTGGCAACGAAGCCACTAGGCCACCCGGGCCCAAGTGATCAGTTTTTTTGCCGATCAGTTTGCCCCGCTCCCAAAACGGACCGCCTGGATCCCCAAGTGAACTCACCTTTCTGATTTGAAGGTATTTTACAATGGATGAAGTGTCGTTGCTTCTATTGTTATTTAGGAACCGGTATATACATTTTAGATGACGTCAAAAGTGAAATACCACATTAGAAATGTAGGTATGTCAATATAAATATTTGTTCTTTAATCGCAAGAAATCGTATGCATATTATTAATTAACAGTTTGGCCCATTCAACCTGATCTTATTTTATATAATCTATTTCAGATATTTTATTCGAAGAGACAGTAGCCCACCCCAAGGGGGAGAGGCAGACACAGGCACCCATGGATAGCAGAAATGAGCCTGATCTGGCTTTTAGTACCAGTTCTACTCTCACCTTGCCGTCCCTGCCCCTAGCGTGCTGCCCCTGCGTTGAAGCATTCGCCCAATATGTGATTCAAGCCGCCCCTGTTCCGAAACTACCACCTCCTCACCAGGGAAAGAAATCATGCGCGTGACATGCCGCCCCCCCTATCAGCCTGCCGCCCCCAAACGAAAATCCTGGGTGTGCGCCTGCCAAGAGATAAATGTATGGTATAACCGACCACTGGGAGTACAAGCCACTAGGTTTGAGAGCTTATGATCAGAAGAGACGAACAAAGTAGCTCGAGGAGACAACATGTTTGAAAAAGGTGAATGTTTTAACCAGAACAGGTCAGTCAATGCTGATCTTCACTTGATAAGTATAGCTTACAGAAGCTCAAAAGTACTGATAATAATGCAGTTTCCATGTATTCAGGCTGAAATAATGTCCTTCGCCATAAAATATCCAGTACACCAGTCACTCGGAGGAGCTTGGAAATCCCCAGCTTGTACCCTTTCTAATGTTCATCACTGTTCAGCGTTGAAGAAGACTCAAAATTGTCACCAAATACGACACGTAAAATAATAACGGTCTTCGCAGAAATATGCCGTACACCTAAAAGACGTTTACCTTGCCTCCGATGCAGAACTGCATCGGAGACCCTAACGCATGGGCTGGATTCTTACTGGGCTCGGGCGGCTTGACTTTCTAGTCAGGAAAACCGTCTTATTAAATCTAGGCTACCACCAGACGCCCTAATTAGCCCCTGTCTGATTCATCTGATAATATTATCGATGATAAACAATTGAACTGATTAAAATGATAGCATGTGATCCTATCTGCGTTTGCTGCACTAAGGCTTAAGACTAAGACTAGAAATATATAATGCTACATACGATGATCAGAATACCGGAAATACAGCCTAATTATCAGCATGATGTTGGTAACAACTATTGGAAAACGCTTAAAGTTCAGTTTCCATAAATAATGGCAAATTTGGCCTCCCCGAATTTTTGCCACTTTCTGCCACTTTTTGCCGGTTTAAACCGGTAAAAACCGGCTGGCGGCAGAAACGCCTCTCAACTGGCAAAAATTCCAACCCTGGCCGTCAATACCTATCTTCCAGTTCTGCCGGCAATACCAACCTTCCAGCCGAGTTCTGTGGCCTCCTCCAGTAGCATCTCCTTGTGTACGTGGAAGGCGGTGCTGACTGTGGTTTTGAGGCGCGGGTGTACGCCGAACAGGGTGAGTTTGCAGGTGTTTCGCTCGCGCTCTTTGTTGGCCCGATCCTCCACTTCGCCGTCCCGCATCCGTGTCAGCATGTTCTGACGATGACAACACGACAGTTGGCGACGCTCCGACGATACAACGCCGGTGGCACAGCGAAACAAACGAAAATGCAGAAAATACAGGTTTGTAAAAACCTGGTAACACTACAGTTTCAGGT
The DNA here is from genome assembly GCA_034440635.1 of Lepas anatifera. Taxonomy (NCBI): domain Eukaryota; kingdom Metazoa; phylum Arthropoda; class Thecostraca; family Lepadidae; genus Lepas; species Lepas anatifera. The sequence continues at coordinate 31,414 of JAOTON010001507.1, forward strand.
AACACTACACTGCACAACAACCAATGTGAAAAGCTTCCAATGCCCCTAATGTTTCAATCAAAACGTCGAGGCACTATTCAGTACCAGGAATGGCCCTGGTCTCCCCTGGTCAGCGGTGCAGTGTGAAAAGCTCACGACACCGCCGCTCCCGAGTGGCCTCTGACCTGTATCCACTGCGGAAACTGGTCGGTCGGCAGCGGGATGCAGTTGTGCTCCTTGTCCACCCTCCTGTACATCAGCATGTAGGCGTTGGTGCTGGAGCTGTAGCTGCTGGTGCGGGTTCCCCCTCCGTAGGTGCGCCGAATGTCGTCCTGTGTCACCTGCACAACATACAACAGCGTTTGTTTGTGGTATGTTCTGCGTTACACTTTGTCTGTTGTGCTACATTCTGTCTCAAGCGCTACATTCTGTGTCATATTCTTTGTTGTATTCTGTTTCCTGTGATACAGTTTGTATCCTGTGTTACATTCTGCCTCCTACGTTGCATTCTGTGTTACATTCCGTCTCCTCTGTTACACTCTGTATCCTCCGTCGCATTCTGTGTTCGTGGTTGCATTACTGGGGCTAATGGCGCACCTGAGCTGACTGTATGATCACGACACTAGAACCGACAACCTACATATCATGTCTACATTGTATCATGATTGGTTCGAGATATAGAACCTTTTCAAAATGGTATTTCAATCATGGCAAACCAACACATGAACAAAAGCTATTCAATCTTGGAGTACATGGCTTTACCTGAGTCAGGGGTGCAGTTTATACGCTTTCGGCGAGACAGGGAGACCGGACGACGGCGATATATATCATGCAACCGAGTTCTTACGGTAACAGGTGAGCTTTCGGGCCAGTAGATATGATTGGACCACATCATGAACATCTGTTGCTTCTCCGAACACAGTTTCCATATTTGATAGAACACCGAATCGAGTATTGAGTCTACCTACCCAACTCTCCTGTCTTGAAGCGCGCTTGGCACACACGCGACCGTCCAGATCGTTACTGTCATTCAAAGTATATTAGTGCGATTGGCCAGTCAGGAGCATATGTAGTTTTGTTGTTATAGTTTTACCCTAGTACCCAGTCCTGGCAGACTATCAGGGGCGTAGTCAAGGCAGGGACAGCCCCCCCTGAGGGCCCCCTGAGGACACGATTCTGTAACAAGCAGGGCATTTTTACACATCAGGGCCCTTTGGGCGCTAAGGCAGGGGCCCTTTATGGGGCGCCCCCCTGAGTGAAATTCTGACTACGCCCCTGCAGACTATGTCATCACGTGATCTATGACGTCACTCACGCCAGCTGCTGAGCATTTGTGATTGCTTCCGTGTGACAATGAAGAGGCAAGCGCGCGTCAAGCGAAGAGACAAGTAGGACATGGAGGCTGAACAGTCGATTATGTGTTCTTTAAATATGAAAGCACGATTCAGAAGGAAACAACGACTATTTATGCTGAAGCCCAATCCTAGCAATTGCCCCAAAAAATCCAACCGTGGCACCGTGGGAACCAGAGTACTGAGCGCCCTACCCTGGTATCTCTGTGTCGATAAAAAAACGTGAAAACTGCACTAGGGTGTTGTGGGAATGACCTAGGACCCTAAAAGATGATACAGATGACAGTAAAAGCGCTAAAAGACTGGCAGCCTAAAACCCAAAGTCCAGAAACTAAAACGTCTAAACCCTAAAAAGCCCCAAAGGCTACGTCAAGGTAAAGATAAGAAGAAAAGCGTGGGATGAGGTAAATACAACGTTTCGGTCTTGGACCCCTCGCCTGACAACGGTCCAAGACCGAAACGTTGTATTTACCTCATCCCACGCTTTTTCTTCTTATCTTTACCTTGACGTAGCCTTTTTGGGCTTTTTAGGGTTTAGACGTTTTAGTTTCTGGACTTTGGCGTTTTAGGCTGCCAGTCTTTTAGCGCTTTTACTGTCATCTGTATCATCTTTTAGGGTCCTAGGTCATTCCCACAACACTCTGCGGTTTATGGTACCCTATCTTCAGCAGGCCTTCCGAGAACTTAAAACTGCACTAGTGTCTCTCTCCTTGACAGTCACGCGTGAACAAACCAAACCACTGCAACAGAGCACCCAGCGGGCACTCTCCACACACCAAAATCCCAGCTCTCACCGGGGTGACGGACTGGTCGTTGAAGCAGAACCACTCTTGCTTGGTGAAATCCTTAATGTAGGCGTAGTAGTGGCCACCCGAGGCGCTGCCGGCGTGGATCATGATGGAGAAGAGCTCGTAGGTGAAAGGTCCGCTAGCCTCCGTGTTGCGGTAGTTGTTGGCTCGGGTCTCGCTGTCAGAGCAGTCGATACCCTCGTCCGCGTCCTGAGGAAGGAGGGCACCGGGTCACGCGAAACGATCCTCCAAATACAAACTACACTTTAGAGTCTGCTTTTCGAGTTTTAGCATATCATGACTCCGGAATTTTTCACGTATGAAATAATCCTAACTATACCTATAGTACATTTGATATTTTTCCTCCTAAGCTTCCGCATTACGCCTCCCGTGCACATTTGATAATCCCACTCCAGCCGTGGAACATTCTATAGGGCAAACGCAATATTACAGCGCGTGCAACTGCCAATGCTTTACGAGATGATATGATCGCTACGGCGAAATATATGAGAGCCCAAACAAAACCCACAAACACCCCTGTGAACCACCAAGACACCATGATGAGTGTGAAAGGTTTGGGTGAAGAGGGGTCAGGACAACCTTCCTGGATTCTAAGGCCACCAATTAACGATATGACCGTATTAGTGCCAAACCATACAAAGCAACCTAAATCAAGAACAGGTCTCGAGCTCATCCAGAGCAGTGCCACTCCGAGCTCACGTCCGGTACGGCGGGTCCGTTGACAACGGCGGCGTCGGCGGCGGCGGGAGCGTCGTCGTCCAGCACGGCGCCGCTGTCGGTGGTGGCGGCGTCGTCGAACCGAGCCGCGTCGCCGCCCTCCGCCGGCCGCACCCCCGCCACAAAACTGTTCAGGTTCAGAATCTCCGGGAACGACACCCTGCAGCCGGCGAAACAGAGTTGCTGGTCATTCAGACTCACTGATAAGCTGCCTGAGTGGCTTTTCACGTTTCTGCCGCCGGACACAAAAATGGTTGGTTTGGATTACAGATGGTTACACAGCAGAGTAGGCTGCAGATACTTAGCCAGTTCGTCAATAGCTGACTTTATGTCACAGCTAGTTTTCAGGTCATTTTGAGCCCATGGCTTAGATAGAGAGGGACCATCAGTACCCAGTGACCTGGATTAGTTACTTCATTAGTGCTAATTCCTTAATCAGCTTTGTGTTTGAGTTGGGCTTACATCGAACACTAACGCTTTGTAGCTCCTCAAGGGGAGTGTTGCACCTTTATAATCGGAATTCGACCACCGCGTGATAAGGCACAACGGAAAAACTCAAGGATTGGTATTGTATTTCTCTCATAACTCACGGTTTGCGGAGAAGCATCGTGTATTTAGAGCGGGTACCGACCCCTCCAACCCCGGCCCTGCGTGGCGCCACCCCGAGGACGACGCCACCGCCGCTGGCTTAAGTCCCGTGGGGATTGGAGCTTAGCAGTTTAGATATCTGCACTTAAAAATTACGCTTATGAAGCGCTGTTTTCTTTCGCAAAATGTGAGCACTGTCAGAAACGAAATAGGAAGCCGGGGATTTTCCCAGATTTTCCGCATACCCTTAAGCAGCTGATAGCTTAGTTCGAATCTCATGAAGGTGCCACATTTCCCTAGCATGTATACAATGCTGTATCATTGAACTTTTGTCTTTTCACTTATCGTCCTGATTTTCTGAGATATTACACCGGAAGCTCCTCTAACTGCGTTTCGTAACATTTAAGGCAAATAAAAAAGGCAGGTGAACATCAGACATGAAATCAAATGTGACACCTTCATCTTTTGAATGAATGACGAATACATAAACAAATAAGGAGAGGAAAATGGATAAGAAAAAAGAGGAGAAAGTCAGGCAACCTTGCATAATACTCGAGACAAATTCAAATCACGATATTCTGTTCGTGTGAAGGCGATCAGTCTGCGGAGAAACAAGCCCAGAATTCGATGCAGCTTCCGTCCCGCTCCACCCGCAGTCAACACCCTGCAACCGTGGATACCGGCTAGCTTCTGCATTAAGGGTGCGTTACCCTCGACACATGCACCACACGACATGACCCGTCAGAACTAATACCCTGTTTCCCCAACAACAGATGTCAGGTCATTCGTTCATTCATTTCGATACACAGACCGCCCACGTGACACGTTGGTTGTAAACCGTAGTACGCTTCCGCATTCCACGCTTTACGACCCTTCAGGTAAACAAGAACCGCTGCGGGCAAGGTCAGACGGGTCGCAGTAACAGGTGCTCTTGCAGGGGCGGGCCCAGTATTTGTCCGAGAGCAGACTGCTAAAGCCTTTGTCTTGGTTTCTCTAAATAAGAAAGCAGTTGCAGCTCGCACAACTGTCACCTGGGATGGACCAAAGCTAGCCAAATGACATTTCAAGCATGGCTGTGGATTGGCTACGCTCTTTGCGTCAGTTAGCAGCTAGTTAGTTGTAGGATCCTCGACTACTTTGTCCACTTTCGTGACCAAACCTTGTGGACCCACTTTCTTCCTCCCAAACTAAGCTAGTCCTTTTCCATCCTGGTAAATGTATCAGAAATATTTCCGTAATATCCTTGTTTACTGTTTTCCGTGAGAACCTCAGGGAAGTTTAACGACTTCTTCCATCCCGAAAAAATATAAAAAACGTCGTCCACCCAGTCACATAACATCCCCTCTTTATGCGGAGGGTCCTAGCTTTGTAAACATATAGTGCCTTCTTTTGAAAGCTATCGTTTTTCAGCATTATTGCTCGGCCCGCCTTGCGTCGGTGGTGCGTCATTTTCCGTGCGTGTGTAAACACACACACACGCACATACACATGACACATGGGCCGGGTGCCCGCATTTGTGATCGCCTTGGGGTTTTCTTAGAGATTCCCCTCCCCGTGGCGGTCACGGAAAGGGGCGTGCGTTCGTACGGGACTCACTGACTTGCTCACCCACCGAACCCTGAGGCGCGCAGCTCCATGTGTTTACCAAAGTATTTATTATGGAACATTTTTCTGATGCTCGGAGATGGGGGGCGTGGTATCCCTCGATCATGTGCGGAGTTTTCCTCACTGTGATCGAGAAGTGTTTCTGATCATAGGGTAGTTTGTGTTGTAATCGACAAAACACGTGTTCTGTCTCAATCCCGTCCAGACGCTTTCTGAACACATCAGTTCGATATAAACCAAAGCCTTTGTAATGTATTAGAAGCAGTTTCTTTAGGTATAGGCCCTGACCTAGGACAGTATCGAAAGATGGTCTCCGAAACATATGAGACCGTCCATAAAGTACAGAAGGAAAAACAAGGGGGAGCGGGAAGTCAGCAACCGTTTTGTTAGACGTTACAACAGGGTGGAAGCAAGTATTACCATGAGGGAGGGGGGTTAGAATTATAAGAATACATGTAACTTAATTTATGGATAGGCCCTCAGCTCTGACTTAGAATTAAGACTGATGTGATTCAATGAAGTCCACACATCATCACCATTGAATTTTTGAATTGTTTGTGTGACCTTTTATGAGGAGAGGAACCATGAGAGATTCGTGTGAATACGTGTGCTGACGTCCAAATAACCCTCACATGCCTCCAGTCATGAGTCAGTAGTTCCCTGATGTTAGGAGCTAAAGGTTTGTGCAAAACACGCGCAATAAATGTTCCATAGTCCGTATAGATTTTCAAGACCTGAACGACGATCCTGAAATATTCGGCAAGTATTAGTGGGTGATGCAACACCACCTCTCCTGCAAAATTTCAGTTGGGGTGTCATTAGCCATTTCAAGGAGTATCGTAATCATTTCAGGGAAAGCCGTAGTTCAATTGGGCGAGAAAGTACCCTCTTTCTGGAAATTTACAGGTCCAAAAATGACTTTTATGGAGTCTAAAGGATACAGAAAACACGTTACTGTGTCAGGGGACGAAAATATATGTTTTCATCACAGAAAAAGCAGAATAAACTGATATTTTTCAAACAAACTGCAAAGTGGCAACATCGGCAGAAAATAATTGCATCGGGCTTGAGCTTCACGCCCCGAGAGTGAAGAGGGCTTACCGGTCGAAAATTCGGAACATTGAATGCGATAAAGCTGATGGACTAAGGAACGAGACACTCAAGTCATCACATGGCTGCCCCAAAGTGGGAGGATCATATGCAGATCCAGGGGAGCAAAGAGGGGCACGTGCCCCCTCTATCGACCCTCGGAGCCCCCTGAAATGGCCATGGCGCCCCCTGAAAGGTTGATGGCGCCCCCTGAAATATGATGATGATGATTGTTCCGGCCGTCGAATAAAGATATCCATATGGGGGCGCTTCGTTAAAGTCGCCCCAATCGCCGAAGGAAGCTCTGGCGATTCCGGTTTGGATGACAGCCGATTTGTGGCGAGGACCCGCGCCGTTGCACCGTCCCCGCCGTCCAGGTCCCACCTGGCCGCCTCTCGGGACCGGAGTAGGCTGTCTTCGGGACCGTTTTTGTGATGATTTCCCGGGCTTGGATACCCGCATTGCAACCTCGATCAGCTTGGGTGATCCAAGGCATAGGCGTTGGCCGTCAGCCCAGTCTTTTCGGTAGTCGGTTTGGTCGACTGAGTGGAGATGCATTCGTGAGTCTGTCGGTCCTGTTTTTATACAAGTAACTAGATATTTCGGGTACGAATTAGTGGCTATCATTATATTCTTATGATATTGTAGTGTGACATTTTTCTACGTATTGTGTGATGAATAAATTATCTCCACCCGCTATGCACGATATATGCACAAATACCAAAAAGAACAATATCTTTAGAAACCAGCTTCAGGGAGGTTCCATGACGGGAGTATCATAAAGAATATTCTTCCGATATTTTTCCGATCATAAAAAATTAATCGCAGAGACAAATCTAAAACAAGTGCGGCAAACTCGACAATTGAATCAAAACTGACCTCAGTCCTTCCATTTTCATTTCAAGAAAAACGTGACGTCTTTAACAAGACTCCCCCTGAAATGTCGCTTTCCATCCCCCCAGGATGCAAAAATCGGTGCCAACCGATAGGATTTTGCGCCCAACTGATGGGTTTTGCCGGTCAAAAGTGGCAACCCCCTGGTCCAAATGGCGCCCCTCGGGAAGCTGCCCGCCCCCCCGATCGGCAATCCTGGATCCGCCTACGGGGGAGGATACCCTAGTCACCAGCCTCGGTAATAACAGGTGCTGGCAGAATATGATACAGAAGTCTGACTCGCACAATTGCTTGCCTTTCCGTATGAGAAGTGTACTACGGGGACACACTAGTTGAGTTAATCGCTGCCCTGAAGTCGTCGTCGCTAGCACTCTGCTCACAGGACAATCGCTGCTTTCTTTTCCCCTGAAAGATCTTGTCACTCCAGCCCGTAGTGGCCAGAAATGGGTCTTACTGATATTGGTAGAGCCTGGTGTTCTGCCGTTTGTATCCCGCTGAACGGAAAGTGTCATCCTTGATAATGGCGATGGAGGCACAATGATCTAAATCCTGGAATGCTTAGTAGAGTGTGACACCCAGGCGCCCTGAATTTCCCCTTCACTTTTTCCCCTTCATTTTTTTCTAACTCACTTTTCCAAACACTTTTCCTGGGGATTTTTTTAGCATAATTCAATAATCCTAGTATATATAAAACCATCTAGTGTGGAAGGAAAGACAAATTTGATGAAAATGCGCGAGTAAGGGCTAGTAAGGGCTGTAACCGAGTTTCAACTAACTCCCACAATATTATAGCGTTTGGACTCTCTACTCGCCTTCCATATTTTCAAGCGTGAATTTTACACTCACTATCCCAATGCAAAACCAGTTTTGAGACACTGCGGAATGGAGTGCTGCGAAATCCGAAAGATTATCCACTTACTGAACGCCTCTTTTTTTTAGTGTCACCTTCCCACTCTGCTCTTTGTCAGCAAAAGTATTCCAACAAGCAGTTGTCGGAAGTTCCACTTGTAGTGTATTCCGTGGACGCCATGGATCAAAATCTATTCACATTTAAACTTGCGCTGGTAACAGTGGCATCTCCATAAAAGTCCGGATCTTCCGGCTGCTGGTAAGGTTGTATTTTAGACCTCTCTCGCTGTCGGAAGTTTTGCCCTGCTGAGGGAGGATGATGAGCAACAAATGAAGAAGGCTTCCATAGATCTTAGCTGACCCCGGAGGATAATTTTTGGGGTTTTCACTCGTTCGAACAGATCTCTCGCGGCGGCTTCTGCTTCTAGTGATCATAGACCAATCAATTTCTAGGTGTCCCCTAAAATCGATTATTTGGGTACCTTAAAGGTACGAAAAGGATTCGGGCGGGTCAATTCGGCATAAACCTCCCTCAGGATCGTTCCCTGTCACCCGCCTCTCCTTGCTATTGCACACAGCTCACATCGGTAAAAACGCCGTCTTGGGTCAACTAGGCCATTTGACCCAAATCAGGTACAAAGTAGCTCAGCCTATTCTTCATGTTTACTTTAAATGTGTTAAGAATGGTCTATTCTGTCAATATTATTTCGAAAACACACCCCGTAGCTTTCTGGTACGATTTTTTAAGCTGTAACTATGCAAAATTTATTTCATGCTGATTTCTCGAACGCGGACAGTGACCTGATTAAGACCAAATTTTGATCGGATGTCCAAAATAAACCATATCATGGAAAATTTGCGGGGCACTCATTTTTAAACAAACATAGGCAAAATATGAAGCCACATCGATTTTAAAAAACACCAATGCAGCAACATTTCATATGTTAGTAGACTCATGAAGGCTCATATTGTCCAGTTGCAGAACAATGTGCGGTATCCAGCTTCGGCCAGGCAGGCCGAAACTGGCCAGAAAGTGAGGGGACCATAGACCTTCAGCCTCCAACTCTGGCACTACATTTTCCACTGCAAAACTGAAAGCTAACCAGATTTTGGCCTATTTTTGCTGCCAGTTAATCACACTAAACAATTTACTGTGCCCACAAATCCATTAAAAACGAAATAAACATTTTTGCTGGAAGTGAAATGGCCTGGTCTCACCTGAGGCTCATTTTGTGAAAAACAGCCTGTTAGTTACCCTCACTGGTCCACAAGAGGAGGTAAGACTTGAAAGAAAGGACGTGCTTGAAATGCGGTCATGAGACGGAGTGAGCTAGCGAGCGATAGCAAGGAAGTGAACGCAGGACTGCATTTCCCAAATGACGAATTTGTGTTGAATCTTCTTTGTATGTCATGAAGATTTATCTCCACTCCGTCGGATCTATGGGACCAATTGGAGCAAGGATCACATCGGCAGATCCATGATTTCCGGTATTGTTGCATAGGCAAAAAAACTGCATCCATGATTGTGACAATGTAGGGTCTGCACATAATTGACTGTTTTTTGGTCCAAAAATGTGGTAGCCATCGGCTTAGTATGATGCTCAGTACCCCTGATCATGCTGTGTATGCTTTATTAGTCACTCATATAATTGGGATATTACAGCAATCGTAATATAAGAAATATAGGTAGAATTCGCAAAGCCCTATTAATGTTTAATGAGACCTCTTAGCAGGGGCGTAGCCAAGGAGGGGGCGGCAGGGACAGCCGCCCCCCCTTAGGGCCCGAAGGGCCCCCTGAGGATACGGACCGCGCGAAGCGCGGCTCGCCTCCACTATGATCTGTGGCCAAATTTGAAATTTCATACCAGACAGCGCACTCTCAAGCCCTCTTCAGCACTCTATTCTGTAACAAGCAAGGCCCTTTTTACCCATCAGGGCTCTTTTGGCGCTGTCGCAGGGAAATCGAGCGAAATCCTGGCTACGCCCCTGCCTCTTAGTAAATACAAATGTGTGATAACTGAGAAGTGTTGCTCCAATTTTTTCCTCCCGCATTATTTCAAATTGCTTTATTTTATTCATTTTGTGTTTTATAACACAACAATAATACATGGTTGCTTGAATTTAAAACATCAGTCCCACTAAAATATTCGAATTTTGTTATGGGCTACACTTCGGCTGCTTTCGATGAAAACATCACCCCTTGAGCGATGCTCCCCTGTAGAGATAAACGCTCCCGTCGGACCTTTTGTCCCCCTCTCTGTCTCCTCGGTCGGTTAGTCATTCTAAAATTCCCGAGCATTTTTTTCTGGGGGGGACGTTTGCAAGCCCGATTTAGCTATTTTCGTCTAACTAACACGATATTATTTCACAAGACAAGTAGCTATTTCTCTTGTTAATGGAATACAGAAGTTACCGAAATATCAACAATCATGATTGGACAATCGGTCGGATGAAGTCTGATGCTTTCGTCTCAGTTTGGAAATTGTAAGAGCACTGATCATGGTTTTTGAGAGACAATAAATTGTTAGGTGGACTTAAAATGATAAAACATCAGCAGCTAGATTTCACTTCTTGGTACGAGCAGGTGCGATGCACCGTTTTAGATTCTTGGAAGTTTTTCAAAGACAGAAGTGTAGATTTTATTATAAAACTTGAAAACTGTTTTATAGAACTTAAAAAAATTCTTCGCCGAGCCTTTTTTAATTTTTATTTTGTATGGGAATGGTATGGAAGAGATAGCCACAAAACTTTTTTGTTCTCGTTTTCTCGATCTTTACCCTGGACACATCATTGTAGCTCACCTCTTGCTCGTCTAGACCATCGATCCAATAAGAAAACACCTTGCGGAGATGACTGAATGTTGGGGCGGTAAAAAATGAACCAGTTTTGATGACCGGGATGATGTAATATTAATTAGGGTGAATCCCATTGTTTTTTTTTTACAATTCCTTCATATCCTCATTTCAAATATTTGATTCGACAACACGGTAGTCAAAGTTCATGCAAACTCTATGGCTGTGGCGGATCCAGAGGGGAGGGCAAAAAATATTTACCCCCCCAAACGGACAAGCTCGGGGCAGAACTATGCTGTGCCTTCCCCTCCCCCCACAAAGTCATCGACCTCCTTTTTGCCTCGACTCCGCTTGAGTTAATAACCGAGATTTGTGGTCCCTTAAAGGGAGATACGCGAAAAAATTATTATTGTGGTTTCTTACTATTTGAAAAATCCTGATAACGAAACTATCAATGATTTTTGTATCTTCGGCAAAATTTTGGGAGGCCACTCACTTATTATCGAAATAGGTTAACAGTTTCGATAAAATGCCCATCACTTGCCCATGCCCATACCCATTACTTACTTTTCGAAAACTATTTAAAGTTGAAAAATAATGTTTCTTAATAATACAAATGTTTGCCCTCCTGTAGTTGTATTTGAATTAATTTTAAAAAGCTTTCAAAAACTCCAAAATGAATAAGTTTGCCCTAAAAACGGAAAAAACATAATCACTCAAGTCTTCAGCGGTTTCGTACCTCGAGTCTTGAGCCATTTTCTGCTTCCGCCCCAGGATGACAAAACTTTTGCGTCAGATAGGTCACGTGACCCTGGTTTGAGAATTCCTAGGCTTCTGATTGGTTAATTGTGATTTCTTTTAAGCCCTATATTTCTGCTTCAAAAGAGTTTTGGAATGTTGTTTTTCTAAAGTAATTTTTTCTTGAGTAGCCCAAAGTTCTACATCACTGTTTAGGATAGACATGACCTAATTCTTAGAGAAATTGATAGCCTTAGCCATGTGGACGTCATAAACATCGATATGAGGTGTACCGGTAAAGTCGTCTAGAAATGTTGACTTTGAGAGCAATTTTAAGGCATTTGCAGGCCGAATTCGCAAAAATGAGAATAGGACTTCTGACACAACTTTTTGTAACCTTTTGATATAGCCAATAAAATTTTTTTCGCGTATCTCCCTTTAACTCTAAACTTCAAACAGAACCAGTCAACTTCAGTGTAAGCATTGGGCCGTGGATAGCAAAAACAAGCATCTTGTGCGCATATTTTTCACCCCGTGATGGTTTTTTGCCTTTCGTCTTGGGCATCCCCAAAAACTACGGTCAAATTATATTGCGGCAACATTTTTCACTGTCTGACGTTTTTTTATTTGTTGCGACTTTGCCTTGCCCCCCCTCCAACCGACCGGCTAGATCCGGCACTGCCCAATGGAGACGTCCTTATCCACTCAGCAGGGCCTCAGCAGCCGGATCCCGTCCTCAGTCGGCTGCCACGTGACTGGCGCGCGCCCGAGGCGCAGAGGAACCGGTCACGCCGGTAAACAGGTGTCCGTGTGCCAGTGGCGTAGCCAAGGGGTGATCAGGCTATAGGCTCTCCTTTTGTTCAATATTTCCTATCCAAATTTTTGAATATATTTACTTTGGCTTCTAACTGCAGTTTCTCTGCTATCAACCACCTTGAAGTATTTCTTGTAATGCCACTGCTCCTGTCCCATTCACCAAATCATGAATGAACAGACCTGGCTCAGCGGCGACTCATGCGAATCTGGTACTGCCAGCGCCATCTATTGGGAAAGTTTTATAAAACTTGAAATAACTTTTTCGCCGAGCCTTTTTTGGTTTTGATTCTGTATGGAAATTGTATAGAGGAGATAGCCGCAAAACTCTGTTGTTTCCGTTTTTCTGATTTTTACCCTGAATTTTTGGAAAACGCTTTCAAACTTCAGCTTCTAATATCTTTCTTATAAAGCAAAAATTCAAAAAAGTACAACAACAGAGTTGTGGAGACTGGCTCCTAGAACATAGGCCCACTCACACTGTTTCAATGATTATATTATGTAAAAAGTTATTCAAACTTTAAGTTTGAGAAATTTGAAAAAGAAAGTCAAATTGTACAAAAACCAGAAATGCGTCACGCTTGAAATATCAACTGCCGTAAAGATACACATATTGTCTACTTTTGGTGAAAAAATCACGACGATGGCCACCTTACTTTACGAGATATTTCACGAAATATGCTCCCATAGGGTTAACATTGATAACGCACCCTTAAGAATGCTACCTTTGTATAAACGAGGGGTTTTTGACAGACAAAATATCAATCTGAATATTCTTCGGTCGGCATAATCTACGAAAATGCTACCTAAGTTAAACATCTTCACCCCACAGCGCAGACAGCTGCCAGCTCACCTGTCGTTGAGTTTGATGCGGTGCAGCGTCTGGTAGTCGAAGTCGAACCGCTTCAGGTGCAGGGTCAGCAGGTACGGGAACGTCTTGAACTTCAGCCCCTTGTGCGCGTCACACTTGCGGTCGCAGTTGTCGCAAAAGTACTGGTTGTTGCCCTCCAAGATCTCCGGCTTCACGAAGCCTCGCAGAGCCTCTTCCTGCACCGGGAGAAGTTTTGTCAAAGGTGCCATCAAAAAGCAGCCGAGCGGATGGCCAAAACAGGACCGTTACCGTGACAAACAAATCAGCTCGGAATAAAACCAAAACGCGTGAATTCAACTTTCAAAACTTCGATTACGCCAGGTCAAAATATCACGAGAAAATATCACATACAACATTGAATGACACTACAATCATCAGTGCCCAGTTATGCAACGATGCACACTAGTATGGAAGAAATCCATCAGTCTCCAAAAAGGCTAATTCACCATCACCCCTTTTGCCACACACAGTAATTTTGGATACAACCCATCAATTAAGTCCTTAGCTCGGAGTCTTCCTGACGGCACATGCTAACATGAAAGCCTTTACCCGGCACCACCGCCGGTACCCGGCTCTTTCCCCACCCACCGGCGCCTGGGGAGTCTGATAAGGAAAATCGGAACGAAACTGAAAGTACCCTGCCACCATTGAAGTGAGTTTGGACTACATCAGTTGAACCATGACGTCAAGGGGAGCTTAAAATAGTCAAATTTAAGTTGATTCCGGAAATCCCTGCAATTCGAAAACCATTACACCTAAAAAGCGGCAGGGCATCGATGTATTTGTCTTGACCCACGGATTCCAATGACAAACAGCAGGACCTTGTTGATGTACCTTGTTAACTTGCTGTACCTTGTTTCATCTACAGGCTTTAGACACAAACGAATTCAAAAAGCGTGAGCTTTGGCGACCACTGGTGACCTCGTTATTGACCTGAACTCAAAATGGTTGACATTTCGGCCATCTGTCTTTCCAAAAACTTTCGAGTGTTGTGTAGAAAATTAGTGTAACTCTTCTACCAGCCGAGTTACACTCAGTCTCTGTCTGCATGATTCGAGAAGAACAAAACCACCTGACATGGGTTTATAAATGACGTCATAACCGTTGACCTCGACCTGATACAAGTTTTGGCCATCTGTCGTTTACTCGCGCAATGTCCCGAAATATGCTAGACTGAGCCGAGCACAGGCACCACAGAAGCTTGAGTGTCGGTACCGGTTGACGAGGAGGTGGAAAGCGCCTCACAGCGCAGGCACGGAGCACTCACAACGCTGCCGAATGCTGTGGTAGCGCCGAACAGCCGAATGGGGAGCGGGATGTCCAGGTAGGTGTCCTCCCGCGCCTTCTCAGTGCCGCACTCCAGACACTTGACGTAGTCGATCATTTTGCCTGCAAATGGCGACAGGTGTCAACGGAAATATTATGCTATCTGAGAAGGAACAGATTATCTTGCAGAGGATAAACTTTGAACAGGAACGATGAGTTTGTGATGGATAAGAATATATTCATAAAATATTTCCAAAATATACATATCATCGACGTAACATAAGCTTTACCTTAATGGGTTCATTTATTAATGCCTTGCTTCCCCTACTACATAATTTGACACACCCTACGCTAAAAATAGCCTCGTACACCGACAAGTAAATTATGACACAAAAAACCAGCCAGCCTGGCGCTAGGAGCAAAAACAAGACCTGCACGGAGTCAGGCCGGCGACACTCACCCTCGTACAGCCGGGAGATGAGGTCGTGCTGCTCAGTGTCCTTGAACTTCACCTCGAGCGCGTCGAACATGACGCGACAGAGCTCCTGGATGTCATGCTGTTGCCAGGCCTCGGAGCTGTCCCAGCCGAAGGAGAAGGTCAGCTCGGTAGTCTCCACTGCCTGACGCTCCGTGGTCTGTGGGGCGACAGGGACGGTAGTTAGTGTCGGCCCCGTGGTCTGTGGGGCGACAGGGGCGGTAGTTAGTGTCGGCTCCATGGTCTATGGGGCGGTAGTTAGTGTCGGCTCCGTGGTCTGTGGGGCGACAGGGACGGTAGTTAGTGTCGGCCCCGTGGTCTGTGGGGCGACAGGGGCGGTATTTAGTGTCGGCTCCATGGTCTGTGGGGCGACAGGGGCGGTAGTTCGTTTAAGGTCAGCTCCGTGGTCTGATGGGGGCACGATCGCAGTTAAGATCAGCTGCGTGGTCTCAGGGGAGAGAGCGGCACTTAAAGTCAGTTTCGTGGGCTCAGGGGAAAGAGGGGCAGCTTAGGTCAGCTCCGTAGTCTCAGGGGAAAAAGGGGCAGTTAAGGTAAGCTCCGTGGCCTGAGGGGCATGGTGACACAGCAGCATTAGAGTCTGTGATAACGGTCCCATCAAACAACTGTCTGCTTTCCAAAATATGGAGACCACAGAAAACTATGATCGAATTAGCGGAAATGCATTACGCTACGACTGCCGACATTGTCGTACTAGCATATCCCGATGAAAAATACGTATGGCAAAGCACCGGACGTTACAGCTTAGTCTCACAAAATGTTTTCGACCAATCCCCTTTACCCGAGCACGATTTCTCAGACTCACACAGAGCCTGCGACTGTAACCGAGCCGCAGCCGGTCTCCTTCACCTGCATGTTGAGGAAGAGCTTCTGCAGCTGGAAGGGTATCGACTTGGCTGCGTCGTCCTGACTGCCATCGTACTCCCAGCTGTACATGGCGTTGCGGAACTCGGGCGTCATGAACAGCGTTTGCAGCAGCGAGTTCAGGTAGCAGGTCATCGCCTGGTTCACCAGGCCCACATACCCTGCCGCCGCAGCGGTCGCCCAGGGTCAACGACTGAAACTCGTCCAACAATCGGGAGGTCTACTGGGACATGGATCAGATTTAGTGGCGTGAGGAGCGGGAATAGGGTCCAGCAGGAGACATAAAACCACTGCCTTTGAGATAGAACTGGCTCATCTGCACAAGCGGGAGGCGATGGGGGAGGGAACCACTCTTGAATGACAACCAGGGTCGGATAGGCTATTGGGTTGAGGAGAGGCACTGGGAGCTTGCGGTGATGACACGAGGATAGGCATAGTCATTGAACTCAGCGCTTACAACGTTGTAAGATTACTGAGGTTCGTGGGTGATTGCAGCGAAGTATTGAGCTCGCGACAGGTTCACGATAAACTTAGCCTGCACCAGAAGTGAAAACCACTATCTATGAGATGAGAAGGAGAGTGGCTTTGCAACCGACATTCGCGTAAGAGATCTGACAGCAGGAAATACCAATCATTGTACCGAATTTGGGCAATGTAATCAAAACTTCACGACTCTTTCTGGACTAATTACGCTAAAAACTGTCATCACCCGGTAAAAAACACTCAAATAATCTGCAACAGGCCGAAAGACACCGCATATTGAAACTCCCTGAAATTCGCATAAGAAACGAATCACATGAGATAACAACCAGGATCCCAGCCACCTGCCGGCCACCCACCAGTCTCATTGCTTTTGATCAGCCCGCTGGCGTAGGTGTAGGCGGGAGGCTCCTGGGAGGCCGGCTGGGCGGCGGCGGTGTCTGCCGACGGTGGCGCCACGGGCGAGCTGCGACCGGCGTGGTCCCCACTGTCCAGACCGCGCGCACCGCGCTGCTTCCGCCGCGGCTTGGCGTCAGTCACCATCAGCTTGTTGCGTGACTGAGCGCCAGTCTCCAGACCGACCTCCACCAGTGAGTGGTTTAAGTAGTCGTTGAGGATCAGCTGACGACCGCACGCAAGCCCGGTGAGAGGGAAGCAGTGCAAAGGCGATTGCAACGGTGAGAGAGACGCAGGTGTACCGACGATTATAACGTTGAGAGGAACAAAAATGTTAGGCAATTTTAACGGTGAGAGGGACACAGACGTAAAAAATAGTTTGACGGTGAGAGGGAGACAGATGTAAAGGCGATTTTAAAGGGAATGTGGCACCTTGGTCGAATCCTGGAATTTATTGTAATTAGGGTACTTTGCCGAAAATAGTGAACCACTCGTTTATCTGAAAATGCACAATGAACGCAATATTTTGGTTTTTAAAATGCACCTCGAGGAAAAAAAATAAATATCCGCCTGTGGGCGATGTCATGATCTGGAAACCACTACCATATTCCATAGGCTTCAAGGGCTTCGATTGACGAATACTCATCATGACGTCAGCATATGTCGTCACACCAACAGCCATTACAAGTGTGGCCTGCTGCTTGAGGTACATGAGAGGTACATTTCAGGTAGTTTTTAGTTTTTCTCTACGGAAATTTTGAGTTGCAAGACAATTAATATGTAGAGTACCAGGTTTTTCGGCGTGCTTTACAACTTGGATATATCACTTAAAATCACGTTATCAAGGTGTCACATTCCCTTTAAAGGAGCTGTGGTGAAGTTCGACAAGCAGCACCCATTTTTATTGTCGTGTGGCTCTTATTGTTTGGGTGGAAGCTTTACCTTTTATCTTGTCTTTTCTCTTGTGGTTTTATCTACTAATCTTATATACCCACTTTTATTATTTTAGAGTCTTTATATCATGATCATGTTTTATCTATACGGAGGTTTTTAATGACATCAAAAGTTAGGACGAGCGCATAAGTGTCGCCACCGGCAAAAAAGTGGGGGGGCCAGCCAAACTTCAACCTGATGCTGACAAAAACTTTCAACATCAGGACCAAAAACTGTTCGAATTTGGGCTTCTCGCTGCATTCCGCAGCGGCTGGACATAAGAATGTCCGGTTGTCTCTCATTTTGACTGAGATCAGGAAATTTTTGGCCAAAAGTGGGGGCCAGGCCCCCTGGTCCCCCCTTTCCGACGCGTATGGACGAGCGCTTAGTTTTGTTTCCCCATGTCGGAATGTCATGAATATCATTTGTATCATTTCATTGTGAATATCATGTCTTTTTTTACTTATTTGACTTGAACTATAAGTGGGTTTTACCTGTTGCTCATTTACATAAATAAATACAAACACAGATACAAATGCAGGAGTGTCCGAGATAAATTTCACCAATGTTTGACATGATTATCGACAGATCTAACCCTTTGCTTTTTCATCCAGGCCTGCCTCTTCCGTTCTGGACACATATGAGCTGTACATTGTTTGACATGCATAATACGATTTGTGTTAACAGTGCAATAATGGTAGTGCTCAATACATCGGAAATGGTTTAACAATGATCTCGCACGTGTATAAAATAAATCATACATCACCAGTAACTAGCGTTTCTCCGGCCTGGACGAACACAGGAGGTATTCACTTACGCTGCAATACCTTAACACGACTATCCGAGAATGGTGTAGCAGGTATTTGTTATTACCGAACAGGGGCGCAAAACCTACAATGCTAAAGGCTCAGTATAAGGCGTTCTGCGCAATGCACCTTTGACCGCCTCTTAAGTATGTGGATAATTTTGTGGGAGGGGTGTTTAAGTAAATGTCGCAGAGCAAAGGGGGAAGCTTATTTCGAGGAACGGGTCGTGGAGTGTTGCAACACTTGCGAGGGTAGGGTGGCGGCTACGGCAGAGAGGCCGAGCCTGCTTGTTGGGGTATAGTTGGTGATTCAAAGGGTCCGCATACGGAAAAGATAAGACTCGCAAGCTTTCCGATACGACACCATCCGCCAGGTTATGGCCCTCACTCCAACGTGAAATTTTCCTACTATGCGAGTACCCAGCATTAAGATGTTGGCTGAATCATGTAGCTGAATCAAATTAATTCAATGCATATTGCATTTAAACACAACTTACACCGTAGGCCCTCCCTAAGCTTAGTAAAAACAAGATATGGTATAATATTTAATAGTATCTATCAGTTCCGTAAAAGACGTGCAACCGCCTTTGCTATTCTTGCTCTAACTATCTAAAGAAACTTTAATCAAAGATCGGCCACTGGTCTACCATGCTACATGAAGCATGCCTGGCTGCTCTTATTCCAGCTTAACACGGCCATGACCCCCTGAGGAGAAATTAACAAAATCAGCGCAGCCAGGCATCATTCATATTGCTTTAAGTGCACGAATGTGTAAATATCCTTAAACGGGCGGGTGTTGCAAGTCAGCCGTTGGGAGCCTCAAGTCTGGTGATCGGTGATAGAGTCATCAGAGTTCCAAATGAGTCGCATGCTTAACATTCCCTTTGATTAGAGTTCACTAGATTGTTTGAATTGGTGTTTCCTCTTAATTTCAGCTGGCTTCCATTTGAGCACTACTAAGGGGTTATTCTAGTGCCCACCCCCAGCCCTGCTTCATAGATTCATTGATTCGCTAATGGCTTATACCTCCAGTAGATTGTTTTCCTGGTCAAGGCATGGTTCGCATTCCAGCACCGGCCTTCATCAGCTCGCCATCCTCTTCGTCAGCCAGGCCCTCGCGCAAAGGAAAATCCTGGATGCACGCCTGCAGACTGTCTGTCTGCTCTTGCTTGGTGAGCGGGTTAATCACATTATGCTGGGGGGATAATGAAATGTCTGGAGAGCATGTAAATGCCTGGATATTATGACATCGTGGCACATCTGGATATGACATTGTCGGAGCTCTGCGGCCCCGCTTGCCGAATTTTGGCTGGATGGATGCGTGGAATCGTATCAAGAAAATCGGTGGTAAACGTGTTTTTTGGTGTTTTCATATTTTCTCCTTCATATCTAATCACTGGATAAAGCCCTGTCAGATTTTGCTCATTTACAGGACAAAAAATAGATAAGACATTTAAAAAAAACATTTTAACATCAAGAAATCTAAAGAATAAAAAAAGACGAAGCAAGTTATAGGTCTAAAAATAGTCTGTAATTTGGCCTTTCATTTCGACATATATGCCAATAAGTCATCAAATACAGCTTCCAACCTTAAACTATTGCCTGGAAATGAAAACACGTACCATTCCATTTCAATTAAAATGTACTAACACCAGTTTCATTCAGTATTTCATGAGATAATATGAAAAAAATGATATTCCCGGCAATTTCACACGACAATCTTAAGGGTTTTTTGCTCGTAACTTTGTAGAGAGGGTTCGGAAATACAAATTTGAGAAAAAAATGTGCATTTGCAAGACGAGAATTTTCAGCCTGCATGCAAGACATTTGGACGTGTCGTTCGGGATATCAGCAAAAAAAGCCATATCAACGGGCAGTCATTGTTTTTATCATGCGACTACAGTGCAAGTGCCTAGTGAGTTGTCTGCTCCGACACTGCATTTTTTCCCAGAGTTCTGCATCTAGCCAATGTTTTAGTCCTGACATGACCCTAAATATTCGCTTGTTCAACCAATTTAAACTTAAAGCTTAGCTTTGAAATTTGGTACACATAGAGCCAATGAATAGGGGTAGCTATGGCAACGAGCTCCGTCTCCTTATTCACCCTAGAAACTGAGAAATCAGCAGGGTTATTTGTGACGACGATTGAGCAACTTCCCTCAGGCTGCCCGAGGGGAAGTGCGCGAACGGCCGGTAGAAGGTAGAGCTTGCAAGACGAGAGTAGCAGTGAAGAAGATTGAGAAGCTTAGCAGTGAAGAAGATTGTGAGACTTGTGCTTGAGATAGAGCTCTGAAATTTTGTACCAACGGAGAAAAGCAGTCGGGCCAGGGGTGAAGCCAGGATTCAATTTGATGTGGTCAATTTTTTGGTCACCCCATTAACCCTCGCCTCACCGGGGGGCCATCGATGGCCCCCCCTAAGGTTTTTCCGGGATAGCAGAAAAACGACGAGGCGCAGCACCGCGGTTGAGGGCTCTACCTCTCACTGCATCATTTTCCCATCATCCCTGAAATTTTTTACCCCGGGTCACCCAAGGTCAGGTCACCAGACGAGGTCAACCAAGGTCACCTCTTTTCACTTTAGAGCTCTGTAAGAGCTACATTTCAAAGTCGATCGATTTGAAACTTCACACACTTTATGACCCCTCCAGGGTCTACAAGGTGTATATCCGGGATTTTTCGATTTCGTGCCCTGAGGTCAGGTCAGGAGGCGAACTCTCCCATTGGAAAAGCATGGGGAAAAGCTATTTCATGATATAAAAGCCACAAAAATGATTGCAAATACTCAGACTGCTCAGAACAACGTTTTTGGACACCCTTTCACGGATCCCAGGGGTCATATTTGCCCTTTGACTTTTCCAAGGTCATCCAAGGTCACCGGAGGTCAAAAACAGTATTTTGACAATAACTTTTGACCTAATTGAGCTAGAGCGGTGAAACAAACACCATCGTGTTTGTCTTGTCACTGGCTTTCATTTGATATACGGCAAGGTCACTTTTTGACCTTTCGTGACCTCAGGTCATATTAGGTCACGAGGTGACCTCTGGCGGTCAAACTACTGGCGGGAGGTCTTTACGTTCCACATAGCGGAAAAAGTACAGGCAATTTGCTATCAAATGTACTTTACCAGGCTTCAATAGCTCTAATGACATAAGAGTTATGCCCAGTTTGCTTAATCATTACATATTTGAGTGAAAATAGCCGATCTTGACCTAATTTGACCTCTGGAGGTCAAACCATTGACCTGAGCACTAAAACATGCGAAGTAATTTCTTACTGAATTCACGCGAGCTTTCTATTGCACTTTGCAGATTTGCGCTAACGCCCATATTTTCGGAGTTAGAGGGGGGCCATCGATGGCCCCCCCGGTGGGGCGAAGGTGGCGCCGGACCCCCGGTGGGGCGCGGGTTAAGTCTATGGTGAAAAATAGAATGGACTCGTTTTCAGGAAATACTGGATAGATAAGGCTGAAAATTCTCAAACTGTCTATTCTTACCACGATCTTAACCATAAAGTTGAGTTTTTGAGCATCTGACCTCTCAAAGGTCATATCAGGTCACGGGAGCAGAGAGTGGTTGTTTTGCCAATAACTTCTGACTGAATTGAGATAAAGCTCCCATTTTGTTTGCATTGTGTTTACATTGTCACGGGGAGTCGATTGATATGCAGCATGGCCATACCAGATCACTCTGTGACCCTGACCTAGGCCGAGCTCATGTCATTTTGACTATTGAAACCGTGACACGTTTATTCAGCAGCATCACATAATGACAGACACGGGTACTCTGCAAAACGGTAATAGCGTAACAGTACTTGATGAAGGGACAGAGAGGAGGTGATGAAGTTATCCCGGGAGTCGTCCCACTCATGAGGGAGAGAACGCTAGCGGTGCAGCTCACGAACCCCACCCCCCCGAGACCCC
Organism: Lepas anatifera; assembly: GCA_034440635.1. Classification (NCBI taxonomy): domain Eukaryota; kingdom Metazoa; phylum Arthropoda; class Thecostraca; family Lepadidae; genus Lepas; species Lepas anatifera. The sequence goes on from JAOTON010001507.1 coordinate 53,669, forward strand.
CGCGGCGGAAGCACCGCGGCCGCGCAACGAATCACGGGCGGGAGCGCCACCCGGCCACGACAGCGGACGGAGCGAGAACGACGGAGGGGAGCCCGGTCAGGTCGAGGATTATATGACCTAGCAAGGTCATATTATGTATCATTCGATTCGCCGCGATGAGAGGAGAGGAATCCAATGATGCATAAAGATTTGCTCTAGCTTTGGGCAGATCTAGAGGGGGAAACGTACACTGCTCTGTTGTAAGCCTATGGAGCCTTCTTTGACCTATGCTGACCTCAATATTGATCTGACGTAAAAATTCTACCTATAAATTCTCTTCGTCTTGGCAAGAGCTCTCGAACGCCGCCCGTAATTTTCCTTTAGCTTTCGTGGGAAACGAGATACGGAAGGGGGCGAAAAACGCCCCCCAGCGGGGCGCGTCATGCAAGGGACGCAGCGGGGCGCGTGTTAAGTTAAGATAATTCATCATTATTCAGTGGCGGATCCAGGGGGGGCAAAAAGGCAATTGTCCCCCCAAACGGAAAAGCTCGGGGCAAAACTATGTTTTTGCCCCCCAAAGCGATCGACCTCCTTTTCCCCGACTCCTTTTTAGCTTGTAAGCAAGATTTTGGTGCTTCAGCTCTCAACTTCAAACAGAATTATTGAAGTTCAGTGTAAACATTGGGGCTTGGATAGGAAAAAAGTATCTCTTGAGTCCATATTTTTCACCCCGTGTGGTTTTTTTCGCTTTTCGTCTCCAGTTCCCAAAATCCTACCGAAAAGGCATATTGTAACGCAATTTTTCACTGCGCGACGTTTTTTTTGCTTTTCGACTTTGGTTTGCCCCTCCCAAACCACCCGGCTAGATCCGCCACTGTCATTATTATCATATTAAGTTAAGATTATTTAGCCTGTAGTTATCTTAGTTATGACCCTAGGCGTTAGCCTGTTGACCAGCAAATTTCTTAGTGCTGACATGGCCCTAAATGTTTGCCTGTTTATATAAGTGTCTCCACCGGCAAAAAAGTGGGGGGGGTGGGGAGCCAAACTTCAACTTGATGCTGACAAAAATTTCAATATCAGGACCAAAAACTGTTCGAATTTGGGCTCCTTGTTGACTTCTGCAGCGGCTGGATATAGGAATGTCCAGTTTTCTCTCATTTTGACTGAGATCAGGAAATTCTTTGCCAAAAAGTGGGGGCCAGGCCCCCTGCCCCTCCTTTTCCGACGCGTATGCCTGTTTACCCCATTGAAACTTTAAACTTAGCTTTGAAATTTGACTCAAATGGAGTCAATAAACGGGGTAAACTAGGGAACGAACAGCTGGGGGCACACCATTTATGAGGGGCACCCCGGGAGAAAAATAGCACTTTTTAATGCAAGTACCCTAAAAAACTTGTCATGACATTTGCCTATGCAAGTGTCGAAACCAAAATCGGAAAATATGTAATGCTCCCCCTCCTGGCTCTGCCACTGCTGCAATGTAATGAGCATCGCAACCGACGCAACTACCATGCACGGCACTAAGCCCATCGCCCGACGACAGCACTGGGGCAAAAAACTGCGTCTCCTTATTTACCCTTAAAATCTGAGAAATCCGTAGGGTTACTTCTGACGGAGATTGAGCAACTTCCTTCAGGCTAACCGTGGGAAAGTGCGCGAACGGCCGGTAGCAGGCAGGGGCGCAGCAAGAGCTTTGGTATGGGGGCACATCACTTTTGAGGGGCAGCCCGGGAGAAGAAATGTCACTTTTTAACGTACCCTAAAACATAGGCGGATCCAGGATTGCCGATCGGGGAGGGGGCACCTTCCCGGGGGCGCCATCCGGACCGGGGGCGCCATCCAGACCAGGGGGCGCCACTTATGACCAGCAAAACCTATCAGGTGGGCGCCAAATCCTATCGGTGGGCGCAGGATTTCGTATCCTGGGGGGGGTGGGAAGCGAAATTTCAGGGGGCGCCGTGACCATTTCAGGGGGCGCCGAGGGTCGATGGGGGAGGGGGCACGTGCACCCCCTTGCCCCCCTGGACCCGCCTATGCCCTAAAAAACTTATCATGTCATTCACCTATACAAGTGTTGAAACCAAAATCGGAAATGTGTTAATGCTCCCCCTCCTGGCTCTGCCACTGCTGAAATGTAATGAACATCGCAGCCGACGCAATCCCCATGCACCGCACTAAGCAAATCGCCCGATGACAACACTGCTGTACCGATAATTATATCACATTTCTTGACTACGCAAGATAAAAAACTAGATAAGAAAACTTAGATAGGTCCCCTTTCCTGCATCCGCCCCTGCTGCAACATGATGTTCATCGCATGCGAGCATGCGAAACAATTCCTGTACAGGACGGCCAGCCAGCCATGCCATCGCCGCCCTTGACCGCCGCCGTTACTCCTCCGCCCTTGACTTGCCCTCCGCCAGGCGTCGCTACCGGCCGATGTCAATTGCCCAACACCGCACTGAACCCTGTAAAAAGACTCGTTTTATTCACCTCACCTCATCACTATTTTAGACATTTACTCCTGTTTCGGGTGCTTATTTCAAGGTTTGAAGTTTTATACCTCGGCCTGGGTTTATGACGTAGGAGCCGGGACTTTAACAGTATACTAAAAACCTTGGCTCTGAAGTAAACTTTACTGTGGAACTTTTGATCGTGGGGAAGAATTGATCGTGGGGAAGATTGATCGTGGGGAAGAATTGAACGAGGGGAAGAACTGATCGTGGGGAAATATGATTTGTGGAACATCTGATATAGACCCATATTTTTGTCATGTGGTTGCGTGAATACAGGATGCTTAAGCCGTAGTTCAGGGGCATATGGAGCTTAAATAGTAACCAATTATCTGTGAGAATACAAAGCTGACGATGTCTGCTGTCCAGCTCTTCTGTTAGGTCAGATTGTAGTTCAAAATTTCATGCAATTCCTAGAAATCACTTGCTGGTATCTATGTCCATATGGGCGATAACATGCTTTGTAAAAATTTGTAGTGGAGTAGATGCTTCTGTGTATTAGAGGATCTCTCAGTGATACAATGTTTAAGAAAAATGGAAGTTATTCTAGACTTGCCTCACAACCAAGGTAAGTAGGTATGTATGCAAGCTTGTTTGGAGACAGTTTAGACAAAAAAGTCAATACACTCACATAAATATTCTTCTCCTTTATAAGCCCATAACATGAAAATTTTTAAGTCTGTGTGAGTGCCAAATGAGGGTGCAGTAGTGGAGTGGTCAGCCCAGCTGGTTTTCATGCAGCTGACCTGGGTTCAAGGCCCAGCAGCTGCCCTGAGCAAGACAAAGGAGTAAACTGGCTCCTGGGAAACCCTTCTCATGGGAAAAAAGTTAGCGATGCCATGTGAGCCTGGTAGTTGTTGTGTCAAGTCCCAAAAATTATTACAATAGCCAAGTTGTCTGCCACTCTTGTCTGCTACTCCCCTGCTTGCAGACGCTCCAAACCAATGGGAGTCAAGTAGCAGTAGCTGTTTTGTAATCATTAAGTAGCAGAGTAGTCGGTCTTGGACTAAAGATAATTCAGAACTGCTACCACCTCCTAAAATATGTTAGGGCACTAACAAATTGGGAGGAGAAGAGCAACATTTTCCCTAGTGTGCAAAGTATGGCATTTTCGATGAGATCTCGTCGGTGCGAGTGCCCTTGGAGACAGGGACCGAGTGGTGCAAATTTTGTCAACCTGGTGCAAATTTGCAAGGAAGTGACACTTAAACTAAACAAATAATGACTGAATGGCTATTAAGACACAGGAGGGGGCCTTATAAAAAGTCCTTAACTAACTGACTAATGATTGAGGTAGCATTGCATTGTAGGGGAAGGAATGGGTGCATTTTTTCCCTGGTATGTGGCAAATTGGTTCGAATTTTTGGGGCCTGGTGGTGCGAGAATTTTAGATGGCTGGTGTGACTCATCTGGCCTGCTGCCATACTTTGCAGACTGGCATTGTCTTCCATCAGAAAAATAAAGTTTCTGCTGTTTTGCATATCTTACTGCAAGACTGTTAATTTATTATGTAATGTACCTACCAATGCACAGGAGTTTCCTAAGAACTAAAAAAAATGAAAAGTGATTCTTTGGGTAGCACTGAAGTAGCAGTTTGTAATAAATCTGATGGGAGGACAGCTGGCCAGCATTTTAATTAAAAAAGAGGTGCTTGCAGCTGTGTTGTTGTCAGATTGCCAAGGTTGTGGAAGTCTCAGACACAGTGTAAACATTTATTAGTAATGTCCACCTCTGATCTGTATACAGGGCCCCATTTCATAAAATGCGTAACTTATGCTTATAGTGTAGAAGTAGCATAATGCAGCGTAGAAAGTGAATAATACACCACAATCTTGTTTCACAAAAATTGCAGTGTAAAATACAACTACTTGCAAAGTTACACCGCTCTAAACTACGCTGTACTGGAATTCAGCGTAGAATATTGCCAATATTGTTTCATATAGCAGACAACATGTACTCTGAATATATAAAACACTCCTAAAAAGCTATGCAAGATATAGCAGTGTAACATTTATCAGACAATGAAGCAAAACATGAAAAACATATAATTTCTTATGAAAATCTGAACCTGAGGCAAAATTAGGTAGTGTAGTGAGGGACAAAAAGAGTCATGAATATAAAATAAACTTAAATAAAAAAGGTGTGCAAGTTCTTCCTTGCACAGGTATGAAGTGCAAGTTGCACATGCCAAATTGAGCTGATGCATAGAGTTCTATGGCCATTTGGCATGCCAAAAATAATGATAGCTATTGATGCAAATACACAGGAAAGCTGACATTGATTTTTATTTTGACTTTCTGCCGTTACTGTTATTTAGCAGTCTATTGAGGACAGAACCCTAGCTAGGCTGACACTGACAAAGTGTTAGATGGAGTCTATGGAGGGTAAAAATTCCATTTAAGGTGCCTGTCACCAACAAAATCCAAGTATCTCTACTGAGTCCTCTGGCGAAAATGATGATATATCTAGGTACCTAAGTACCAGCATCTTGATCTAGTTATTCTTTAAAGATGTTTACTCACTATTCCTTTCCCAGTTTCACGAAATTATAAGGTTTACAGACCTTTCACAGTTCACTCATGATTAGTATACACAATTTACCTCAAATTCCACTGAACTTCACTAGCACAACAATACAATAGCCTTGATATTAACTACCTAAAAAATGGGGTACAGCCAAAAACGAATACGTCGTAATTTTGTTGCGTCAGCTGATGGTGCATCTTCTGCGGCAGTACTTGTAAAAGTGTATTATAAACTTAAAAATCGAATAAGAGCAAATAAGTACAATAATTTTCATTCAAATAATTTATTGAAAAATATATATGACCTTTTCAATGTTAATAAAGCAGTTATGTGCCATATTTGAAAGGGGTAATTCCATTCTGGAATTGGGCGTAATTCACGCTGCATTTGCCATCTACGCCGCTTTCGCGTGAATGTCACCGCTCTTTGTGAAACGTGATTCTGAGTAGGGCGTAACTTTGCAAGTGAATGTGGTGTAAAACACGCCGCATTTCTACAACTTATGAAATGGAGCCCTGGGCAGGAATTTATCAAGTACAAAATCACCAAAGGTGGCTATTTGGGCTATGGCCACTTGAGTGACACAAACACAAATTATAATTTGAATATAAGTTCAAAATTATGTTTTTCTCTACCAACTGACAATCAGATCCTCTTCTCATTTGTTATCATGCAATGACTTTGGGTGTATCTCACGAGTGTACCCCAGGTGCATGAGCAGCCCCTGTATGGGACTGACCACAGGAAGGTAGGACCCAATTGACTCATGGATCCGGATATCTGGTACTGTTCTGCCTCCTGGTACTGGTTTTCTCGATGAGAAAGGCCCCGAGCTTAGTATGTACCATGTTCTCCGTTCTATTTTTATGCTGTGTTTCAAAGAAAGCATATGCTGGATTGAGTGAAAGCAGACAGAGTACCGCTACAACAGCTCTGACAACACCCTTCGTCCACGAGCCCAATGAGAACAATAAGCAGCATGTCTGTGAATAATGACGGACACAAATGAGTATCCCACTTCAATGCAGCCACAATAGATAGCACACAGAGAACCATGTCCAAAATATCGACGCCTCAGCTCCTGGTAACATCCGGAACACGAGCAGCGTTGTTACACTAATCCGCTGAGCTGTTAATTGCCCTTCGCTCCACTTGTTCACCGTCACGACTTCAGCGCATCTCGCACGGAAAAGTTCAGGCCGCGAGCGCCTAGAGTAGAAGAAGCCCCGAACTCTGAGACAGATCGACATGTTAAAACACACTTTCCTTGCTGAGTAACCGTACTGGTGGCATAGACGCTCAATATGCTACAATTTGCTTGATGTGAAAAATGGCCCGGAAACCTATTGGCAGTGCTAATCAGTGCCCCAGATAACCTTTTAGCTGGGTTTTTGTAGGCATGTGAAGTCCCGGGCGAGTTTTGTTGGTGTTTTTTTCATTTTTGTGGGATGTGCCAGACGATACTGTTCTTCTCTACCCTGTTAAACTGGACACCCACGATACCTGGTATTAGAAGGTGAAAATTACTTTTTGATCTGGATAGGGGTTGATTTGCTTAGAATTGCGGTTGCGAAGGCTGTATACTAATTTCCTGAAAATGCGTTGATGTTGCGTCCTATGGGTGTGTTTTTCTTTTAATTCAGCAAAATTTCACTACATCGATCTTCCGAACTAACGTCTGCCTTCTTGACCGAGGTTCACTGCACCTTTCAGGCGGTCCGACTATGCCCAGTACAGCGCCGAATCCAGTCGCGACGGCGGCGGCCAGACATTTCACTTCTCGGCGCTGACGGTAGACGACGCTGACGATGAGCTGCTGGACCAGGACTTCGAGCTGCGCTCGCGTGGCTCCGGCGGCTTTGCCCCGGTGGCAGCGCGGGCGCTGGCGCCGCAGCCCGAGTACGTCACTCATGACGTTGTCGCGGAGGACACGCTGCAGTCCATCTCACTCAAATACTCCACACCGGTGAGTTGGCCCTCGCAGTGCAGACAAACGTCGCCGGACGTGGTGGCCCTGGCACAGAGCTTCGAGAAAGTCTGTTGCGCCCTTCCTCATTTCGTAGTGATTCTTCTATGATGATGAAGTGCAGGACTGTTGAAGAGCGTTGTTGAAGCGTTGAAGCGCAAGTCAAGGTGTGTTACACGGGGAAACAAAATGGAAATCCTTTGTTAAGATCTGGCACGAGTCGGCATCGTAGGTAGGCACTCACATTAAGAAAAAAACGATACCGGAATATACTTAAAAAGCGGGTACTTAGTAACAGGGATGCGGAGCCGGAGCCGGTCGGAGCCGACCATTCTGCCCGGAGCCGGAGCCGCCGAAACACTTTTGATTGGAGCCGGAGCCGTCAGAAAGGGTTCGGCTCCGGCTCCCAAAGAGCTCTAAAATTACCCAAAATCAAACGTGAAATGGTCACATTTTACCTCGTGAGATGTCGCATGGAAACACCTTTATCAACCTGAAATATTACATTTTCTCAATATATTATGTATATCGAGATTAATGAAATATTGCAACTAGGGTGTTCCGTAGACGGTCTCACTCTCGGGCAGGTGATGCGCCCCGACCATTTAGCATGGGCAGAAATTGGCAACAAATGAAAGCATTGGCGGACACTGGCGGATCCATGGGGGGGGCGGGGAGCAAAGAAGGAATTTGCCCCCAAACTGCCCAATTTTTGGCGATTTTCTTAAAAAACCATATGTTTTTCACGATTTACCCCATACCGTCGGCCTGCATCCGCCCCTGTTGGCAGACGCAAAGGGGATGCCATTCCGGCCATGGCTCCCCCAAAGCCCTGGAAGGGGGGGCAGACTATCTTTTGGCCCCCCAAAGGCCGAATAAATTGTTTGAAAAAGGTGTTTACACTAGGTCTGTCGAGCAATAAAATCTTTGCTCCCACCCCCCCCCTCCCTCCCCCTAGGAGAGCTATCATGTACTCGGAGAAGTAGTTTATACTAGGTCTGTCGAGAACCGAGGACAAAAGGCGCAAAAAACAGCATGCCCGTCACTCGATGCGGCACTAGCCGACTTAAAAACCTGGGTCGCCTAAAGAGGGCGACCGTATGCGACATCTTAGATAGATATCCAGCCATCATCCAGCCGGCTAGCCTGGTAATCGCCGCGCTACCAGTTACTCAGGTGTCCGTGGAGAGGTTGTTCTCTGCGATGAAGCTACTGCTTACTGATCTCAGGTCCAGACTAAGAGCAGACATATTGGAGGCAATGCTGCTGCTCCGCTCCAACCGCGATTGGGTGGTGTAGTGAGCGAACCAGTTGCTGGGCCCTGGGCAGTAGGGTGGTTGGTTCCGATTTTTCTCGAAAAGGAATTATGTCATCATCCTATCTGATGTGTTTTTCGATGTTGAACACTGTTAGCTTAGGGTCGTTCAAAACAAACATTTTTACTTTTCAGTCTCGAACCCACTTTTTGCCCATTACATATTCAATTCTGATTTCAATAAGCCACATTCCAAGCGTCTACGACAGCGGGAAAGATTGCCTCAAAACGGTTAAAGATTTCATGTTTCGGGCGCGATTGACCGCCCGGCGTTGCAGTCTCCCATTGTTAAATTGGGATGTAAGGGGTGCATAACCTACCATTAAAGACAGCGTGGCACGTGCGTGCGTATAAGAGCGGTAGATGGGATTTAACGTGCAGGAATTTTCTTGTCAGATGTATTTGTAGCGCAATACAAATACATGTTATTCCACAAAAGACCTGAAATTAAATGATTCAGCACCCGTGTACTCTAAATCCCGACAGAACATAAATGCCTTCCGGAGGCGAACCTTTCTCTAGTAAATATCGCTGGAGAACGTCGTGAGGCAGGTGCTTCTCCCTATTCTCCTGCGAACTATTTAAGAGCTCTGGTACTGATAAAAGAAGATGCTGTTTCATATTTTTACCGTTTAGGTGGCTCACGAAATCTTTCACCGGCTTCACACCACGTTCTGTGGGACCGTTCACGACAGTAAGTTCTGGAATACCTTGAAACTGGGGAAGCTATACCAGCTTCTCAACGGAGCCATTTCTGGTCAGAATATTTCAGATTCAGGCAATCAAATACCAGCCAGCTGTCAGGAGAAACAAGCTGGCTGAGGCTTAGCACCGAGCATTTACAGAGCTCTTCATAGCCTCTATCGGAAACTTAAGCCTGCCCTAGTCAAATGTGAATTGTTTGTTGTTTTGGCCAATTGTTTTGCAACTGGCTCCTTACCTCCAGGATGGTGGTTATCACCAGCGGGACAGAATATAACTTTCTGTGCACAGATACCACAGCTGATGGCAAAGTGATTTCAGCACATTCAGAGCGATTTCTATATAAACTTAATGAAAGCACTGCATTTTATTTTATGGATAGCTTTGGGTCTCATAGAAGGCTCTAAAGCTGACTATCCGCGACGGAGGAACCCAAATGCATGGTTTAGAACCACTTATAAGGAAAGCCGCTAACTATTTCGGGGTCTGAGTGGCTTAGTCGGTTAGCGCTTGCGCTTGGATTGGCCAATGGCATCAGTAGCGGATCTAGCCGGTCGGTTTGGGAGGGGCAAACCAAAGTCAAAAGTCGAAAAACAAAGAAAAAAACGTCACTCCGGGAAAACTGCGCTACAATATCACTTGCCGGAAGAATTTTGGTTATTTGAGGCGAAAAGCAAAAAAAAAACGTCACGGGATGACAAATATGGGCTCCAGATACTTTTTCCAGGCCGATGGCCAATATTTACACTGCTTAACTGGTTCTGTTTGAAGTTGAAAGTTGAAGCACCAAAATCTTGCATATAAACTAAAAAGGAGCCGGGGAAAAAAGTAGGTCGATCACATTGGGGGGGGGGGCAAAAACATAGTTTTGCCCCGAGCTTTTCCGTTTGGGGGAAGGCAAATGCGTTTTTTGCCCCCCCTTGGATCCGCCACTGAACGGCATTCATTATGTGCTGGGTGTCGTGGGTTCGAGCCCTCCCAGAGGCAGAATCTGGCACGCTGCTCTAGCCCAAGCTAATTCTTTCCCCCTCTCCTCTGATGCCATATGACCTGAGCAGTTGATGTGTTGTTACTCCAAAAATTATAATATTCTGTCTTTAAGTATCTTCTGGAATGATGAACGGAATCTGACACAGTAGTAGCACGCACTTCATGCCATAAATGTCCTATATTCCATAATATGGCTCGCTGGTGAGCTCCGGGTCTTCTAAACAGACAGTTGTTGGAGACAACCTCTCCTGACAGCCAGACGTAAACCAGCTTGCGCAATTCGAGATAATACTCCGGTATTGTGTAGAGGCGCTGAAGTCAATGTGCAAACGCAACTGTTATTTGTGACCAGAAAATTATAATCTGCTTCGCAAATAAGAATCACAATGCTGAAGGTAAAAAGGCGTACAGTACCTGGCCTAAACAGCAAAACCATCCACCTTTCAGTTAGGTAGGCTAAAGTTTCCGACAGAGGCTATGAAGAGCTCGGCTCGATACCAAGCCTCTCCCAATTTCTCATTCCTGAAAGTTGGATGGTAATCGAGCGCCTGAATCTGAAAGATTCTGAAATGAAATGGCTCCGTTGAGAAGCTGATGACTGGTATAGCTTCCACTGTTTCAAGGTATTCCAGAACTTACTGTCGTGAACGGTCCCACAGAACGTGGTGTGAAGCTGGTGGAAGATTTCGTGAGCCATCCAAAGGGTAAAAGTATGCAGCAGGGTCTTCTTCCGGCAGTATCAGAGCTCTTAAATAGTTCGCAGGAGAATAGGGAGAAGCACCTGCCCCAACGGTGTTCTCCAACGAATGTTACCAGAGAAAGTTTCGCCTCCGGAAGGCATTCTTGTTCTGTCGGTATTTAGAATACTAGGGTGCTGAACCATTTATTTCAGGTCTTTCGTGGAATAGCATGCATTTTTATTGCGCTGCAAATACATCTGGCAAGTAAATGTCAGCATGTTAAATCCCATCTACCGCTCTTATACGCACGCACAGGCCACGCTGTCTTTACTGGTAGGTTATGCACCCCTTTCATCCAAATTTAACACGGGGAGACTGCAACGCCGGGCGACCAATCGCGTCCGAAACATGAAATCTTTAACCGTTTTGAGGCGATCTTTCCCGCTGTCGTAGACGCTTGGAATGTGGCTCATTGAAATCAGAATTGAATATATAATGGGAAAAAGTGGGTTCGAGTCTGAAAAGTAAAAAAAATGTTTTTGTGAACGACCCTACTGTTAGCTCATCGAAATTTTTCTTTGCGGGCTGTCCAAGCTTCACTCGGTCGTTGTATCTTTAATTTTTTGTGGGTTTGCGGGCATGTCTGACTCATATTTTTGTTTGTCATAACAATGCAGTGCAGTTTGCCATACGACTGCACTGCAGTGTAGGTTGGTCCAGTTTTGAGGTTCACTGGCCTTTGGCAGGGGCGCAGCCAGGGGGGCACAGGGGGCACGTGCCCCCCCATCGGTGCCGGGGTGCCCTTTTGATTGGCAGATGGTGTACCCTCTTTGGGCCGTGCCGTTCGAAATTTAGTGCCCTACGCCGTTGAGCCTAGATGGAACTAGACTGCATTTAGCGATTTAAGCTATTGTTTGACAATTAAGTGCCTTTTTGGTCAGCTAGGGCATTCTGTCGCCTTTCCAAGCACCCGGGAAGAGTATAGGCACGTAACCCGTTTCCAGATAATGCCTCATCGTCGCCAATAATCGTACGGGCGGAGCTAATCTGGTGCCCCTTAAGCTCATCTGTTGCCCCCTGAGCGCTGTTCTTGGCCCCTGGAGCTGATCATGTGCCCTCTGAGCTGATCTGATTCCTCGTAGTTAATCTGGTGCCCCCCTGAGAAAATAATTGTGCCTTCTGAACCTATATGATGCTGAGTTAGTTTGATGCCTCCGAGCTTGCCTGGTGCCCTATTAGCTGTTTTAGTGCCCCTTGAGCTGAACCGGGCCCCCTGAACTTATTTAATGCCTCCCGGAGTTGATCTACTGTCCAGGGGGGCACAGGGGGCACGTGCCCCCATCGGTGCCGGGTGCCCTTTTGATTGTCAGGTAGTGTACCCCCCGTTGGGCCGTGCCGCTCGAAATTTAGTGCCCTACGTCGTTGAACCTAGATGGAACAAGACTGCATTTAGCGATTTCAACTATTGTTTGACAATTAAGTGCCTTTTTGGTCAGCTAGGGCATTCTGTCGCGTTTCCAAGCATCCGGGAAGAGTATAGGCACGTAATCCGTTTCCAGATAATGCCTCATCGTCGCCAATAATCGTACGGGCGGAGCTCATCTGGTGCCCCCTGAAGCTGATCATGTGCCCTCTGAGCTGGTCTGGTGCCCTCGTAGTCAATCTGGTGCCCCCTGAGAAAATAAGTGTGCCTTCTGAACCTATATAATACTCTCTGAGTTAGTTTGATGCCTCCGAGCTTGCCTGGTGTCCTTTTAGCTGTTTTAGTGCCCCTTGAGCTGATCTGGGCCCCCTGGGCTTATTTAATGCCTCCCGGAGTTGATCTACTGTCCAGGAGGGCACATGGGGCACGTACCTCCCATCACTGCTGGGGTGCCCTTTTGATAGCCAGGTGGTGTACCCAATTTGGGCCGTGCCGCTCGAAATTTAGTGCCCTACGCCGTTTAACCTAGATGTAACAGGACCGCATGTACCGATTGAAACTATTGTTGGACAACTTAATACCTTTTCGGTCAGCTAGGGCATTCTGTCGCCTTTCCAAGCACCCGGGAAGAGTATGGGCACCTAGTATGTGTCCACCTAATCCCTCATCGTCGCCAATAATCGTACGGGTGAAGCTAATCTGGTCCTCCTTGAGCTCATCTCGTGGCCTCTCAGCTGTTCGTGGCCCCTTGAGATGATTAATTGCCCTCTAAGCTGATCTGGTGCCCCTGAGTCGATCGAGTGCCCCACTGAGCAAATGATTGTGCCTCCTGAACCTATATAATGCCCTCTGAGTTAGTCTAATGCCTTCGAGCTTGCTTGGTGCCCTAATAGCCGATTTAGTGCCCCTTGAGCTGATTTGGGTCCCCGATCTGATCTCATGCCTCCCCAAGTTTATTATGTCTCCTCTTCAGCTGATTAGGTGCCCCCTCGGCTGATTATTGATGTCTCCTCAGATGGCATGGTGCCCCCTGAGCTGGTCTGGTGGGCCCTGAGCCCACCTTGTGTCCCTGAGCTGTTATGTTGCTCCCTGAGCTGATTTAGGCTCCTGCCATATTCTGGGGGGCTGGGAGCTGATCTGGCCGCCGAGCGGATCGATCTGGTGCCACCTGAGCTGCACTAATGCACCTAAGTCGATCTGGTGCCTCCTGAGCTCATCTGATGCCCTCTGAGCTAGTCTGGTGCCCCCTGAGCTAATCTGGTGCCCTTTAAGCTGACCTGGGCCTCCTTACGTGTTTTCATGAGCAGCCCTGAAGCCCTGAGCTGAGCTGGGCCCACTGAGGCTGATGAGGGCCCCTGGGATGGTATGGGGCTCCTGAGCTGATTAAGTGCCTCCTGACTTGATCTGGTATTCCCGAGCTGGTTGGGGACCACTGATCTGATTGCTTGTCCCCGAAGCTGATCTGGTGCCCTATGGGCATCTGGTGTCCCCTGAGCAGCTCTGGGGCTTTTGAACTGACTGGGCCCCGAGCTGGTGAGGGATCCCTGAGCTGATTTAGTGCCCCTGACTTGAACTTGCCCCCTGCGCTGATCGATCTGGTGCACCCTGAGCAGATATACTGCCTCCTGAACTTAACTAAGGCCCACTGAGTCGATCTGGTGCCTGCTGAGTCATCAGTGTGTCTCCTGAGCCCATCTTATTCCCTCTGAGCTAGTCTGGTGCCCCATGGCTAATATGGTGCCCTTTAAGCTGACTCTGGTCTCCTGGGTGGATTACGTGAATTCCTGAGCAGCTCCCAGGCCCTGAGCTGAGCTGGGCCCACATGGGCTGGTGAGGGCCCCTGAGATGGTATGGGGCTCCTGAGCTGATTAAGTGCCTCCTGACTTGATCTGGTATTCCCGAGCTGATCGGGACCCCGAGCTGGTCGGGGTCACTGATCTGATTGTTTGTCCCTGAGGCTGATCTGGTGCCCTATGGGCCGATCTGGTGTCCCCTGAGCAGCTCTGGGACTTTTGAACTGATTGGGCCCCGGGCTAGTGAGGGATTCCTGAGGTGATTTAGTGGCCCTGACTTGATCTTGCCCCCTGACCTGGCTTGAGACCCCTGAACTAATCTGGGGCCCCAAGAGCTGATCTGGGGCCCAAGAGCGGATCTAGGTTCTGAGGGTACCCTGAGCTGGTCTGGGCTCTGAGCTTGTGAGAGCCCCTTAAGTTGGCTTGAGGCCCCCTGAGGTGATCTGGCGCCTTAAAGTGTTCTGGGGCTTCTTGAACTGGTTTAAGGCCCTATGAGCCTATCTGTGGCCCATTGAGCTAGTCTGATGACCTCATCTCTGGGATCAATGAGCTAGCCTGGTCCCTGGGTGAAGCATGATCAGCTCTGTGGCCCTGATCTACATCAGGGGCCCCTGAGGTGGTCTTGAATAGACAGATAATAAGAACACAAGGCCAACTCCCATCATCTCGGGGCGGGGTCACTGAGCTAGTCTAGTCCCTGGAGGCACAACTGGGGGGATGAGGGAAGCTGCTCTGGAGGCCTCTGATCCACACTTGGGGGCCCCAGGGTTGGTCTTGACTAGATGGGGAATAAGAATACAATGGAAATTCCCCTTGTAAAATGGAGCTAACGAGGAATGAGGAATCCCTAAAACGGCTTGTGATACCTAGGCACCCCTGGTTATATAAATTCCTTATTATACTGGTGGATTCTGGGAAGAAATGATAAAAGGGCATGTGCCCCTGAGCTCAGAGCACAGTCCCCTAAACCAGGATTCTACTTATTAATTTAAATGAAGAACTAGTTTTCACAATTTTCAGCCCTGTCACACCCTCCCCATCCAAACCACTGGCCTGTTCACCTTTTATTTACTCTTAACTGGGACCGATCCTTGAGAATATGGAGCTTAATAAACGCGTTCAAAAGGTATCTCCCAAATTTTTCCGGCAGTAAAAATGTGTTCTTCCAAAGACACCATGCCACTCCTCGTCCCACGGCAATTGTGGGAGGCAAGGAACTTAATCCGCGTTCAGCCAGAGCTCACTCGTCACGACAAAACCAGTGGGCATAACAAAGGAATTTTCGACTCCAATGTGCCTTAGCTTGCACATTGTAACAGATATCACATGCTCCGCTGATTTCTCTGATGTTAAGTACTTGCATGAGTTGGCTGATTTGTCCTTAAATCTATCCAAAACAGTCACGTTTTGGCTACTTCCATGACATTTTGATGATATTTGTTTCCTTTTTTCGGTTTTAATGGCGTTTTCCTTCTCCGTCAATGATTTATTTGCATTTTCATTGAACCAAAGATGCCCAAAAAATGATATAAACAAAGATATAGCAAGTTTTTTAGGTTACGTTAAAAAGTGCCCTTTTCCCCGGGGTGCCCCTCAAAGTTGGTGTGCCCCCCATACCAAAGCTCTGGCTGCGCCCCTGGCCTTTGGCATCTGGTCAAGAGCGTTCGTTCATCCAGTCGCCATTTTTCATTCGTTTTTTTATTCACATACGTAATCACTTTGTATCTGATGGAATTTCACGCCCTTGAGAACGTTTCGATCACATTTTGGATATAGGTACAGTCCCCCGCAATTGAAATTGCCATAACTAGGCTCGACCGGTTTAGGATGGATATCTTGCATCCTATGGTGCCTATAGGTTTAGAAACGGGTGCATCATGTGTATTTTTTCAAGAGCTTTCCAGTGGTCACCATTATTTACTAATCTGACATCTGGGTGAGAAAATATTACACAATTACTGATTTTGCTGCTTTCTGACGGGGTAGTCTTCGGCTGACTTGCCACCGCCTCTGATAATCCCTGACCCTCTCGCCCATACCTGGACCACGTGACCTCACAGATGAATGGGCGGTTGGCATTGCGCCAGCTCATTCATCCCTCTCACAAATCTTGTCGTGTCTGAGGGGCACTCGTATTGCAATTGCTCCCACTGTGTTGCTGTGTGCTGGACAACTGGCGTCACCTACCTGGGGCCCCGGTCAGTGGCAGAAACCACGCAATGCAGTGGCAGAACCACGAGTTGCTTTTTGAGGGGGGAGCAATGTCCAATAAGATGGGCACAGATGGGGCAAACCATCGGAATATATTTTGCTGCGAGGAAGCACACGAATTTTCCCTCCTATATCCGTCCTTGTGCTTGGGTTGCGAAACATGTAAGCTGTCATTGGCTGCCGGGCTCCCCTCACCTGCATGTTTATTTAGACAGGATTCTGGTAAAGCGGCTGATACAGTGATACAACTTTGTTTGGAGGTTTCATTAAAATAATATTTTCAGATACTCGTCAGAAGAGGGGACAGTTGGAGCCATAGGTGGATCCAAGGGTAAAGGAATGCAGGTCCCCCTCATTGACCCTCGGCGTCCCTAAAATGATCACAGCATTCCTCTAAACGGTCGATGGCACTTCCTGAAATGTCACTTCCACCCCTCCCCCAGGATGCGAAAATCGGCACCCCGCCATAGGATTTGGCACCCACCTGAAAGCTTTTACCGGCCAAAAGTGGCACCCAATTTGTACGGATGACGTCCCACCCCCCGGCAAGGTGACCCCCATCGGTGATCCTGGATCCCCCTATGGTGGGGGCAGGCCCCCAATTTTCATTAAACATCGCGATTTAAGAAACAATAGGAAAATCGGGCATTGTGTGGGCAGCATTTTGCGAAGGTCTCAAGAAGCCTGAACCTGACGAGGTTTTGTTTTTAGATGGGAAATTTTCTTGTCAAGGGTGACGGTTCACTGGCTCTATCACTGTTTCGTCGGTGGCGGCGATTATTTATTATGGGACAATTGCTTCCAACTAAATGAGCTTAATTCCGTCCACAGAGAATTTTTAAATTTCCAGCTTGAGAACCTTTGTAGAGTCTATTTCTCGGGAGCATAAAACTGTGCCCTCGCTTGACTAAAATCACGCAGTCGTCTCCCCTCAACGAACGGCAACCATTGCTTTAACTGGGGAGGATTGAGTTTCCATGAACTGGCCTCTAGACTGACATCACACGGTGCAAGCTTGGCATAGCGTTTGCGATAGTCTCTAACAAAAATTGTTGGGGTTAGACGACGCTCCAGCTCTCAAAGTTATATGGCGTTACCAACTCTCACCCTGTAAGGAGAGATTTGGTGCATTTGATCATCATACCTATTCAGAGAATCTGCCTGGACATGAACCCAAGGAGTTGAACCCGGGGGAGTTGAGCCAGGGAATCAGCGCTAGGTTCCTTGCGGCCTTTTGGCAGCACCCTCACTTGTCGGAAGGATATGATCATATATTATGCTGAAAATGTTTAAAAAATTTGCTAGCAGTAATACAAAGGTGTAGAAGGCTCTGAAGCAGCTTTAGCGGCGATAGTGATCGTTGTTGAGCGTCTCATTAGCGGTCGGTAAAATTGGTCAGTGATGGATCTTGCCGGTAGTTTTGGTGGGACAAACAAAAATCGAAACGCAAGAAAAAACGTCACGCGGTGAAAGCTTTTACAACAATCTAACTGGCCGGCAGGTTGTGGAGGCGGGGAGTGGGGAGTAAACATAAGTCGAAAAGCAAGAACAAACAGGCGTCACTGGGTGAAATATGTGGCCACAAAATGCTTGCTTTCGATATCCAAGGATCATTCACCCAAATACGATTTTAAATATCAAGAGGACCAGGCTCCAATATTCACACTGAAGTTGACTGGCTCTGTTTGAAAATGATTTGTTCAGTTTAAGCACCAAAACCTTGCTTATGAACTTAAAAGAAGCCGGGGAAAAGGTCGACAACTTGGGGTAGGGGGAAAACATTATGGTTTTGCTCCGAGCTTTTTCGTTCGGGGAGAAAATACGTATTGTCCCCCTCCCCTTGGGTCCTCCATTAGAACTGGGTGCTGTTTGAGGGGTCTCGTTGCCACGTGCGACCACCGAGGGTAAAAGGGCAGTGAATAGTGAATGTTTCTCTGATGAAATCCACCAACTCGAGAGCTACTACTCTTCGAAATTTAGCACGACATTGGTTCCAGCTATTATTGATGTTAAAATTGTTCGATGTGTCGCTGAAATGAAAATATTTTAGGATAAATATTGTTTACATATTCTGGTTGGGCGAAACCAGAATATTACCCGGGGGACCTTGTAACCAAAGCCTACCTTTGGCGGACGCGGGGGGCATTCCGGTCATGGCCCCCCAAAGCGCTGGAGGGGGGCCAAACTATCTTTCCCCCCAAACGCCGGAGAAATTTTTGAAAAAGGTGTGTACACTAAGCCTGTAGAGCAAAAAAATATTCGCTTCCCCCTCCCCCCCGGAGAGCGATCATGCACTTGGAGAGGTAGCTTATACTAGATCTGTCGAGCACTGAAAAAAGGTGTTTACAATAGGTATGTAGAGCAAAAAATCTTCGCTCCCACCCCCTTCCCCCCCACAGGAGGACAGGCAGACATGGGTTTGCCCCCAAAACTCGGGTCTGCGTACGCCTCTGAAGCCTACGCTGCTCCCTTGACCTGAGAGGGTATATTACCAACAAGACTAAAATTGGACTGGAAACGAATGTTAAGCTGGTCTGATTCTGGTTTAGCCCGAGAGATTATAATCAGTATATTGTTTTGGGATTTCATTGAGTTTAAATCTTTAGCCTCGATAAATTTTTTGAGAACTCCCGCAGCCTAATATTGAGCCCCTTGGGCTAAAGGGTGTTTTAAGCTCGTGCAATCTTTCGAAAGCCTAGCTGGCTCAGAGGCCCCTAACTATCGTGCATCCTTAGCTGCCATCTCAACTTAACGTATCTGCATTGGTTTTGGTCGCCCGGAAAGAGGCACATAAGCATTTATCACTAACTTTAAGAATTGTTGGGGTTTAACGACGCACCAACTGCCAGGGTCATACGGCGTCCCAAACTCTCACCCTGTTGGAAGGGATTTTGGGGATCAGATCGACTTATTCAGAGGCTCCGCCGGGACTTGAACCCGGGACCGGTGGCTTAGAAGACAAGGGTGCTATCCACTAAGCCACCTCATCCCCTTATCACTAACTTTATACGATATTATACGTAATAAATAATTTTTGGGCTTATCGATGCACCAACTGCCAGTGTCATATGGTGTCGCCAACTTTTTTACTGTTGAAAAGATATCCCGGGAACCAGCTTGCTCCTTGTTCAGGGAAACCGCCGGGCCTTGAACCCGGGTCGGCTGGGTGGAATCCAGCTACGCTGACCACTCCAATACAGCGTCTCTAGCATTTAATTGGAATTGAAGACATCCCTCTATCTGAATACTGATTTGTGCAAATCAGGATATATTTGAATATAAGCTGATGACCATTGTTGGTTGGCAGCCCCTACCAATGGCCCCCATCCTTTGGAATTTTTCCCTAACTGGCAAACAGTACCCCTCTAGCTCGAAATACCTGAAGGCCATTCCCGTTTGGCAAGGGCTAATGTGACCTTTGAGGAAGGTCGTTATGAGCACATAACCAGGCAAGCAAGGGCAAGGTAGGAAACCGAGGAGCCTAATAAAGAAAACAATAGCTCTTTTTCGATTCATGTAATGTTCCCTTTGTGCCCATCTCCCAGCAACATGAGAGTTGGCGACACTATATAGCCTCAACAGTCGGTGTGTGTAAACCCCCAAAGCTGCTTTGAACCCATTTTCTTCCTTTGTCCCTGGAAAAATGCGAAAACAAGCAAGACCTGAATGTGTGTATTTCGCTCTGGACACATGAGCAACAAGAAAACAGTGGAATAAAATTCAGGCAGAATATCTGCTCCTAATTTCGAAACATTTCAAATAAATATGAGGATTCAGTACTTGCAAGTCGATAGTTTTAGTCATTTTTAGTGTAGTGGCAGGTTTCGACTCATTACCTCATGCATTTATCTACTATTTTTTTGTGATTGAGACCCCATTAGCCAAACGGCACTTTTTCATGCTCCCTTCTTGTTCTTCATAAGGAGTTTTAGCGACCTAGCGTTCATGAATTGTAGCCAAATATGTTAATCATTTTCATTTTAACCATTTTCTGGTCCATAAGTCCTGATTACCATATAATAAGGTTTTATTTATTTATTTTGCAGCACAATGGTGACAATACTATCAGCATAATTCACAACAGGAACAGACACCCATGGAACAGGCATATATGTTAAACCTGATAAACAATTTGAATTCAAACTTACCCCACAACCCCAGGCCATTCCATTGATAAGCTAAGCGGGGAATATAAAGGAAAAAATATGCCCATATACATAATTTTTATCGCCTTGGTGCTCTTCCCGGGCCCCATCCTCATTTTTGGCAAGTTATTCGGAGCCGATTTAAATGAGAGACTAGTCGACTTACACCAATTTATGGTTATCAGCCTGACAACTTATAACTGTAAATTGATAACAGTTCAGGTCAGGTGAACGAGTTTTAACGTGATTTACACGCCCATGTGGGTCATTTTTGTTTTTCTTAGGTAAGAACGACAAAGCAAGGGAAAAACGCGACTCCTACAGCAGGCCATGGTCGAGTTTCCTCCTCATTCAAAAGCTCTTCGAAATAAAAATTTCCCAGAAATCGTCTAGTTATTTTGAGATCACGTCAGTAAAGACGCTACCAGGGATTACCGGAGGTCATAGTTTCGAGCTTGTTTGTGCTCATATCTTTAGAACAAGACGGCAAGGAGCTTCCAGCGCCATTTCTATTTTTCGTATCACCTTTGCCTCTTGAGTTAACAGGGGAAAGGGAGATGGACTGACGCCCCACGTCGTAGTGGGTGCGAAAAGAGGCCAGGTGGTGTCTGGTTGACATACTTGGCTTTTCCCATTATTATCCCTTGCACCTGACTGGATTCAGCCAAATCAAAAATTTCTTGGCGTCGTCTTCACCCTCCCCCGGAGGGAGGGGGTCTGAACACCCTCCCTCAGGTTTTTCTGACTGTGCATAAAAATGCCGGCGCGAAGCGCCGTAATTGGCGCACCCTATCCGTAATTAATTCTTCAACATTTTCTAGAATTTTACGTTTGCACCATCTCAGGTCAGGTCAACAGTGCAGGTCAAGTTACCTCAACTCCAAAAAGTTTAAGATTTCATGAGTAGGAACGGTGTGAATCTGTCTTCTTAAAACTCATATCACATAATAGCCCCATCAATTAGCGCAAAACATATTCCGGGATTTTACATATCGATGACCTAGGATCAAATACAGATCATGATCTCTCCATTGGAAATGCATGGGAAAACAAAAATTGAGGGAAATGGTTTTATTTCTGTTGATATGTAGTTGAATACCTTCACATTCTCCAAATCGTAGTAGCTTAAGCCCCTCTCCAGGCTCATGGTGCAAGTTTGGACCTGTGATCTCTGAGAGGTCATCTTGGATTGCTTAAACCGCGCCCCAGTGGGCCTACGAGCCATCTTTGCCCTGGTGGGAGGGGGGTGTTTGAACACCCCCTCGAACTCGGCCTCTACGTGGGATAGCGAAAAAAGCGAACGCTGTTGGATAGTTCATACAAATTCATGAAGAAATTATATTTGTCACTTTTTGTCTCAGGTCAATTTTGAGGTCATGACAGGTCAAAGGAAGTGGGATTTTGAGTAGAGTTTTTGGTATCTGGCGTCTGGAGAGTTGAGTGAGACACCATTCGCTTCCTCTCGTCACGGAAAATCGAATGATGAATCAAATCGGAAAATCGAACGAGCCATACTAGGTCAAAACTTAAAAATGACCAGACCTCAGCTCAGGGTCACTTTTTAACCTAGCATAGTCAATATGCAATCAATCGACTCGCAATAGCAATCTGAACGCAATGATATCAAAATAAAAGCTGGATCATTTCATGCAGTTATTGACATAAGTCTGAAAACTGCTTAAATAGCCCCAGATGACCTCTCAGAGGTCACAGGTCAAAAATTGCAACAGGAGCCTGGAAAGGGTCCCAGGATACTACGATTTAGCGAATATTGAGGTTTTCTCAGCTGTTGAGTACACAAATACAGCCCAATTTCTGTTTTCCCATGTATTTACAATAGCGAGGTCATGGTCCGTAGTTGACCTTAGGTCATCGATATGAAAAATCCCGGAATATATGTTGTAGCACTCGGTGGGCCCATTATATGGAATAAGTTTTAATTCGATAAATTCACCCATTTCTTACTTATGCCGCTTAAACATTTTTGGAGGTGAGGTCACCTGCACTGGTGACCTGAACTGAGATGACCCAACCTTAAAATTTGGGGAAAAGTTGCGGAATCAATCAAGGATAAAGTGTGCTAAGTACGGCGGCGCCTCGCGCCGCCGTTTTTTCGTGCCGCCGGAAAACACCCGAGGGGGTGTTTAAGCACCTTCCACCGGGGCGAGGGTTAAACAGGTAGACTTGGGTCAATAATTTCGCAGGAAATGATGAAAAAGTTTTTTATTTTGATACCATTACGTTTGGATTGTTATTGCAAGTTGATTGATATGCATATTGATTATGCTAGATCAGATAAAGACCTTGACCCAGCTTTAGGTCACGCTACTTTTATGATTTCATGTAGTATAGTCATATTATACATGGTTCAATTTTCCATAAAAAGAGGAAGCCAATGGCGCCATACAGTTTATACTAACTGAATTCAGTCAGACGATAGGCCCCATAAACTCCTCTACACCCTATCACATTTTTTTACCTGTCATGACCTAAATATTGACCTGAGACAAAAAGTGAGTAATGTAGTTTCGCGATAAATTCTTATGAACCATCTATCAGTGTTCGCGTTTCCCTCTATCCTGCATAGGAGCCGGGTTCGAGGGGAAGTGTTCTCCCCCTACAGCAAAAGATGGCTCGGACACCCACCGGGGCGGGTGTTAAATAACAAAATTCGGCCACAGGGTGCCGTTTTAAACCCCATGAACTCTAACCCCCCAGAAAAAATATTTCAGCAGTGATCCTGTGAGCCTTATGAGGCTGGAAACATTGTTTGAAGCCATAACTCAGACATACCCAGTCTTGGACTCTCGTGCCCAGGCGCCTCGGTCACTGGACGGACCGCCTGGGGCTAGACACCTGCGAGACAGTACTGATCACCTCGGTTCAAAACACTGTGCCCCCTGCCTGCCACACACTATTTACTACGTGTGGCCTTGCACCTGTCGTTGTAAACACGTAGTAATCACATGACCCAGGTATGCGTGCCAGTCGAGCGAAGGGTCGGGGATTATCAGGGGCGGTGGCAAGTCAGCCGAAGACTACCCCGTCAAAATGCAGCAAAATCAGTAATTGTGTAATATGTTCTCACGCAGATGTCAGATTAGGAAATAATGGTAACCACTGGAAAGCTCTTGCAAAAATACATAAGAAGAACCCGTTTATAAAGCTATAGACGCCATAGGTTGCGAGATATTCATCCTAAACCGGTCGAGCCTAGTCATGGCAATTTCAATTGCGGGGGACTGTACATACATTGCCGGAGCCGGAGCCGGTCGGAGCCCACTATTTTGCCCGGAGCCGGAGCCGTTAGGACACTTGAACCCGGAGCCGGAGCCGGAGCCGAAATCATAACCCCGGACCGGAGCCGGAGCCGTCCAAAATTGTCTCGGCTCCGCATCCCTGCTTAGTAGGATATTTATGTACGTGGATGAAATCGCTACTTTAGGGAATGTATCGTTGAAATCTTTGTGATCACAGGTCAGGGTTCATGTGATCAAAATCAGGATTCAATAGGTAATCTAAGATCAGTAGTTTTAGATATTATGCTTGAAGATTGGTTGAAATGAGTTACAAAATACTTAAGGCTCAACGGATCGTTCCCGTCGTATTATCAAGAATCAGAATGAGTGGGCTTGTTTGGGTTGATTCATAAATTAATTAATTCATTCATTCATTCATTCATTGGTTGCCGAAACTTCGATTTGTTCGGCGCAGAATAAGGGCCAAAAGATTCTTCCTCTGCAATCCACGATAGAAAGCAAATCTTCAAACTGTAATTTGCTTGGTGGATGTAAAATGGAACCGTTTGTGTAGGCTTTCCCGGGGAGTAAGATATGTTTATCTAAAATACATGCCTGGAAAACTGTGGGAAGCTGACCTGCTCTTTGGCTTTTACGCGCTTTACCTTTATTTTCTGCCCCCTTTCCTATGTTAGAACGATTCGGGTTGCTCGCTGGGGAAGTGTGTGGGCACCCGGGTTGCTCTAGTGCTTTTATAAACGTGCCGGAGGACTTGCAGACTATTGTTCCCGTTTGGGGTGGCTCCGGTGAATTGGAGTAGGTGTTGTGTGGTCTTTGATGACAGGCTACCTATTCTGCCGTTTAGGTCGTCGTGAAGAAAAAAACTGCCGAGATTAGAATCCTCCATGTCGGCGAGTTCGGTGTCGGAACAGCTCAAAATCAAGCCAGTCTTTTGAAAGCGAAACGCCACAAATCTGCTCAGACGTCCCGACGCTTTCGAAGCCCCATGCTCCGGTTTACCGCGGCAATCACGAACGCTGATGAATTATCGATCCCCGATAGTTGGTGAAGCGGTAACCACCGATCCATTCGAGCAGCCAGCAGTTGTCCTGTTGAAAGCCTCAGTTCGGCCCACAGCCTGCTGATCTAGCACACACTGTTTTATGCACGACGACGTCTGTGCAGGAGCTTTCGTCAGTCGATTCTGGCAAAGTTGTTTTTGGGAACTCAGTCTGAGATAAATGCTGCACCAAGGTCGTCCGAGTCGTAATTGGGGCTCTGTAACAGTTGGAAACATTTAACGGAATTTAGTGCTGGGCTAGAACAGTATAGTCGGTGGAGAATGCGGGGCTCAGCAACACTGGCCTCTAAATAATGTATCGGGTTTGTTCGGACGTCGTATTTTAACTATGAAGGGCTTGCAGGGCTTTGACAGGGAATATTTGTTTGTAATCGGCCGTGTGCAGCTTTACCTATATGATTTATTTTATAAGCTCCACTTCGACTGGCTCAATTTTTTTCGGGAACTCAGCCTTGATGGTGTACGTTTCCAAGTGAAACTTACGTAAAAGGCTTGCTAACTAACTCGGTCAGGAGAACGTACACCTTACTGTTTGAAAGGGAGTTATGCTGCGGATGGCCAGGGGTCTGAATTCCAGTTTTCCTCCGAGCAGCTTTATGATTTCGGCCCAATAAAATAAGTATGAGAGCGTAAGCCGAAAGGTAATTGTAAGGAGTCCAATCCCAAGAGCTTAAGATCGAAAGTGGACAGTTCCCTGTCAGGGAGATGTAAGTTATTCAAAAGTCCCGTAGTTTTCGACCCGTGGATATTTTGTTGCTTGCTTGAGACTAGTGAGTCGTAGCTTATTTTTGATGATAGTGAAAATGTCCCCTGTTTTTTTCTCACACTGCCACGATGTCGGGTGAACTCATGTTTTGGCACTTTATCAAATACCTTTGTCAAAAAAATTCGTTTGTGCGGGCGCGCATCCACCATTCTGGTACCAGAGAAAGTAAGGTAGCCAAGTACGTAACCTTTTCAAAGAGGTTTTTCTATGATATAGCAGACAGAAGAAAAAACATGCTGGTATCTCGGCAACTCTTTCCTCACTCCCTTTCTACGGCTGTAATTTGCAGCTAAACCTCATCTTTAGACTATTAAACTGCTATTATTTTAAGTGATTGTCCCCACTGAAGAGGTTAGCGTGATTGCACTCATTTCCCAACCATCAATAAAGATCTTCCGCACCAAGAAATGAGTTTTTCTTGTAAATAGTTCTTCTAATTCGATTGCATGGCGAACATCCATCATATCAGAAATTTATTTCTAACTAGTGGAAACGCTGACATCGCGTGCTCCCCTGTCAACTGAATCGCTCTGGTTGCGTGTGACAGTCATTCCCGTGCGTCAGGTGGCGGAACTAAAGCGCGCCAACAACATCTTCACCGAGAAGGAGCTGTACGCGCGCCGATTCATCAAGATCCCGGTGCGGCCGCACTCCCTGCTCACAGCCGACCCTCCCACGGAGGAGCTGGTGAGCCTGGCCAGCTCAGACAGCCCGCTGGACGCCTCGGGGCGAGGCTCGCCCGCCTCCGCCGCCAGCACCGAGGTCCGGCCCTTCGGCGACGGCGTGCACGAGGGCAACAAGCTGCTGAAGAACGTGGACCGCGAGCTGAGCGTGGTGCGCGCGCAGGCGAAGCGGTTGCGGGCTGAGGGTGTGCTCTCCGGATCGGACGCGCTAGCGGCAGATGCTGTGCCGGGCTTGCTGCCACCGCGGCGTGCCGGCATCTGTTCGTGCTCCGGTGCGGACTGTGGCCTCCAGTGGATCTGCCTGTTGGTCATAGCCTTGGTGGTGGTGGCAGTCATACCTGTGTGGTACATAATGCGGGAATACGAGACCGACCAGCTGGGAAATCATCACACTAGTACTACTGCTGCGACGTCGTGAGGGCGAGACGTTGAGGTCAGACTGTACAGACGATGCCGTCCTAGCTGTGACCCTTTAAGACTGCCTTCTAGGAATTGCCGTTGAGAGGCTGGGACACCCGCTGGCTGTGCAGAGGGCTAGGATGATAGCGCCACTTTGTCTCGGCGACATTGCTAGGTGGGATGGTGCTCAGGTTTGGAAGCGGGTACGTCCCCGAACGGTGGAGGTGTGCGGGTGGTGTCGCATGCTCCCCTCCAGAACGGTATCGACTGCTGTGATTAGTTCACCGCCAGGAAACTGAGACACTTACAAAGGCCGGGAGGTGTCAAATGGTCAAAATATCTTTATGAGTATATTTCTGGTCAAGATGCTGATAAGATTTCTTACAAAGACTTCTTGTCCCTGTGACCAATTCCGGTGGCCTTTGGTGATGAGATGTGAGCCGTGTCGGATAAGACAGCAATGGAAACGGTTATGTAGTCTGTGCGAGTTATAGGATTAGCATCTTTCTTTCACTTGCGGGGAGTAAGCTTTTCGTGCAATGCCACAACGGGCGTACGTTCAAAGACACCTTCGATCTGCTTCAACATGCTGCCGTGCGTCATTTGACAAGTATTTTCTGATAACACTAACAAACAACTATGAGGTGGACCAGAATACACGTGAGTGGAATACAGCGCTTGCGTGAAGGTACATTGGATGGAATAGTCTTCCAAAACCGGCCAACTGGTGTTTATTTTTGTAATGTGGTGCCTGTATCAGAGCACTGCTGCTGTGTGGCCAGCCCGTACAGTTGCTCAGCCATTGCTGTGATACTGTTCAACACGTACCTCAAAGAATCTGAGGGCCCCAAAGCCACTGTTTAGCAGTAATGGTTGGATGTGATGTAACTGAAGTGTAGAAATATGTAATGTATTTTGAGCTGAATGTTACTGGGTATATTTTATAGACCAGAAACGCATTGGGTATGGTGTGGCAAGTTTTGTGCCGTTTTTCACTTTTAGTAATGATTTATTTTTGTGTGGAAGTACTTATCAAACTATCGAACGGTCGCGTATGTGCATCAGTGTGTTGAAGAATTCTCGTGGCCAGGACATGACGAGCTGGTTCCAGAAGCTGAGTTCTGCAGTCGGTATAAGCGAATTCATCCTATTTTAAGTGTTTCTGGCGGGTGATGTAGGCCTGTGGTGTTGAGTTTTGATTTTAAGAATTTAGATTTGCAAGATTGCAGCTGTTCATAAATCCTGAGTGAGGTGTTATCAATAAATGATTGGCCATTATCGAATTATCGAATTTGTTTGCTTGCGTTGCGACATATGCTCATCTTTTCGATATCCTGGAGAGAGCACCTTTAATTGTGATCTCTGAACATATGCATTTGCGCTGCATGTTGTACGTTGCTCAGGATTTATTGCGCTTTAGTTCGCTTTTGGATCTGGCGCGGAAAACACTCGCGGTCCCAATTTTGTTAACGATTTTTCTGGCCCCCGTCAACTTCGAATGTCCTGGGATTCTCGACCCCATCTCAGCGTTGGATAATTCTCAGACGTAACGACTCACGGACACACTATGCTGACATAATAAGCTATGTTATTACTAGTGCCGAAGCGTCAATCCAGGATTGTTGCTGAGGTAGCTGTTGAGAGAGATGGGTCGAGTACGGGCGAAAAATATTGGGGCTTAGATCCACGCTTTATTTGCGTTTCATATAGTTGACAGTTTTTTTTGTTATGTCTGTTGCAAAACTAAACAAATTGGTTCGGTCTTGAAATTTCTTTTGAAGTGGTCGTCCAGTTTCCATCTCACGCCCGTCTTGTCTATTGGCTTAAATACAACTTCGGAACATCATTTTTCCAGATTCAACTAGACTAGACCAGCTTAAACGACATACTGCCAATTTCCTGAACACTATGAACCAGGTGCTTTTTGTGCGAGCCATTGCGAGTTATTCTTCCCCTTGCATGAAAATAGTCCTCTAGGATCTCAGAAATTGAAGATGGACGAAAAGTGGAAGAAATATGACGTTTCTGTGCTTTCAATGCGTCTCTTTTTCGCCGAATTGTCACTAAATTATGGTATGGTCGGCTTTACCAAAACAAAAAATCACAAGGAAATATGTGTGTAAATTTGTGTCCTTTTTTGCTTGACCAACACTGGCTATCAGACACCGCAATGGAAAAACAGGTGGGTTGCAGGGGCAGTTTAGGATCCTCCTTAGTGCGCGTTTTAACGCACAAATTGCGACAACGCAACAGTTGAAAGTCTTTGCGTAACATTCCTCTCGTATACTCTCCGGTGTCGGATGTCATTGCAAGGATTAGGCGCAAGGTTTCAAATCTATCCCTGCCAGCAGCACAGTGCCGGCATCAGCCGCGGTATCGGACGCTGGCCGTATGCCCGCGGGGTATCGGCACTGATAGCGGACACAGGTCGGGCCCCGCTGGTAATTGGTGTCTGACCTCTCTGTTGGCTCGATGTTGAACGGCAGTAATCACCCGTGCCGGACATCTGGCTCCATCCTGCCGCCAGCGCCGCAATACGCTCCCAGTCAGGCCATGAGACTCGGGGGGGTTCTGCCGGTGCGCATCACGCGCCCATCTTACTAAGGTGCTGGAGGATGTTTTGAAAATTCGACATTACCAAAGCGGTATATGGGTGTGAGAGCTGACCTGATCGTTTGAGTAGATTCAGCTAAGTGTATCGACGGGTCTGCTTGAAGTCAGCAGACCCACCTTTAGAAAAACGTCTGTGCATCAGTGATCTACCCAAGCATAACCCTGCCATGTCCATTCCCAATTAGAGTGCTTCTGACGAGTTGGGAGGCTCCAGCAACTCTAGCGAAGTCCATCAGCACCGGTTGCGAGACTCCAGCAGCAGTACCATCCCGTTGGATGGGTCCAGTAGTGAGATATGTGGGTTCCGGCAAGGACCTGTGTGATGCAGGCGATCCCCAGTTGGCACGGCTAACCCAGATCGCCTACGCCTACATCGCCCCGGTGATCTTCGCAATCGGCATCGTGTTCAACGTGCTGAACCTGCTGGTACTCCGGCAACCCGCGCTGCGGTCCCTCACCATCTACACCTACCTCATCTGGCTGTCCATCACTGACCTGATCAGTCTCGTCGTATCCACCATCTTCGTATACCTGCTGACCCAGGAGACGACTATAGGCTGTCACGGCACATCACTGGCGCTGGCGTTTTACGCAGCACACCTCAACAAGCCGTTCACGAACGCCTGCACTGCCGCCAGCGAGTTCATCACTATGTGGCTGTCAACCAACCGCATGGTGGCGGTCCGTCAGCCAGCTCGCTACGCCACCGTCGAGACACCGGACGTTGCTTTCGTGAGGATCGCCGGCTCGCTGGTAGCCGCTGTGGCGATGTACGTTCCGATCGTGTTCCAGTACGAGGTACGCCTCGACCCGGAACTGGGACGCTACACCCTGCAAGAGGAGGCCTTCACCAGCTCCACCGGCTGGCTCTGTTACCAGTGGCTGCTGCAGGTGTGCGTGCGCCTTCTGCCGGCACTGATCATCCTTGTGAACAGTGTGCTGGTGGCCATTAGGCTGCGCCAGAAGACCCGCCGGGCATCGGCAGCGCCCTCTGGGCCAGCGTGGGTAGTGCGCCGGTGGCGTTGCCGCCGTTCCCGCAGAATGGCTCAGGTGACGCCACTGTCCATCACCATCGCTCAGGCTACACCACTCAGCGTCTCCGTGCTGGAGCTGACGCCATCTACTGGGACACGACCTCCCGCCGAGCCGCGGACTCACCGCGTGCTCTCGCGGAGCAGCGAGCGGCAACGGCGGCTCACCGGCATGCTTATCGCTCTCTCCGCCCTCACCATCGTAACCAGCGTCATGTCCTCCGCCATGTTCATTTGGGGCCAGCAGTATGACACGTTTCACACCAAGTTTGACAGCTTCCAGGTGTGGCGTGCAGTCAGCAACAACCTCGAGATCGTCGTGTTCGCCGTCAACCCCATGGTGAACGTGCTGTTCTCACGTGACATCCGTCACGGATACTGTGAGCTCTGGAGTGCGGTCCTCGCACGGATGCACTTACCTCGAATACGACACTGACAGTGTCTGCGATTGTTTGGTGTGGGCATCTACCAGAGGAGCACATGCATTGTCGTTGAAACTGAGGGAGATGCGTCCCCAAGCTGGTAGGCGGGAGAGTTGGAGGAGAGGGCCCCACAAGATTGTAAAGCTCAATCTATGTGTTTTTGCCTTTTCTCCTTATTACCTGCGTAGACATTTGCAATGCTCCTAATTTCAGGGGGAGAATCCCTAAGATTCCCCCTCCCCTCGGGACAAATCTGAGACGCCCCCCCTGGGGGTATGGTGAAAGTATCTTCTGCAGTTGCCCCATGCACGTATTAATTAGGTCCGTTTATGGTTTATTTGAATATCATTGCAAAATATTAATACTGATTGCGTTTTACTTTAGCTAAAATCAAGTTTCAGTCGCCCAAATTTAAACTTATAAACCGATGATGCTGTATCACCAATGACAGTGTGAGGGTGTCTCGGCACCAGCCAATTGCGGTCCCAAACGCAGCTTAACCAATGTTCGACGTGCGGAGTGGCGCGCTTGTGAGACGTCTTGTTGAGCGCCTATAGAGGCTGTGAGTGCCATCACGTCTGTCTGAGCGACAGGTAGGTACATACATACGTTGAGTCATTGTTAATTTTGTGTTCAATGTTGGAATCACTTGTCATAGATTTGGGGTCAATAGTTCTAGTTTGCTGATACATACACGTAACTTGTCATCATCATGTTTGGGTTTTTAGGGCGCTCCGACAACGCCGGTGTGCCCTATACGTAACACGTACTGCATATAAATTACGTATACCTTTTCGTAAGTTTACTTGTAATTTTGGGTTGTTCCGTCCTTTCCGTCAGTGGCGGATCCAGGGAGGGGGTAAAAAAGGCATTTCCCCCAAACGGAAAAGCTCGGGGCAAAACTATGTTTTTGCCCCCTCCCCAAGCGATCGACCCCCTTTTTCCCCTACTCCTTTTTAGTTTATAAGCAAGATTTTGGTGCTTCAACTCTCAACTTCAAACAGAACCAGTTATGTTCAGTGTAAATATTGGGCCTTGGATAGGAAAAAGTATTTCGAGCCCATATTTTTCACCCGGCGATGTTTTTTTTGCCTTTCGCCTAAAATACCCAACATTCTACCGGCAAGTGATATTGTAGCGCAGCTTTTTACTGCGCGCCGTTTTTTTCCTTTTCGACTTTGATTTGCCCCTCCCAAACCGAACGGCTAGATTCGCCACTGCTTTCCGTTAGTAACAATGATCGTAACCATTGACTCGAGTTCGTGGCTTTGGTGGCTGGCCGGTATTGCTCACCTGTGGTCTGCGTATTTGCTCTCTTCATGTATACCCAATAAAGCTGGAACATGGATCTCCTGGGGTTTCCCAGCCTGGACCCGCTTATACAGGTGTCTTAGAATTGACTCGAGAAGCTGACTCCATGGCACAGGTACGCTGTTTTCTGGAGTATTTCTATTGTTTGTCGCCCGCTCACTAGCAGTCGCAGACTTCTGCTTGAGTGCTTGACTGCCATTCTTTAGACAGCAGCACCGCTTCGGACAAATTTGTCCCACTTCTTTCCAGTAAGGCTTTTAAAACACCCACCAATGGGTGGCCACACTTTAAGAAAAATCGCGTAGGGAGACGTCTCTCAGAATGCACAAAATACGTCCTCCAGGTGCAATACGCGGTCCCCTTGGTTGGGTATCACTCCATTTAAAAAAAAAAAAAATTCGTTACTTGGTGTCACTACATGGAACATTTGCATTTAGGTGAGTCTTGATGGTCGGGTGGGTGCAATCACCTTCAACGTCGTGAGTGCGCCAATTCCATGTACTCGTGCACCCATTTGACACTACAGCGTACGAAATGGCCATCAAGCTCACATATAGCGTTTAACACGGGTACTGCTCTTCAAACATAGTCGTCATGTGTCCAGGAGGCATTCCTCAGGCTCCTTGAACAGTGTCGTGGATGGCTCCACTACGTCGTCGCAGCGTCGTAACGCCGGTGTTTGGATTGTGGCGGGGGTCGATAAGTGGACGACGACGGGGGCCAGCGGTGGGACCGCCAGTGTGTTGCCGGCGTCATCAGTTTGTGCAATGTCCGAACCGACGGCTGAGATTCAGGAGCTGCCCGGTAAGTACCCGTGCTGATCCCGTCTCTATTGCTTTGCTAATCCCTCGCCGGTGGCTGCTTACTGCGTGATGCTGTTGCTGTCCAGCTTCTGACGCGGCAGAGTCGGGCACTTGGTCACCAGGCTAATAATAGAGTTGTTTGTGTTGTGGCCACGTGCGTTGTTGCCGTTGGGTCGCATGTTCGAGCCGCTACGACGCTCCCTAACTAAACCATGGAGACTGCTCTAGTGGATTCGTATTATCAGTGGGCGATCTGCCATTCACAGATAAGCTGTTTTAATTAAGGGCCGATATCTTCGAATCGGTAAGTTAGTGCACAAATTGCATATTCACATCTACGCTTCCCGGCGTTTGGAAGCAATCTGAATGAGGCTAGAATTGGCCAAAGTCAGAGTTATTGTTATCATGGGATTCATGGAGTGGAAGAAGGAATATATATTTTGCTTTTCTCTTGGTGTATATTTTCAGCACCCGTCTCGAAGTTAATTCACGTAGAAGTGGTACAGAGTTGAATCTTCCGTGGTTTATACCTATTATAGTCAAAACTGTATATTTTTTGTGACATAAGTATTTTAAAGATTCAAAGACATAAGACAAAGACAAAGACTGCATTCGGATTCATCCACAGTTATAAAAACGGTTGTGGCTATTACGACACCACGTCAAGCTGTTGCTAGATGAGTAAATGGGATGGGCTTACACATTCACTAGATGAAACTTCAATACAGTCATACCTATGACATCATCACATAATAACTGTATACACTTGATATAAAATATTCTACTCCACTCCACACGCAGCGCACCAGGGGTCTAAAAAGTGAGCTTGTGGTCGCCGACTAAAATCCAAGCTTCTTAGATGGTCGCCGAACCTAATACTGCATGTATTACAAAATCGGTCTTAAAAGTGGTATAAATATGGCTATAGGGAAGCACTGGCGAGTGCAAGGGGGAAGGTACCGATAAAATATAGATATAAAAAACCTATAAAATATAGATCGGGTTTCTCGATATCGATGACCTAAGCCAGAATAAAGTCATTACCTAAGTGATTTCATGAGATTATAATTCAGTATTAAAGTTAAAGTTATGATCTGAAAGCAACAAAATTATATATGCTGGCCCTTAACCCTAGCCCCGGTGACCAGCATGAATCACCTATGAACCCCCCCTCTGGTGGGAGGGGGTTAAAAATGACACCCTCGATCTCGGAAACAAAGAAAGATAGAAGCGGAAAAAGCGATCGAAAGGTCGTCGGAAATGTAATCGGCGTTACTCCCGGAATTTTTGCGGAAGGTCAATACTGTGGTCCCCAGAGGGGATTATTCATATACGTCAAAATGTATCAAATGCAGTACTCTATAAAACCTTGCTTATCTCCGTACGCAAAATAGCCGGAACCACTTTCTCAACGCTATTCGACAGAGCCGGACCAGCTCTTTCACTAAGGCAACATCCATTTTCATATCGGTTCAAAGGCTAGGGCACAACAGGACACTGAATATTGGGGATGTTATCACGTACCTTCAAGTTATAATAGGAAGAACGCTCGCATTGGGCGTGATATGTCGGACCTAAAAGCCAATATTGGATAGTGATCAGTCATTTATACGCACTACGCAGTCATGAATACGTATCAATAGTGCCCACTAATCTTAGGCTAAGTCTGTTTGGAGGTCAATCGAGGTCAAAGATGATACACTGCCCGTACACAAGGGCAATTAAATGGGCGCCAAAAGCGGTGGGACGGGGTACCTACGCATCCTCCTGTTGGCCAACCAGGGGGAGGTCTCCCCAAAATTTTCAGTTCATCGTCATTAATGCTGTCAGGTACCAAATATGCTCACAATTCCCCTGCCCCGGTCAGCACCAGCCCGGGTCCGTTCCCCTGTCAAAATTCCGTGGCAGCGCCCCTGGGCATTAACCCATTAACGCCCGCACCTACTTCCAGTTTTCAAATTGGCAAAACAAATGTTTTCCTATGTTTAGAATATGCCCAATAAGATGTCCCGAAAGTTTTAAATCGATACCACTTTTAGATTCTGAGATATGACACCGGACAAAAATGACCCGCTGGGCGTTTGGGACATCGGCTGGCACTGCGCGGCCGGCTTCCGGGCGGCGCAGTCACCGCACTCAGCGGCCCAATGCGCATCGCTTTTACTGCAGTTTTGTGAAGTGTTTTCATTTCCTCTTGTATATTGGCCATAGTAAAATGTTTAGACAGTTTTATGCTCTTAAGGTTTAATTAAAGACAACACTAACTGCATTTGCAAATAGTATAAAATAGTGGTTAACCTAGACTGATGATTTGCGGGGATAGACTAAAATTGTGAACATCATAGTATTTAAAAAAAATGATTATCAAAGGTTTTTGGAAACCGCTTCTCTTGTCTCTACCCCCTTCCTCCTCTGCCTCCCAGACTTTGTGACTGATGCTCACTAAGCTTTTAACGAGTAATCGTAATATTCAGCATAGAGATGTAGAGTTTTGAAAACTCAATCCGTTATCTCCCCCCACCCGGTGTACATTTGCTTGATTAATCTCCAAATCTCCAAACGGGTCCATTTCCATCTTTCCAACTTTTCTTTGGAGCAAGTAGCGCGCTCCATAGTTGCATCAATGTGAACCTCCACATTTCCAGGCACGCCACTGGTCATTGTAACGCTGGTCAGCACATCATCTTTCTCATCCTCATGACTAATGTATTTTGTGATGGTATGATGATGATATGCACCTGATCCGCTCCGCTATCTTGCGCACTTAAAACAACTTATTTTGCTTCTTTTCCTGCAAAACATTTGATCTGTGGTATTGCTAACAACTATGCTTTCGATATATTTATGTCTCCATGGCTGGAGATTTCTTCTCAATCCAGGAGGGGTTCTGGATGGTTTAACGCTAGCACTGCAACCCAAGCCCTAGACAAGGTCTGTGGGAGACAAAAAATCCAGGCGGGTCTTGACCCCTCCTCCTCCCCGGGATGTTCACTCATGGTAGTTTCACTTGACCAGAACCAAGCCGTAATAGTGCTAGTTGCGTTTTAGACAGAAGTTCTAGAACTTCCCATGCTTTCACCCATTTCAAACTGCTCTGGACGTTTGACACTACACCATCTTGTCAAAACAAACCAGCGTGGCGGCCGTGATAATTTCTAACTCATTTTGTCAGCTGGTCATTGGCTTTCAATCAGTAGTGGACACAAGGGGGCTAGGAAGGCTCAACCCCCCCCCTACCGAAATGTCAGTGTGCCTATAGTAAATGCATTACTGAGGGCTGTTCCGAGGCCATGGCGGGGGAGGCTCTAGATCCCTAACCCCCCCCCACCACCCAATGAAGTCCTCAATCCGCTACTGTTCCCTATCCTCTCTATCCACTACACACAATCCATTAAGGGGAAAGACAA
The DNA here is from genome assembly GCA_034440635.1 of Lepas anatifera. NCBI lineage: Eukaryota > Metazoa > Arthropoda > Thecostraca > Lepadidae > Lepas > Lepas anatifera. The sequence continues at coordinate 89,670 of JAOTON010001507.1, forward strand.
GGCTCTGCTAGCTTAACAGTGAAGTCAGTGCTAAAATTTCGATAAGTTTTCAAAACCCCTGGAAGTTGTATTTAATAACGCCTTTACAAAATACTGGAACCATCTTGCATGTTTCCGTTAAAAATATGTGATAATCATTCCTAAAATGTGATTAGGATAAAACAGTATACTTCTTATGGATAGTCTCATAATTAGGCACCCCAAAAATCATTTAGGAAATCCACGCCCTTGGGAATGTGTGACTATGCAACAATGTTTACGATGATATTTTCTGTGCCTACTAAGAGCATCCTTATCCGTGATTGTAGTTGGAAAGGGTTTAAACATGCACCACTTGTATTAAAGTTTTTTCCCTTCTGAGACTTTTCGCGATGAAGCAAAACAAGGAAACATCATTGCAAGTAGACTCCAAAACCCACCTAGATTGCACGGACCGTCTATTATAAACGCACATCTTGATTTAGCCCCTTCGATTTAACAAATTGAACACCAGTCGTCAAAAACGGCGCCCACAACTTCCAACAAGAATACAAAAATATTAGCGGCAGCCCGCGCCGCGCTCGTTCTGAAGGCCGCAGACACCGAAAATGTACCAGGGCGACCACCGGCGACCAGGCGACCACGCAAGTCGGCGGTTTCGGCCGACTTGGTCGCCCATTGGTCGCCTATTGAAAAAAATGAAAATCACCGACTTGGTACCGACTCGTGACAGATTCTAGTACATTCTAGTTTAACTTAAAAATAGTACATAAATACGGTACAGGGAGATGGCATCATCTAAAGTACCAGGTTATTTCAGTCGTTTTTCATCAAATTGGAACCAAAAATTGTAATAAGAAGAAACATAACTAGCATAGACTAGCAGCAACTAAGGGCGGTGATGATACCAGATGTAATCGGCCAAAGATGCCCCGTTGTAGCCAAGCTGTCTTTCAGAAACGCCAAACAAGCCGGGAAACGAAGGCTAACTTGGCTCTTTGTCGAAGTAGATTCTGCCTATTCTTGGCCAAAGGAACTGGCAGACTTCATCCAATAGATTTTGATGGGCACTATGTATTACGATGACGGGTGGAGACAGTGGAGAGGGTAAGCATATTTAGAAGCAGGAGCGGATGGTGGAAGCTAAAATTATGGGAAAACAGATGGAATCAGAGTTTGAGACGGTTGCTGGGTCGCCAACCAAAAGATGATAGGGTCGCCGACGGCGTAGGTAGATCGGCAAGTTTTTAGACCCCTGCAGCGCACCACCACACATCCCAAAACACCCTAAGTACGCTGTGACACGAGGTGGCGCTTAAGGGCACGGCAGAAAAGAGGTACTGGAAGGACTTTCAAATCAGCAGGCACATCGTTATAGTACGAAGGACCCCGGGCCATAAACCTGCGCTGGCCCATACTGCTACGGGAACGTGGTACCCATAGGTCTCCGTCCCGGCGCGTGCTGCGCTCCCGCGTAAACCGGAGCTCCTCGAATCCCCGGGCCAGCTCCTCTGGCTCCCCCAGGCGCACTACCTTGTGCACAAGCACAAGCGTGTGATACCTAGCCAGTTCACCCGCCGACAGCCAGCCCAAGTCCTCCAATAGATCCGAAACATGATCAAATTTGTTGCGCCCGAATATGATTTTTGCAGCATAGTTAATGATCTTTTGGAGCCGAGTGTTATTGGTTTGGGTACCATTGCCGAATACGGTGATGCAGTACCGGACCCGAGAGATGACCAGAGAGCTGACTATCGGCGAGATGACTCTGGGAGGTAAGCAGTGTCTCAGATGTGAAAGACCACTCAAAATTCCAAAGCATTGACGAGTTAAGAGAGAAATATGAGGGTCCCAGCTGAGGACGCGGTCAAAGTTAAGGCCGAGATTTTTAACGCTCGTGGACGGAACTAAATTATGATTGCGGAATTTGACGGTAAAATCACCAATTAACGTGTCGAATGTTAGGAGCACTTCCTAGAAGAATGAGTTGGGTCTTGTCAGCATTTACTTTTAGCCCATTACCCCTGAACCAGATATCAAGAGAAGTTAATGCGTTTTCCATGCGTTGAATGAGTGTCCGAAAGTCTGACTTTTTGCCACTGACAAGCACTTGAGTGTCATCCGCGTACTGGACCACGACCGCAACCTCAGCATACAGGCTCAGGTCATTAGCAAAGATACAGTAAAGCAAAGGGCCGAGACAAGAACCTTGGAATACGCCCATGTGCAGTGCAAATCTAACATAGTCTGTTTCCGTCGTCGGACGTAGCCTGAATAAATCAGCTGTGAAAGGTGCCTGGGACAGATGTTTGCCTTGTCGATTCCATTTCATTTACTGTAAAGGATACGCCCCAGAGGGCTGTTGCGATGTTTATTTCTTCCAGGTATGTCAACTTGTGATGACAATTATCTTTGTGCAAACACTGGGAGTGAAACGGCTGATGTAGAGCAAACATTTTTCCGATAAACGTAGCAGCCTGAACTGTTTTAAGTACACGAGATTCAGTGACCACTCAGTGATGTCTGCAGAAATACAATTTTGACTGACGACCACAGTATAGTTATGATGCTCCCCTCCAGAGCAGGGAGCGGTGCTGACGTTCGGGAGGAGCTGGTTTGCCGACAACCAGGCCTCCCGCTTCTGGATCAAGAATGACAAGATCATCGCCTGCGCTTGTGGCGACGACCACACTGTCGTCCTTACCGGTGCGGTCGCCCATCCGCCAACTTCTGTCACCCGCCACCCGTGTTTCGTTTACCATTCATCACGGAAAAAGATTGGGCAGACATTTAACATCTCAAAGGCATTTCATTTCATTCAATTCAATTTCGATTTTATTCCGTTTCATTTCAAACTTTTCCTCTTAGTCTGGTCCCAATGACCTGGAAAATAACAATCAACCTGTCTAGAAAGCTGGGCATAAGACATAGTGTGTTATAATGAGCATGTTGCAGCTGCTTCATCGCCGCTATACGGTTTCCATGAGTGACCGCAGCTTTTGCTCTCCTGAAGTCCATTTTCTGCGAGTCGAAACCTCGGCGTTTGTTGATTGGTGTTCTGTTCGGCTTCAGAGAGCCGCCGGGTGTTCTCCTTCGGCGCCAACGAGTTCGGCCAGCTTGGTCTGGGGAACACCAAGTCAACCACACGGCCCAGCTGCGTTAAAGGTGCTGTGCTTGTACAATATATGTGCATTGCAGAACTGACTCCTGCCAGTCGGAGAATTTCGAAAAAAATCGTCTTACCGGATTACTTTTCGACATGCTCATTGCAAGCTCGCTCGTTAAGAGACGTGCTTGCATCTGATAGAAATGTCAAGTTATCTCTAACTTTTAAGACTATTAATTGAATAATTTTCCTTTTGCGTGCCTTTTACTCTTAGGTAATGTTCTAACTCCTGGTCTGACCACTAACGACTAACTAGTCGTCAACTCCTTCTTCTCCCGGCCAGACCACTAACCGTACATGTCGTCCGTGGGTTGCAGCGTTGAAGCCAGAGCGGTGCACTGCTATTGGATGCGGGAAGGCCCACACCGTCGTCAGCACTGGTGAGAAAACTCGATTGGGGAGATGTAAACAGAACTGTTACAACACTTGCATGGCACTTGACTTTTTATGGCGGGTGGTGTGGCGAAATATTAGCTGAAATCTCTTAAAAATGTATGATATTTATCTGCCTCTCTTGATAGTTTGCCAACAAGAACCAAGGGCTTACTCGAAAAGTGCGTCGAGACAGGTGTGCAGATAGTAGATGCTTACAGATATGAGAAATTGAGAAACCTTAGCGCTTAACCAACCCGTAATGATCCCCTCATGCCATTCTTTCTTGAGATTGTGCGTCTATACGCCTGTATGTTGGGATCCATAGCCATCTGTCATTAGATATGAGGCGAGATACGAGCTGTGGAGCATCGTGACCTCAGCAGGGGTTTTAGGGAGCCAATATGAAGCGAAACGCGGTAGCTTTGTGTCGCTCAGCGGTTGTAAGGCTGGAGCGCGACTGGCGCGCATTTATTGATTACAGGGCAATGTCTGTTGCCTCGCCACGTGAGTAGAATTTCAGGCAGGGGCGTAGGAACGGTTTGAAAAGTGGGGGGCCAACCTTAGAGGGGGCCCACCTCAAGGGGGGCCCCAGTCCACGGGGGCCCATAATTTTAAAAATTTTAGATAGCTCGTTTAGAGTAATAAGGCACGCATGCACACAATGATGTCAATATATGGAAAATTGAGACATTAAATGTTTCCCTATCATTTCGAGTTGTACCTATTATGATGTAATAAATCATAGTAAAACGCCAAAAAACATTTTTTGGTTTTTACCTAGACGATTTTCAAATACGAAATACATTTTTAAGCTTTTTTGGAGGATTTCAATCATTTTTTTACCACGAGCGCGTTTTTTATATTTACAGATGTTTAGGCCCTTTTCATTACATTTACAAAATTCAGAACTGTTTAGAAAACTACAGACAATGCTTTGATACCAAAGAGCCTCACTTCGCTATGCCTAATCAACTTGTATTTGCTTATTTAATGACGAAAATGGGAACATTTATGTAGGTTATTACGGATCTATTCTTTCCATCATTAGATATCGATTTAGGTAAAGGCCGATCACAATAAATACGCCTAGCTATATTTTGATGCCTAAAATGCAGAGTTCCAGCATGACTGCAAGTGCAATGTAGGTACTTGATGGCCAGCTTTGTGATGCCGAGGAGGTGTGGGCATGGTGTTATAGTGGTTAGCAACCTTGCTTTCCACGCGACCAACTCGGGTTTAAGGCACGGCAGATTCCTTGTGCAAGGAGCAATTTGACTCCCAAGAAACCCCTCCAACAGGGAAAGAGTTGGCGACGCCATATAACCCTGGCATCGAAAGACGTCGCGCCTTTCGATGGCTCAGGGACGACTGTTGCTCGGTATTTAGTGCAGGGTCCGTGACCGATTCATATTTTGTGTTGGGATTGATATGGAATGGAGTTTGATTGGGCCGAGTTCTCGGGACTCATTTTGAAACACTCGGGTAGTAGGTGCTTTGGCTTTTTTTTACGAAGCGCTCCTCCTCCAGGGGCTTGCAGGCACCGTACTACCGAACTTCAACGTTCCATGACAAGCTATCGGAGCCGTTTGGGTTTCTTGTTCTATATTAAAGTTGCGGATATTTGTATATTCGTTACGGGGGCCCACCTTAAAGGGGGCAGTATCCCCCTGACCCCCGGTTCCTATGCCTATGCCGCCCAGGGGCCGCCAAATTATCTTGGAGGGCCCCAAAGTCCAGACCATGGCTCAGGAACCCAGATCAGTCAGCTCAAGGGCCCAGACCAGTGCATTAGCCTCGGGACCAGATTATCAAGGGACCTTACATAAGCACAGCATCCCTAGAAGCTCATCACAGGGGAGCTCCAGATTCACACAGGGTGCCAGATTAGCTTAGGGGCCGGAGGTTCGACTTATGTAGGGTCTCAAAAGAGCTCAAGGGACTTGTTCAAGCTCACGGATCCCAGCTTAGCTCAATGATGCTAGAACAGTTCAGAGGCCCCAGACCAGTTCAGGGCTCTTGTTCAGTACAGGCCTGCTCAGCTCAGGGGCCCGGATCGGCTGATATAGGGTCCCCTCTCATACCAGCTCAGGGGCTCCATTCAAGCTCACGGCCCCAGCTTAGCCCAGGGACCCTAGAAGAGTTCAGGGCCCCCATACCAGATCAGAGGCCCCAGTTAAGCACAGCGGTACCCAGATTAGCTCAGGGCCCCAGCTAGGCTTAGGGGGTCCCAGGGTGGCTGATATAGAGTCTCAGAACAGAGTGGCGTAGCCAGGATTCGGCCAAGGAGGGGTCCGACTACCATCGGGGGGCCCCAGGCCGGGGTCCCCTTAGTAACCGGGCCCATCTCCTATATCTTTTGTATAGTATTTTAACATTATAACATTCACACGAAGGAAATTTTGTTATGGCTTTTTAAGCATTCATTCTTATTTTGTTTATAGCTTGGTTTTTTCGATCCGACCAAGTGTTGGTAAACCAAGGTCACCAAATATTAAGGATGACCCATACCTTATATGGTAGCGTGGCTATAATAACAGCTTTGAGCCATATTTCGGGAAGTTCAATGTTGATGCGCGCATGATGTTAAACCTGAGTCTACCTCAATTCACTCGAGTAATCAGACATGAAGTTATTGGAGGTCAGTCGTTTTGAGTACGAAGAAATGATCTACGGGAAATGATTAGCAATTATTTCCCGGTGTCGAATCCATGAACTCTTTAATCAGGAAATTTCCAAAGAAACGAAAAAAACGAATAAAGATACAAGGGATATGGGAGTGTGTCCTGAACGTTACATAACCTCTATTCCGTCGACAGATCCTGTTGAGATCCAGTTACTTTCTTACCCTTGCTATCTTGTAAACGAGCAAATTACCAAGACAAAAGGCGCCCAAGATCGCTTTGGCTCACTCTGTTATTGTTATTTTCAACCTTTCATACCTATTTTTCTTTTTGGGATTATGCTTATCAATTTCTGTCATTACCCTTGTTTGGTTTCCTACGAAAATATTGGAAATTTGTTTATTTCAGAATATTTAGGGATGTATTTATTGGTGTTAAGCTACTAGATTAAAAATTGACTAAAGTGCCAAATTCCCTGTTCGATTTGCTCTTATGGTAAAATTAGATTAATTTTTGCCTTTCCTTCGATAATGGTGCCTGATCGACATGTTTCAATTTGTCCTTTTTCAGTACGCAATAGGGGTAGGTACATTTTTTCCGAGGTATATGATTTTGAAAATTTTTATTTGAGCTCTGGAGCCACCTAAGACCAACACTTGGCGGCACTCACAAAGCTAATTTTCGGCCGCTCTCCCGATTAGATCTCAAGGGGTCTCTGAGACTGATTCACGGCGCCTCTTGATCAAAACTGGGGGCCCCTGAGAATCTCTCGGGGCTCCTGAGATTAGTTATCGGCAGCACCTCTGAGACTAATTATTGGGCCCCCCAGATTTGCTCTGGAGGGGGGTGACACTGACTATCGTGGCCATCCAGATTAGCTATTGGGGTCCCCTGAGGCTGTCTTTGGGGTGGGGGAGGGGGCTGGGAACGACTTCCGACAGCCCTCTGAGACTTACTCTAGGGCGCCCCTGAGACAAACACCCGGGGGGGGGTGGAATCACCTCTGAGACTGAGTCTTTGGCGTTCCTGAGACTGACCCTCGGAGGCTCCAGATTAGCTCTCGCGGGCCTAAGGCTAACTCTGGGCCCGTGAGACCAAAAATCGGGAGCACCTCTGGAAATTACTCTCAGAACCCCGAGATTAACTCTCGGATGTCTCTGATACTGACAACCGGGAGCCCTCTGAGACTAACTTTTGGGTGCTCCCTGAGATTGACTCTTGGGGCCGCTTATACCAAAACTCGGGGGGAGGGGGCACAGCCTGAGGCTAAATCTCGAGGGCTCCCAAAATTACCCCTCTGGGGCCCCCTGAAACCAGCACTCTGTGGATAAAATTATACTAACTCTCGGACCCCCGGATTAACTCTCGGGGCCACCTGAAACTAAATATTGACTCCTGAGAGAGAAACCCGTGAGACTATGAGGGCACGCTGAGACCGACTCTTGGGGTGCTCTGAGACTCACACTTGTGGTTCTCTGAGACAGACTCTCAGGGGGACCCCGAAACCGAATCTCGGGGTCCCCTAAGACAGCCTCTTGGGGTCCCCTTGACCGACTCTTGGGGTTCTCTGAGACTGACTCTCAGGGGCCCCCTGAAATTGACTGTTGCAGGGCCCTGAGAACCACTCTCTGGGGGGGCCCTGAGACTAGCTCGGCCCCCTCCCCTGAGACAGACTCCTGGGGCCCCTGATACCGACTTTTGGGGCCCCTGATACAAACCCTCAGGGGCCCCCGGAAATCTACTTTCGGGGGGCCTTGAGACCGACTCTCAGGGCGGGGGCCATGAGGCCGACTCGGGACGCCCTGAGAACGGATCTTCAGGGGCCCCTGAGACTGACTCTGGGGGCCCTGTGATCAGAGAATCATTTGCAGTGGTTCAGATTGACACAAGGGGTGGGGGGTCTGCGGACGCCTAGGGCTCCCTTGGCTACACCACTGCATCCACACTTTCGGGGGCCCTCCGAAATCACCATTTGGAGGCCCCTTAAATAATTTTCCCCTAGACCAATACTCCGGAGCCCCTTGATACTGATGCATGGGGGTCCTAAGACCAAGCTCGGGGTCCCACTTAGATCAGGCTCAGGGGCGCCCTTAGACCCATGCTCGCGCTTTTCTCAGGAGTAACTCGACACTGATGTTCCGGGGCCCTCAATATCAATATTTCGAGCCCCCCCCGAGACTAATGCTTGGTACTCTGGAGCCCCTCGATGCCGATGCTCAGGGGGTCCTGAACCCAGGCCTGGGGGCCCCTGGGACCAAACTCTGGGTCTCATGAGGCCAATGCTCGTGCCTCACTCATGAGTCCCTCGATATCAACAGTCGGGGGCACCCCGAGGGGGGTCCTGAACCCCTGAGACCAAGCTCAGGGGCCCCTGAGACCAAGCTCGAGGGGACCCTGAGACCAAGCTCGGATGCTCTCTGAGACCAAGCTCGAGGACCCCCTGACACCAAGCTCGGGGGGTTCCTTGAGACCAAGCTCGAGACCCCGTGAGACCAAGATCGAAAGGCCCATGAGACCAAACATCGAAAGGCCCATGAGACCAAGCTTGCCCCCCTGAGACCAAGCTCGGTTGTCTCCTGAGACCAAGCTCGGGGGCCCCTGAGACCAAGCTCACGGGCCCCCGAGATCAATATTCGGTATTCCAGAGCCCTCGATACCGATGATCGGGGGCCCCCTGAGAACAAGCTCGGAAGCCCCGTGAGACCAAGCTCGGGGCCCTGAGTCCAAGTTCAGGGGTCCCCTGAGACCACGCTCGGGGGGCCCTGAGACCAAGCTCTGGGGCACTCTGAGACCAAAATCGAAAGGCCCGTGAGACCAAGATCGACAGGTCCGTGAGCCCGAGCTCAGGGGGCCTCCGAGATCAATGTTCGGTACTCTGGAGCCCTCGATACCGATGATCAGGGGCCCCTGAGACCAAGCTCGGGGGTCCCCTGAGACCAAGCTCGGGAGTTCCCTGAGACCAAGCTCGGAGGGCCCCTGACACCGAGCTCGGGGCCCCTGAGACAAAGCTCGGGGGGGGCACTGAGACCAAGCTTGGTGGTCCCCTGAGACCAAGATCAGGGCCCCCGAGACCAATGCTCGTGTTTTCCAGTGCATACGGTCAGCCTTATGCATGGGATGCCCCCCTGAGACCAAGCTCGAGGGCCCCTGACACTAAGCTCGGGGAGAGGGGAGCCTGAGACCAAGGGGGCGCGGTAGTGGAGTGGTCAGCTTAGCTGACTTCCATTCAGCCGACCCGGGTTTAAGGCCCGGCGGCTTCCCTGAACAAGGAGCAAGCTGGCTCCCGAGAAACCCTTCCAACAGGGAAAGAGTTGGCGACGCCATATGACCCTGGCAGTTGGTGCGTCGATAAGCCCCAAAAATTATTATTATTATGAGCCTGAGACCAAGCTTGGGGACATCCCTGAGACCAAGCTCGGGGGTCCCCTGAGACCAAGCTCGGGGGTCCCCTGAGACCAAGCTCGGGGGTTATCTGAGACCAAGCTCGGAGCGCTCCCTGACACCAAGCTCGGGGGGCCCCTGAGACCAAGCTCGGGGGCCCTGAGACCAAACTCGAAGGGCCCCCTGAGACCAAGCTCGGGAGCTCCCTGAGACCAAGCTCGGAGGGCCCCCAGACACCAAGCTCGGGGCCCCTGAGACCAAGCTCGGGGACCCCTGAGACCAAAATCGAAAGGCCCGTGAGACCAATATCGAAAAGCCCGTGAGACCGAGCTCGGGGAGGAGGGGCCCTGAGACCAAGCTCGGGGGCCCTGAGACCAAGCTCGGGGGCCCTGAGGCCAAGCTCGGGACCCCCCTGAGACTGAGCACAGGGGTCCCCCAAGATCAATATTCGGTACTCTGGAGCCCTCGATACCGATTATCGGAGGCCTCCTGAGACCAAGCTCGGGAGGCCCCCCCACCGAGACCAAGCTCAGGGGCCCCCGAGATCAATTTTTGTGTTTTTAGTGCATAAGGTCAGCCCAAGGGGGTCCGCAGACCCCAGGGACCCCCCCCTGGCTACACCACTGTCAGAACATCTCAAGGGACCCATTCAAGCTCACGGCCGCCAGGTCAGTGGCTGTAAAGCCTTATAGGGGTCCCAGACCATCTCAGGGGCCCTCAGTTCAACACAGAGGCCCATATTAGCTCTGATAACCAGATAAGCTTAAGGGCCTGGATCATCCAGGGGCCCCTTGCCGGCATATTTGGGGTTTCAGAACAGTCCAGGGTTTCAATTAAAGCTTATAACCCAATTTCAAAGCAGGGGGCCCTAGTCCTGTGCAGGGGCCTCAGATAAGTTTAGGATCTTCTGTGCATCACAGGGGATCCAGATTAGCTCAAGGGACAATATTAACTTTACGGTCCCAGCTCAGCTCAGGGGCCCCCAGGTCGGTGGATATAGGTTCTGGCCAACTCAAGGGGCCCTGTTCAAGGTTACGGCTCCTAGCTCAGTTTAGGCATCCTAGAACAGTTCATGCTGCCCAAACCATCTCAGGGGCGCTCAGTTCAGCTCAAAGAGCCCAGATTAGCTCGTATGGCATCAGAGGCCAGTTCAGGGGCCCCGAGAAGCTCAGGGGACCTTAAAATCAACTCATAGGACCTCAACTTAGTTTAGGGGCACAGGTAAGTTTAACCCTCGCCCCACCGGGGGGGCCATCGATGGCCCCCCTAAGGTTTTTCCAGGATAGCCGAAAAACGACGAGGCGCAGCACCGCGGTTGAGGGCTCTACCTCTCACTGCAACATTTTCCCATCATCCCTGAAATTTTTACCCCGGGTCACCCAAGGTCAGGTCACCAGACGAGGTCAACCAAGGTCACCTCACTTCACCTTTAGAGCTCTGTAAGAGCTACATTTCAAACTCGATCGATTTGAAACTTCCTACACTTCATGACCCCTCCAGGGTCTACAAGGTGTATATCCGGGATTTTTCGATTTCGTGCCCTGAGGTCAGGTCACGAGGCGACCTCTCCCATTGGAAAAGCATGGGGAAAAGCTATTTCATGATATAAAACCCACAAAAATGATTGCAAATACTCAGACTGCTCAGAACAACGTTTTTGGACACCCTTTCACGGATCCCAGGGGTCATATTTGCCCTTTGACTTTTCCAAGGTCATCCAAGGTCACCAGAGGTCAAAAACAGTATTTTGACAATAACTTTTGACCTAATTGAGCTAGAGTGGTGAAACAAACACTATCGTGTTTGTCTTGTCACTGGCTTTCATTTGATATACGGCAAGGTCACTTTTTGACCTTTCGTGACCTCAGGTCATATTAGGTCACGAGGTGACCTCTGGCGGTCAAACCACTGGCGGGAGGTCTTTACGTTCCACATAGCGGAAAAAGTACTGGCAATTTGCTATCAAATGTACTTTACCAGGCCTCAATAGCTCTAATGACATAAGAGTTATGCCCAGTTTGCTTAATCATTGCATATTTGAGTGAAAATAGCCGATCTAGACCTAATTTGACCTCTGGAGGTCAAACCATTGACCTGAGCACTAAAACATGCGAAGTAATTTCTTACTGAATTCACGCGAGCTTTCTATTGCACTTTGCAGATTTGCGCTAACGCCCATATTTTCGGAGTTAGAGGGGGGCCATCGATGGCCCCCCGGTGGGGCGAAGGTGGCGCCGGACCCCCGGTGGGGCGCGGGTTAACGGGGTTCCGGGGCAAGCTATCGGGCCAGTTTGAGTTTCTTGCTTGATATTACAGTTGTTGATATTCTTACCTCCGTTGCGACCTCCGTTGCGGGGGCCCATCACAGAAAAGTGGGGGCCAGTGGCCCCCTGGCCCCCCGGTTCCTACGCCTATGATTTCAGGTAGCTGTGGCCCGCAGTCTGTTGTCTCGCTCCGTATGTACAGTCCCCCGCAATTGAAATTGCCATGAATAGGCTCGACCGGTTTAGGATGGATATCTCACATCCTATGGTGCCTATAGGTTTACAAACGGGTGCATCATGTGTATTTGTTCAAGAGCTTTCCAGTGGTCACCATTATTTCCTAATTTGACATCTGCGTGAGAAAATATTACACAATTACTGATTTTGCTGCATTCTGACGGGGTAGTCTTCGACTGACTTGCCACCGCCTGTGATAATCCTTGACCCTCTCGCCCATACCTGGACCACGTGACCTCACACATGAATGGGCGGTTGGCATTGTGCCAGCTCATTCATCACTCTCACAAATCTTGTCGTGTCTGAGGGGCACTCGTATTGCAATTTCTCCCACTGTGTTGCTGTGTGCTGGACATCTGGCGTCACTGACCTGGGGCAGTGCAGTGGCAGAAGCACGAGTTATTTTTTAGGGGGGCAATATCCAATAAGATAATCACAGATGGGGCAAACCATCCGAATATATTTTGCTGCGGGGAAGCAAACGAATTTTCCCTCTTGGATCCGTCATTGTGCTTGTGTTGCGAAACATGTAAGCTGGCACTGGCTGCCGAGGCTCTCCTCACCTGTCTGTTTATTTAGAGAGGATTCTGGTAAAACGGCTGAAACAGTGATACAACTTTGTTTGGAGCTTCCATTAAAATCATATTTTCAGATACTCGTCAGAAGAGGGGACAGTTGGAGCCATGGGTGGATCCAGGGGGAAAGGAATGCAGGTCCCCCTCATTAACCCTCGGCGCCCCTAAAATGATCACAGCATTCCTCTGAACGGTCGATGGCGCTTACTGAAACTTCACTCCCCCAGGATGCGAAAATCGGCGCCCCACGATAGGATTTGGCACCCACCTGAAAGCTTTTGCCGGCCAAAAGTGGCACCCACTTGGTACGGATGGCGTCCCACCCCCGGCAAGGGGACCCCCATCGGCGGTCCTGGATCCCCCTATGGTGGGGGCAGGCCCCCAATTTTCATTAAACATCCCGATTTAAGAAACAATGGGAAAATCGAATATTGTGTGGGCAGTATTTTGCGAAGGTCACAAGAAGCCTGAACCTGACGAGGTTTTGTTTTTAGAAGGGACATTTTCTTGTCAACAGAAGGGTGAAGATTCACGGGCTCCATCACTGTTCGTTGGTGGCGACGATTATTTACTATCGGACAATTCTTTCCAAATAAATGGGTTTCATCCCGTCTACAGAAAATTTTTACATTTCCAGCTCGAGAACCTTTGTAGAATCTATTTCTCGGGAACAATAAAACTCTACCCTCGCTTGACTCAAATCACGCAGCCGTCTCATCTCAACGAACGGTAACCATTGCTTTACTGGGGAGGATGGAGTTTCCATGAACTGGCCTCTAGACTGACATCACATGGTGCAAGCTTGGCATAGCGCTTGCGATAGTCTCTAATACAAATTGTTGGGGTTAGACGACGCTCCAGCTCCCAAAGTTATAGGTGTTACCTATGGTATTACCAACTCTCACCCTGTAAGGAGGGATTTGGTGCATCTGATCAGCATACCTAATCAGAGAATCTGCCGGGACATGAACCCAAGGAGGTGAACCCGGGGGAGCTGAGCCAGGGTATTAGCGCTAGGTTTCTTACGGCCTTTTGGCAGCACCCTCACTTGTTGGAAGGATATTATCATATATTATGCTGAAAATGTTTTAAAAAGCTAGCAGTAATACAAAGGTGTAGAAAGGCTCTGAAGCAGCTTTAGCGGCGATAGTGATCGTTGTGCGTCTCATTAGCGGTCGGTAAAATTGGTCAGTGATGGATCTTGCCGGTAGTTTTGGTGGGACAAAAAAATCGAAACGCAAGAAAAAACGTCACGCGGTGAAAGCTTTCACAACAATCTAACTGGCCGGCAGGTTGTGGAGGCGGGGAGTGGGGAGTAAACATAAGTCGAAAAGCAGAACAAACAGGCGTCACTGGGTGAAATATGTGGCCACAAAATGCTTGCTTTCGATATCCAAGGATCATTCACCCAAATACGATTTAAATATCAAGAGGACCAGGCTCCAATATTCACACTCAAGTTGACTGGCTCTGTTTGAAAATGATTTGTTCAGTTTAAGCACCAAAACCTTGCTTATGAACTTAAAAGAAGCCGGGGAAAAGGTCGACAACTTGGGGTAGGGGGAAAACATTATGGTTTTGCTCCGAGCTTTTTCGTTCGGGGAGAAAATACGTATTGTCCCCCCCTTGGGTCCGCCACTAGAACTGGGTGCTGTTTGAGGGGTCTCGCTGCCACGTGCGATCACCGAGGGTAGGAGGGCAGTGAATAGTGAATCTTTCTCTGATGAAATCCACCAACTCCAGAGCCAATACTCTTCGATATTTAGCGCGACATTGGTTCCAGCTATTATTGCTGGTAAAGTTTTCGATGTGTCGCTGAAATGAAAATATTTAAGGATAAACAATTTTTACATATTCTTGTTGGGCGAAACCAGAATATTACCCGGGAGACCTTGTAACCAAAGCCTACGCTGCTCTCTTGACCTGAGAGGGTATATTACCAACAATACTTGAATTGGACTGGAAACTTGGATATTTGCGGACCGTCAGTGACAGCTGCTGAGGGAACGAAGTTATTAACCTAACCCTTCGTAGTAGCTTAAAACGCACAGATAACACAAATCATAAAAAGTTGTGTTTTTGTTAACTGAAGAAAAGAATAACAGTTAACAAAAAAAAACTTGATAGTCTAGGACACATAAATACTCGTTTGACAGAATTGAAATGTTTCAAATTGCGACATCTGCTTTGAATGGTTTAGGACCTTCCGCAAAAGTCAGTAATAAGAAAACTGAACAATGAGAGATGTGCGAAAGCTCCGATATTCTAAATTTCGTGAAATTATTATATATTTATTCTAAATTTCTAAATTTCCTAGCGTGCATATTTTTGTGTAGGAATGTATGTATGAATACATGTTATGGACCTAAATGTTCGCAGGGAGTAGATGGTGTTTGCTTATTCTCAAACTTTCACATGAGACTCAAGAGGAGAATGAGTGTTAAGCTGGACTGATTCGGGTTCACCCCGAGAGATTATTATCAGTATATTGTTTTGGGATTTCATTGAGTTTAAATATTTAGCCTCGATAAGTTATTTTAGAACTCCCGCAGCCTAATATTGAGCTGCTTGGACTAAAGGGTGTAAAGCTCAAATTCTGTGGAGGTATCGGTGCAATCTTTCGAAAGCCTAGCTGGCTCAGAGAGGCCCCTAGCTATCGTGCACCCTCAGCTGTCGTCTCAACTTAACGTATCTGCATTGGTTTTGGTCGCCCGGAGAAGAGGCACATAAGCATTTAACACTAACTTTATACGATATTGTACGTAATATATAATTGTTGGGGCTTATCGATGCACCAACTGCCAGTGTCATATGGCATCGCCAACTCTTTTAATGTTGAAAAGATAACCCGGGAGCCAGCTTGCTCCTTGTTCAGAGAAAAACCACCGTGCCTTGAACCCGGGTCGGCTGGGTGGAATCCAGCTACGCTGACCACTCCACTACAGCGCCTCTAGCGTTTAATTGAAGTTGAAGACATCCCTCTATCTGAATACTGGTTTATGCAAATCAGGATATGTTTGAATGTAAGCTGATGACCGTTGTTGGTTGGCAGCCCCTACCAATGGTCCCCAGCCCTTGGAAATTTCCCCTAACTGGCAAACAGTACCCTTCTAGCTCGAAATACCTGAATGCCTTTCCCGTTTGGCAAGGGCTAAGGTGACCTTTGATGAAGGTCATTATTAGCACATAACCAGGCAAGCAAGGGCAAGGTAGGAAACCGAAAAGCCTAATAAAGAAAACAATATATTTTTTCGATTCATGTAATGTTCCCCTTGTGCCCATCTCCCAACAACAAGAGTTGGCGACACCATATAGCCTCAATAGTCGGTGTGTGTAAAACCCCAAAGCTGCTTTGAACCCATTTTCCTCCTTTTCCCTGAAAAATGTGAAAACAAACAGACCTGAATGTGTGTATTTCACCTGGACACATGAGAAACGAGAGAACAGTGGAATAAAATTCAGACAGAATATCTGATCTTAAGTTCGAAACATTCTAAATAAATATGAGAATTCAGTAGTTATGGAAACTGATAGTTTTAGTCATTTGTAATGTAGTGGCAAGTTTCAATTCCTTATCTCATGCATTTATCTACTATGTTTTTTTGTGATTGAGACCCCATTAGCCAAACGACATTTTTTCATGTTCCCTTCTTGTTATTCATAAGGCGTTTTAGCGACCTAGCGTTCATGAATTGTAGCAAAATATGTTAATCATTTTCATTTAAACCATTTTCTGGTCCGTAAGTCCTGATTAACATATAATATAGCAGTATTTATTTAGTTGTTTTGCAGCACAATGGCGACAATACTATCAGCATAAGTCACAACATGAACAGGCACCCATGGAACAGACATATATGCTAAACCTGATAAACAATTTGAATTTAAACTGACCCAACAACCCCAGGCCATTCCATTAATAAGCTATGCGGGAAATATAAAGGAAAACATATGCCCATATACATTATTTTAATCGCCTTGGTGCTCTTCCCGGGCCCCATCCTCATTTTTTTGCGAGTTATTCGGAGCCGATTTGAATGAGAGACTGGTCGCC
The DNA here is from genome assembly GCA_034440635.1 of Lepas anatifera. Taxonomy (NCBI): domain Eukaryota; kingdom Metazoa; phylum Arthropoda; class Thecostraca; family Lepadidae; genus Lepas; species Lepas anatifera. The sequence goes on from JAOTON010001507.1 coordinate 106,322, forward strand.
TTACAAAACTTTATGGTTATCAACCTGACAACTTAAGGTTGTAAATTGATTACAGCTCAGGTCATGTGAACGAGTTTTAACGTGATTTCCACGCCCATGTGAGGAAATTTGGTTATACTTAGATAAGGACGACAAAGCGAGGGAAAAACGCGACTCCTATAGCAGGCCCAGGTCGAGATTCCTTCTCATTCAAAAGCCCTTAGAAATAAAAATTGCCCAGATATCGTCTACCTATTTTGAGATCATATCATCATATCAATAATTACGTTACCAGGAAGCACCAAAGGTCATAGTTTCGAACTTGTTTGTGTTTACATCCTTGGGTGCGAAAAAGAGGCCAGGTGGTGTCTGGGTGACATACTTGGCTTTCCCCATTATTATCTCTTGCACCTAACTGGATTCAGCCAGATAAAACAATTTCTTGGAATTGTCTTCACCCTCGCCCCGAAGGGGGGGGGTTGAACACCCTCCCACAGGTTTTTCCGACTGCACACAAAAATACCGGCGCGATGCGCCGCCGTACTTGGCGCACCCTATCCGTAATTAATTATTCAACCTTTTCTAGAATTTTACGGTTGCGTCATCTCAGGTCAAGTCAACGGTGCAGGTCAAGTTACCTCAACCCCAAAAAAATCTGAGATTTCAAGAGTAAGAGCGAGGTGAATCTGTCTTCCTAAACGTCATATCACATAATGGCCCCATCAAATAGTGCAAAATATATTCCAGGATTTTACATATCGATGACCTAGGATCAGGTACAGATCATGACTCTCCATTGGAAATGCATGGGAAAACGAAAATTGAGGGGAAATGGCCTTATTTCTGTTGATACAGTAGAATACCTTCGCATTCTCCAAATCGTAGTAGTTTAAGCCCCTCTCCAGGCTCATGCTGCAAGTTTGGACCTGTGATCTCTGAGAGGTCATCTTGGATTACTTAACCCGCGCCACAGTAGGCCTCCGAGCCACCTTCGCCCTGTTGGGAGGGAGGTGGGTGTTTGGAACACCCCTCGAACTCGGCCGCTATGTGGGATAGTGAAAAATCATGAAGAAATTATATTAGTCACTTTTTGGCTCATGTCAATTTTGAGGTCATGACAGGTCAAAGAAAGTGGGATTTTGAGTAAAGTTTTTGGGATCTAGCGTCTGACAGAGTTGAGTGAGAATAATTTTTTAGGCACCATTCGCTTCCTCGTCACAGAAAATCGAATGATGAATCAAATCGGAAAATCGAACGAACCATGCCAGGTCAAAACCCAAAAATGACCTGACCTCAGCTCAGGATCACTTTTTAACCTAGCATAGTCAATATACATATAAATCGACTCGCAATAACAATCTGAACACAATGATATCAAAATAAAAGCTGTATCATTTCATGCAAGGTATTTGATATAAGTCTGAAAACTGCTTAAATAGCCCCAGATGACCTCTCAGAGGTCACAGGTCAAAAATTGCAACATGAGCCTGGAAATGGTCCCAGGATACTCTACGATTTGGGGAATATGGAGGTATTCTCAGCTGTTAACTACACAAATACCCCGTTCTGCGACCTTCGCTAACGCCCCACCGGCGCAGAAGAGCCGCATGACAATGTGCTGAACGCAAACTATATTTCCTTCTCAATGTATCTCTTCACAAGCCTGTAGGTCAGTGTTGTCATTCTTTTCTTTGAAATAACTAATAAATATCCCGCAGTCAACCCCGGATTCGAACCGGCCACCCCTGACCAAGAGACAGGGCCTCTAACCACTAGACCACTGCACATCTATGTACTATCTCCCACTAACCCTACACCTCTGACCAGTCAGGAGGTCACTGGCCGGTATCGCTCAATCAAAACGATGCCGTGATCGTGGCGCCGGGTGCTGTGTTCGTACAGAATAGGCATGGTGTAAAGCTGCTTCTAGAAGACGAACCAAACACTATATTGGCTTAGAATTACTCGTATCGGCAACCCAGGACCCTAAGCTAGCTTTATGCTTTTCATTCAGCTTTATGCTTAGCTTTTCATTTTGAGGACTTGAAACCATGGTGAGAAGCAAACGTGTTCCGAGAAATTTAGCTCCTTGGAATACCCTTTCAGACGAATTACTCGAAAGCCGTTGGAGATAAGTGGGTAGTGTAAATTAATGAACTGACGGAAATTAATTTTCCTATTCAGCTATGTCAATTGTTAGTTCGTGAATGACATTTGCTGAGAACCGAGAAGCTACAAATAAGAGGTTTTCTACTAAATTTATATTTATACATATAAAACAACGAATTTTAATATCACGATATCCATCTCCAAATATTATTAGGGGAAGCAATGTTCTTTCATTATTTGAAATGAAAAGTCAAATCTGCGCATTAGATCGCCAGATATTAGGATTTAAATGAAATGAGCAAAAATGCAGTCTTCCAGAAAAATGGCAAAAACTAGGCCAGAATTTTACGGTTTCCATTGGAAACTATATCTAAGCACAAGAAAATTGACCTAGCTACCACTAAGCAACTGTCCTAAAACTAACTGAAGTGTGCGTTCTTACGTTTTGAGCTTATAAGTCGGACGTCAAATTTCAATAGCTTTTTTTGATTGTATTGGCCTCGGTCATCGAAAGTGTTGGCACCTGGCGGATTTTTTGGGAAACGCCAGTAGAGGGACTGACGTCTGGCGCGGTTGCTTCATATCCGGCGCATTTTTAAACAAACTCATTGGTTTCTACACGGTTCCTATAGTAACGGATTTTCAGTCGTGGTAAACTCGTTGTGAAAGAGCGTGGTTATACGTGGCGTTGGGTGGACGTGAATATTGAAGACTGGCGTTATTTTCTTATTTGTTATAATCTTGGAAAGTTCAAAGAAAATGGAGAAGAGACGGATAACCATTAGATCCAATCAGAACTGCTGCGTTCCTCAGTGTGTACTGTGTATCCTTCCGAAGAAAGTGTCGAAGTCTCAGCTTTCACAAGTTTCCTCAGGATAAGGTGCTGTCCAAGCAGTGGAAGTTGAAACTGAGAATTGGGAAGAAGATAGGCTGAAATGCTGCTGTCTGTTGCAGAAATTTTCAGCCATCTGGCTTCCATTAACATCCACCTGGTAAGCGGCAATGAGGCCAGTGTACAAAGTATGGCATTTTCGACGAGATCTCGTCGGTGCGAGTGCCCTTGGAGACAGGACCGAGTGGTGCGAATTTTATCAACCTGGTGCGAATTTGCGAGGTTAGTGACACTTAAAATAAACAAATAATGTCTGAATGGCTATTAAGACACAGGAGGGGCCTTATAAAAAGCCCTTAATTAACTGACTAATGATTGAGGTAGCAATGCATTGCAGGGGTAGGAATGGGTGCATTTTTTCCCTGGTATGTGGCATATTGGTGCGAATTTTTGGAGGATGGTGGTGCGAGAATTTTAGATGGCTGGTGCGACTCGTCTGGCCTGCTGCCATACTTTGCAGACTGGCTGTGGGGCAATCTCCAGTTCCGCTTATGCCTCCTTCCACTCCCTTGAGCCTGCTTCTAGCAGGAGTAGGCCTTTATCCTTGGGCCGTCATCAAAGGCGGATCCAGGATTGCCGATCGGGGGCACCTTCCCGGGGGCGAGGCGCCATTCTTGACTGAGAAACCCTATCGGATGGGAGCAAAACCCTATTGATGGGAGCCGAATTTCGCATCCTGGGGTGGGTGGGGGGGGATGGGAAGCGAAATTTCAGGGGCGTGGCCATTTCAGGGGGCGCCGAGGGTCAATGGCGGGGGGTGCACATATTCCCTTTGCCCCCTGGATCTGCCTATGGGGCACATGCCCACTTTGCTGTCCCCGTGGATCCGCCTATGGCTGCATTCCTTTTTAGCCCGGGAAACTGACATATTGAAATAATTCGGTAGATATACGCCTTTATTCGTTTCAAGCTGTTTGAAATTACAGTTTGAATGTACGATGGAAAATGCGTTCCCAAACATAAGCGTCGCCATCGGCAAAAAAGTGGGGGGGGTGCAGCCAACTTTAACCTGATCCTGACTACAAACTTTGCTCCTTGGGACCAAAAACTCCTCGAATTTGGGCTCCTCACTGCCTTCTGCAGCGGCTGGTTATAAGCCACTGCCACATACCAGGCATAAAACACGTATAATTCACCGCTTACCATGCTATTCCCGGGCCCACTAACGTTGTTTACCTTTCGGAGTCCCTCTTTCGCGGCCATCTTGGATGGCACACTAGCGCCTCTGGTGAGCGTGACCGGGGTCAATTAGAAATACTGCCTTTTGGAGTAATACATATTGTCGGACCAGTTCGAATTTTTTTCTTAGGTGGCCCCTGTTGCTTATTCAAAAGGAGGCAGATTTCAAGTTCATGGCTTAAGAAATAAAAATGAGAAAAATCCAAAATTGAAAATGTTTGTTCCGAAATTCCTCAAAAACTATTTTGAATTTAGATTTTGGGGCCTTAGTTTTGGCGTCTAGCGTAAAAGGGCTATCACCCTACACAATTGCAGAGCCCTGGCATCAACTGTCAGAACCGCCAAGGGGCCAGAATAGAGCCTCTTGAGAAATCTCAATCCGCTTCGCTCCATGGATTTCGTCATGCGGCTCTGACAGCCCGATTTCTGTTTTCCCATGTATTTGCAATGACGAGGTCATGGTCCGTAGTTGACTTTAAGTTATCGATATGAAAAATCCCGGAATATATGTTGTAGCACTCGGTGGGCCCATTATATGGAGTCAGGGGCGGACGCAGACCAGAGTTTGGGGGGCCAAACCCATGTCTGCCTCTCCTCCTGGGGGGTGGGAGCGAAGATTTTTTGCTCTACAGACCTAGTGTAAACACCCTTTTTCAAAAAATTTCCCGCGTTTGGGGGGTTAAAAGATAGTTTGGCCTCCCTCCCGCGCTTTGGGGGGCATGGCCGGAATGGTCCCCCCTGCATCCGCCAATGTATGGAGTAAGTTGCAATCCGATAAATTCACCCATTTCTAACTTATGCCGCCTTAAACATTTTTGGTGGTGAGGTCACCTGCACTGGTGACCTGATCTGAGATGACCCAACCTTAAAATTTTGGAGAAAGTTGCGGAATTAATCAAGGATGAAGTGTGTCAAGTACGGCGGCGCTTCGCGCCGCCGTTTTTTTCCGCCCCCGGAAAACCTGAAGGTGTGTTTAAAAACCTCCCACCGGGGCGAGGGTTAAACAGGTGGACTTGGGTCAATAATTTCGCAGGAAATGACGAAAAAGCTTTTATTTTGATACCATTACGTTTGGATCGTTATTGCAAGTTGGTTGATATGCATATTGATTATGCTAGATCAGATGATGACCTTGACCTAACCTTAGGTCACGTTACTTTTATGTTTTCATGTAGTATAGTCATATTATGCATAGTTCGATTGTCCGTAAAAAGAGGAGGCGAATGGCGCCTTTCAATTGATACTAACTGAACTCTGTCAGCCGATAGGGCCCAGAAACTCTTGTACACCCTATCACATTTTGTGACCTGTCATAACCTCAATACTGACCTGAGACAAAAAGTGACTAATTTAGTTTCGAGATAAATTCTCATGAGCTATCCAACAGTGTTCGCATTATTTCTCTATCCTGCATAGGAGCCGAGTTCGAGGGAGGTGCTTAAACCCCTTCCCCAACAGAGGAAGGTGTCTCGGAGACCCACCGGGGCGGGTGTTAAATAAAAAATCCGGCCACAGGGTGCCGTTTTAAACCCCATGAACTCTAACCCACCCGAGTAAATATTTCAGCAGTGATCCTGTGAGCCTTATGAGGCTGGAAACATTGTTTGAGGCCATGACTCAGACATACCCAGTCTTGGAACTCTCGTGCCCAGGCGCCTCGGTCACTGGACGAACCGCCTGGGGCTCTAGACACCTGCGAGACAGTACTGATTCCCTCGGTTCAAAACACTGTGCCCCCTGCGCACCACACACTACTTACTACGTGTGACCTTGCACCTGTCGTTGTAAACACGTAGAAATCACGTGACCCAGGTATGCGCAGGCCATTTTTTAACATGTTAACTGGGGGACCATTTGCCCCCCCCAGTCGGCCGAAATGCCCCCCCCAGTCGGCCGAAATGCCCCCCCCAGTGCCCGGTAATTGGCCCCCAGTGAAATGGACAGGAGATGACTTAAACTTCAACAAATGCAAACTCACCTAACAAAAATAAGACAGAACACCACCCGATAATATTACTTTAGTTTTATTGCTGGTGCCAAATTGGTAATTCACAAAAATTGTGTTAAAAAATGTTCATCCGTGGCTGTCTCCTCCATCGTGCGAAGACGAAACAAAGCGCGTAGTTACGGGAAATCCCGGCGAAAGCAGCCTCAGCATCAGCTAATCACAACGCTGGAGATGAACACTGGCCTACAACCAATCAAACATCATGTTCTATCTGACCGGAAGCCCATACCCCAGCCAAAATCGTGAGATTGTATGATGCTCTCATTTCACACGCGGTCAGTTGTGAGCGCTTAGAGCTCGTTCGTAGCTTAGACGGAACACGGTGTAGTCAAAGCGCGTAAGACTGGTCGCCGGTTTGGCGGTGTGAAGTGCTTAGGCTTTTTATTCATTATTGTGGTGGTAGCATACATAAACGTCACCAGCGGCAAAAAAGTGAGGGGACCAGCCAAATTTCAACCTGATGCTGACGACAAACTTACCACGTTCGTACCAAAAACTCTTCGAATTTGGGGTCCTCGTTGCCTTCCGCAGCGGCTGGTTATACAAATTTCCGGTTTTCTCCCATTTTGACTTATATCAGAAAACTTCTGATAAAAAAGTGGGTAGGGGGGCAGGTCCCCTGGTCCCTCTTTTCCGATGCTTGTGTGTTGTAGCATACGTGAAATTTATAGTGAGATTGCTGCATCAATTTGTTCTGTAAAGTCGATAAGTTGTTATCTGGCCTTTCTCATCGATTCCCCGATGTTGACAATTGGGAGAGATTATATATTCGGCCACAGCCCTTCGTCAGAATCTTAGAACTGGCCCCCGAGAAACCCTTTCAACAGGGAAAGAGTTGGCGACGCCATATAACCCTGACAGTTGGTGCGTCGGTAAGCCTAAAAATTATTGACTGGTTTTTGTACCTACTACATTCTCTAGATGATTTTGACAGCAACAACCACACATAATAGTAGGTATGTACGTAAAAACTTGTCTCGATTTAGCCTATGAACCACTTGTGTTCGATACTTTAGGAATTTGCTTACCTTGCCACAATCATCAAGAAAAATAAGAAAATAACCTTTTTCATTTGGAATACATTGTGGTAGCGTCAGGGCTGCCAGGTTGGCAATTTTGTGGCCAAATATCTCGAATTGGGTCTTTTTGTCGTGTTTGGACCCGCGATTTTTTCAGTTGGCCCTTTCTTGGAATCTGGCCATTTCCCCCTTTTCAAGCAGCTGGCACCTAAGCTATTTCTGGTTTGTCCCTTGTATAAATATTATTTCTTTTTGACCTATTCCGCTCTTGAATACGATATTCCGACACCGAAAAAGCAGCAGGGCAGCAGACAAACTGTTATGGTGGTGGGAGGGAGGGAAAGAACTTTGTTAAAAACACGATCCAGCAAAATTATGGTCACCGGAAACCGGACGCAAAGGATATGATACTATAGGCACCCTTTTGGTGAAACGTTGATGAAAAAGTGCGCCCTCTGAGGCTCCGCACTCCCCCCACTTACCAATATCCTAGATCCGCCACTAATCAAGAGCAAAAAAATGCATAGTTGGAAAAAAGAGAAAAGATTAAATGTTAGCGGGGAGTGGTGTGGCCAACATGATTAACCCGCGCCCCACCGGGGGTCCGGCGCCACCTTCGCCCCACCGGGGGCCATCGATGCCTCCCCCTATCTTCGAAAATATGGGGGTTAACACAAATCTGCAAAGTGCATTAGAAGGCTCGCGTGAATTCAGTAAGAAATTACTTCGCATGTTTAAGCGCTCAGATCAATAGTTTGACCTCCAGAGGTCAAGTTAGGTCACGATAGTCTATTTTCACTCAAATATGCAATACTTAAGAAAACTAGGCATAACTCTTATGCCATTGAGCTATTGAGATCTGGTAAACTACATTGGATAGGAAAATGCCAGCCCTTTCTTCCCCATGCAGAACGTAATGATCTCCCGCCAATGGTTCGACCTCCAGAGGTCACCTCGTGACCTCATATGACCTGAGGTCATCAAGGGTCAGAAATTGATCTTGTCGTATATCACATGAAAGCTAGTGTTAAGGCATATACGATGGTGTTTGATTCAACGCTCTAGCTTAATTAGGTCAAAAGTTATTGCCAAAATACTGTTTTTGACCCCTGGTGACCTTCGATGACCTTGGAGAAGTAAAATGGAAAATATGACCCTTGGGATCCGTAAAAGGGTGTCCAAGAACGCTTTTCTCGGCAAGCCGAGCCCTTGCAATCGTTTTTGTGGCTTTTAGATCATAATACAGCTTTTTCCCATGCTTTGTCAATGGGAGAGGTCACCTCGTGACCTGACCTTAGGTCACGAAATTGAAAAATCCCGGATATGCACCTTGTAGACCCTGGCGGGGCCATAAACTGTAGGAAGTTTCAGATCGATCGATTGAGAAACGTAACTCTTATAGGGCTCAAAAGTTTAAGTGAGGTGACCTTGGTTGACCTGGCCTGGTGACCAGACCTTGGGTGACTTGGGGTAAAAAATTTCAGGGATGGTGTGAAAATGATGGGGTGAGAGATATAGCTCTTAAAAGTGGTCCTGCGTTTCGTCGTTTTTCTGCTATCCCGAAAAAACTTAGGGGCCATCGATGCCCCCCGGTGCGGCGAGGGTTAATGCTGCTAATAAATATTCTGGTTATGTGGATAACCATTTGATGGTCACACGGGACTGGAAGGGCAGCCCCGGCTTCCCATTAAATCAGTAGTGTGCTTAAAAATATCGTGTCAAGTCAATATCAAACTGCCAACAATTAGTTTTAAACAGTGATACAATTAGTTTTCCTGTGGGCTACCGCAACCGCAAGGGGCTGTTTTATCCTCAAGGGGCTGTCTACCGCAAGGGGCTGTTTTATCCTCAAATCTGGTTTCTGTGGTATTCATTTGGCTGTTTTAGTGAAAATAACGTTTTGTCCCTCTTTGGCCCTTTTCCTAACTCGGTTCGACCTTTTCTTTGGAAAAAAACTTGACAACCCTAGGCAGCATCTATAATCTGGAATAGCATTAAAAACACAAAAATAACACCAACGCGTATTAGTTTTGTTAGACCCCCTCAAAATGTTGTCTTGATCCCTGAAGACACTATCTTGGACAGCACAAGAAATGCCCCCCACTGACTTTTCCTTAAAAAATGCCCTGGGTATGCGTGCCAGTCGAGCGAAGGGTCGGGGATTATCAGAGGCGGTGGCAAGTCAGCCGAAGAATACCCCGTCAGAATGCAGCAAAATCAGTAATTGTGTAATATTTTCTCACGCAGATGTCAGATTAGAAAATAATGGTGACCACTGGAAAGCTCTTGCAAAAATACACATGAAGGACCTGTTTGTAAAGCTAAAGACACCATAGGTTGCGAGATATCCATCCTAAACCGGTCGAGCCTAGTCATGGCAATTTCAATTGCGGGGGACTGTACCTATAGTTTTAGGATGGCATGGCTTTCAGGCCCTGTTGACTCGGCACGTGCACTGCACATGTTTGCAGAAACGGCTGCTGTCTGGCGGCGTGTTCGTGGCCGAGGAGTGATGTTATAGGCTAAGGCTGGGGGATCCAGTTGCGCGTAGCTTCCGCCCGCGCTCTCCCCACGCCCGCGCTGATTTGGGCGCAAGTTTGCGCGTAAGCGATTTGGAGGGATGTTCGGGAGAGAGCGATCGCGCGGAGCTCCGCGGTGGCGCACAGTGTTCTAAGGGAGGCCAAAATGGGGACATTATTCGAATTTCTGACTATTTTTAAAACTTATTTTGATGTTTGCAACTAGTAGCAAAATGATCAGAGTATCAGAAAATGGCAAACAAAATAATTTAGGGCCTTTGATTTCGACGCGACAAAGCATCAAACTGCTGTCTTCGAATCTCTCGCCACATAACACGATAAAGGCCAAGAGCAATGCTCATTTTCTATGTTTTTTTTTGTGGGCTAAGAGAACGTACAAGATGAGACAAACTAGGGTTCATTAGAAAGCTTAAGGCATAGAGAATGCAATTTTGCACACAGTTGTTTTCCAGTGATCGCTGCAATTAAATTTGGAGAACAAAATATGTACCATATACATTTCACATACATTTTGAGACTGTGTCAATTATCGATAAGCATACAAAAAATTCATCGCCTGCCCCACCCAGGGGCCACTTAGAAACTATGGCAGGATGTTTCGTCTACCTGCCCCGCAAGTTTCAGGTGCGTCACGCTGCGGCAGTGGTGATGGCGACATATTATACAGGGGCATGTCGCGCGCGCTATCGGTCGGGGGCGGCGGCCGTCGGCGAGGTATGCTTGGAGGCTTGAAGGGAGGTGGGCCGGGGCACGGCGAAAGTTCCGTGCATTGGTTACAATGAGTTAAATGAGCACTTTTGTTGATATTGCTTGTGGACTGGACTTTTTAACCTACTGTCGTTGACGCCTTCACTCAATAATTGTGAAAAATTGCAATGGTTACAGTATGGGAAAACCAAGCTTTCAATTGATGTCTCTGTACACTAGCATACCAAGTAACCATTCGTAGAACCGCAGCTAGTATTTGCACAGGCCATTTTCAGACCACACGATGGGGTGAGAACCGAGATACATAATTAACCCTTCCTCGTTTGCGAAGTTCACTTCAAATAACATCCAGGAATGGAGTCTCACAGCACGCACACGCACTTGTTGCATGTTCTTTTATCGTCACTTGAGTTTCGAACTGGATGCTGTAAACATGGAGGTGCGAATAAGTGTAGAAATGCGGGTAAACCTGCTTACAGTTGATACAGCATTTGGACTTGGGAATTTCATTGAAAAGGCGAACTAGCAGCTCACTGAAATTTACCAAGTAAGTAAGTACACACAGGGTGACATAAAACGTGATGCAGGCTCGTTGAAAAAATAGTTCTGTGCGTTCGACGCAACGCCAATTCCGTAAAAAATACAGTTCGGTCATGGACCAAGCCAAGGTTTCGTTTTTATACAATAGGAATCTGATACCATTATACAAACATATCACCGTTGAATGTGATGAATTTCGTCTTCATGGTTGCATACAGTAGCGCACCCAAGGGAAGGGGGTGGTTATATGCAATATAACCGGAACTATAGGAGCCTTTGGGTGGGGTGAGGGTTTGACCTTGAAAAACTTTTACCTTGACCTGTGACCTTGGCCCAGAGTAGCCCTAACTATAGCCATAGCATAACATACGTCATACTGAGAAATGCCACTGAGTAATGCCCGATCGGAATACTGCGGTCAATGACTTTGACATGAGACCTTTGACCTTGACCTTGACCTTGTGGGTTAATATTGACATATAATCTGATTATATGACGTTATGACATCATCACTCGGTCTGCAGTGCAGGCGAACTGGTGCGACCGCCCAAGAGCGATGGTCTCAAAATATGGGTGTGACTGTGAAGGCCTATAAGCAGAGGTGCAGAAAGTATGCTGGCTGTCACAAACTCAATGCGACGTATGCCTCCTCTGTCACACAGAGCTGGAAATCATAATTGTATACTTTTTTTTCTCAACATTTATTTGCATGATACATCAATCTTAACACGCAGATCCATACTACAATGCACAGCGCGATGGGCTCACCCAGCCCGTACCCACTCAGAGGATTCCATAGAATATTTGTCACACAGCACACACCCCGCACATACATCTTCAACGCACGCAACTTCAACCTTAACAATTCGAGCAGAAGAACCAGCCAAAAGGAGTGGAACAGCAGATAACCCGCATTTCACGGCAGATAAGCTGCACATACAATCAGATGTGTGAAAGGGGGGAGGGAGATACGCATATCAATAATACAGCGAATGCGCACTAACTGGTTATTAATTCCGATGTAAGCGCTCGCTCAGTCTGCCCCACCTGTCCGTGAACTTCGATCGTGTGTCCCCAGTTTGTGCTATGTAGTGCTCTATCTTTAGATAATCAAGAATGTGGAGCCTTAGATTTTCCACGGTCAACGCTCCGTCGCAATCCCTATACTTCCAAATCATTTGGTTTGTTAGCATGATAACGGTGTTCACTCGCATTGAATCGTTTGCGTCGGACATATGTAAACCGAAAAAGACATTCATACTACTGAGACTGTGTTACAATCCTAAAAGATCTTTCACTGCGCGCCAAAGCATTCGGACCGAAGGGCATTTCCAGAATTTGTGCAGAATACTTTCCGAGTAGATTGGGCATTTCCTACATTTATCAGTTTCCGAAAGGCCAAAAATGTAAAGTAACCGGTTTGTCGGAAGAATACGTTTAATTATTCTATATTGTAGCCATTTAAGATTTACATCCTTCACTGATTGATGCAGGCGATTATACACTGCGGGCCATTTCATCTCTGGAGATACGACTGCGGGCAGATCCAACAGCCATTTCTCGTGGCACTTCTCTGTTGCCAGGGCCTGGACATTCGCTCTTAATTTCCAGTAAGCCCATTTGGCTGTTTTTGGTGCGTGTATCAGAGCGTCAAAACTTCCCGAATCTAAAGACGAATGAGGTTTCTCCCTTATGATGCGCTGCCTCCATTCCACTGGAATTGACCTCATGATTGCATGCGCTGTTATTGGATGTATATTGTATTTACTGGCAGCTTCATTGGATGTCAAAAAACGTATTCTACTGAAATCGTACACATCAGCAACACGTACCAATCCTTTATCTATCAACAGCTGTCTATTAATGCTTTGGTTTCTTTCAAGGGAAATGTTTTTATTGCCCAAAATCACTTGAGCAAGGAATACTTCACCATTACTATCATCAGACTTTTTTATGTTATACCAGGCCGAGCACGTTTCCTCCCAGAATCGATTTCCGAGCCATGATTGAAGCGTTTCCGCTGTACTATTACAGTGAAAAACGGTTGTGGTGCAGTTTAAGGATAGTTTTTCATGCATCACGTCCTTCCATTTACATGTGTTGTCTGCGTCCATATATTTTTTTAATCCATGCGATCTTGAGACTTTGAGATTGGTTCAACAAGCCAGGGAACTGAAGCCCACCATCTTTATATTTTGCCTTAAGAGTTGCTCTTTTAATGCGCTCCCTCTTCCCACCCCAAACAAACTTAAACAACACCGTTTCCAGCTTCTTAACGAAAACTTGTTCGGGACTGGGGAGAACCGACATTAAATAGATAAGCTGAGAGAGCATTTCAGACTTTATCAGGTGAATGCGACCAAATGGCGTCAAGCCCTTACCATTCCAAGGATTAAGGCGAGAGATAATATTTTCGAACTTCTCTTCGTAGTTGACATTTGCGATATTTGTTTTAGGGTCGTTCGGGATTTTTATTCCTAATACCTCTATATACCCTTTTGGCCACTGAATACTGTAGTTGGGACAGATAGGAGTCTTCGTTACTGCTCCATATCCAACCCAAAATGCCTGAGTTTTTGCAATGCTCAATTCCAATCCTGATATAACACTTAATTCATCAAATATTCTCATACACGACGACAATGACTCTTCACTGCCGTCCATGATTTTTTTCGGAATTATTTATTTCAGTCAGCAAGCAGTGTCAAGCCACATTCACAAGGCAGCCTCAGCACAAAGCACATCAGGTTTACGTTTGTGCATCATCATGTGCACAAAAACAAACAGGGCGCACACGTCTGAAACATACCTTACTGTTTAGTTCCTTGGCAGCTTTGACACAATCGTCACCACAAAATGAGCATTCCCCGTCCTCATCCCCATCCCAACCCTACCCATCAGGCAGACGACACTTCCTTCACAATCTCATTTTTTACCTTTATTAGTCATTACAGCTTGTCGGTGCTTTCTAAATTGCTTCCAAATACTTACAAAATAAGTTCTTTATGTTCTCCAATAAAGGGTGCCCATCTCTGTCTGAACTTGGAAATCAACCCATTTTGATTAGCGCTGTGTTGTTCCATTTTGAAACTTTTAACAACAGTTTTCACAAATGCATCGATTCTGATTTGGCCGCCGCTGAAATACTGATTGGCAATGTATTGTTTACCAATTAATACGATGAAATTCACTATGTACTGCCGTCCATGATTACCGTCACATCGTCGGCGTAGCTCGTTACCTTTACAACGGTCCGGCCTACGTTCACTCCTCTGACCTGCTCACATTTTCTGATGCGCTCTAAAAGAGGTTCAAAGGCTACCAAAAAGAGAAGGCAGCTTAAAGGGCACCCCTGTCTAAGACCCCGCTCAATCCTGTAGTCACGGGACAGTTTTCCGTTTATCTGTACAGATGCTATTGCTGGAAAATGCGGGTTCGTATCATAAAGTATGTCCACCCACCTCAGAAAATTACCTCCTAGCCCCACAACGTTTAACACTTGTCTCAAATTCTGCCAATCGACACAATCATACGCCTTCTGCACGTCGCATGCCAGCAAGAGCGCTGGCTGCTTACGTGAAAAGCAATAATCTTTCAAATCAAGGAGAAGCCTAATATTTTCTCCAATATATCGGCCTTGGATAAAGCCCGTTTGATCTGTGTTAATAATCGTTTTAATGATACTTGCAAGTCGGTTTGCAAGACATTTGGTAATCAATTTATACAAAGTGTTTAGAAGGCTTATCGGTCGTAGGTTCATTACTTTACGGCTATCTTTTCCCTTTTTCGGTATGAGGATCGTAACGCTACGCTTTACACTACTTGGCATCCTTCCCATTTCAAATATTTCACAACATACACGATGCACTAAGTTTTTTAGCTCCGGCCAAAAGAACTTATAAAATTCCCCGGTATATCCGGAGGGACCCGGTGATGTGTTATTGCGAATTGAAAATACCGTTAACGTGAGCTCTTCTAGGTCTATGGGGCTATTACAATAGCCAGCCTCTTGTTCCGATACAGAGGTAAGTCCGACCACGAAAGAATTTAGCTCTCCTGTCAATAACCTTTTTCGGTAAAGATCACTAAAAAAGTGTCTACCCTCCTCAAGCATTTGATCAGTGTTACTACTGATCACCTCTTGTCCTTCATGCTGCCTATCATGTACAAACAGAGCTTTGCAAATATTTTTTCCTCTATTTCGTTTACCTAGCTGGTGAAAGTATCTACTCCCAATTTCTGCGGAGGAACGCCAACGTGCCTTGGATTTAAATATTCTATTGCTAGTCATTTCTTGTATCAAAGCGTCTCTTTTCTTTCAAAGCGCTTCTATTTGACCGGTGTCTGGACTTCCAACATTCTGCACTACTTTGATTTCTTCCTCTAAGTTCTCAAGGGCCTCAAAATATTTGCGTTTTTTGTGGGAAGCATATTGGATTATATACCCTCTTAACACGCACAGCAGTGTTTCCAAAAGTACAACACTATATGACGTGCTAGGCCTGTTTTCATCTAAGATTTCAGGTATTTTTCGGCGAATCAAAGAAACAAAATTTTCATCTCTTAATAGAACGTTATTAAACTTCCAAAA
The DNA here is from genome assembly GCA_034440635.1 of Lepas anatifera. Classification (NCBI taxonomy): domain Eukaryota; kingdom Metazoa; phylum Arthropoda; class Thecostraca; family Lepadidae; genus Lepas; species Lepas anatifera. The sequence continues at coordinate 121,887 of JAOTON010001507.1, forward strand.
TGATCTGCCGACTTCAATACAAGGCACGTTGACAGAGATCGTTATCATTTTATGGTCGGTTTGATAGCCGTTCCGTATATCAGCTGTTGGATTACTTTTCGCATACAACACGTTTCTGCTAGTCAAGAACAAATCAATTCTAGATTTACTGGGCGGGTTTGATCGTAGACAAGTATAACATCTTTTCTGCGGATTAAGTACTCGCCACAGATCTACCAATTCGTTTTCAGCCATATATTTTTTAGAATGTCTTTACATTTGTCATTATTTGCGATTCGTTTCGCTGTACTTTCCCTATCTTTAAGAACATCAAGGCAAAAATTGAAATCTCCCCCACTATTACCGTTGCGTTTTCGTATTCGTCAATTTTCAAAAGAAATTCTTTGATTGCACGTGTTTTATCATTATTTGGTCCATAGAAATTACCGATCGTAATACTACTGCCATTAAAGTATACTTCCAAAGTAATAAACCTTCCATTTTTGTCAGAAAATATTTGTCCCATTCCTAGACCCGTGTTTGGTTTTAAAAGAACCCCAACACCCCTGCTTTTATTGTCTCCGTGAGAAAAGCATCCCAAGCCTCCCCATTCGTTAATCCATCTATTACTATCCGTAGCAGATGAGTGAGTTTCTTGTAGAAGTATAATATCAAAATTAAGCTGTTTTACCCAAGTGAATAGTTTACGCCGCTTTGATATCCCGTGCTTTCCCTGCGCACGGAGACCGTTAACATTTATTGAAGCTACCTTCAGAGTTGCCTCGTTTGCTGAAAACTGCGTCATAGGAGTGGCAAAACAAAGAAATCAGACCATTCGATTCCCAAACATGCAATGGCCCAGAGCGGGGCGAGCGCTCGGAAGAATTTTCGTTGCGACGGAATTATGCAGGCGTATCTGTGCACTCGAAGTGGGTGATATAGTGCGTGAATTGGAGCGCGCACAGTTGTGTGTGGGTGATTTCAATGGAACACATGCTAGGTAAACCAAGATAGAAATTGCAGGTGAAAATTTACCAACTAATGCGATGGAGAACTCAGAAAAATACATAAAGACCTTGCAGCATCAAGGGCGCGCAGCCGCTAATTATTCAGCGGGGGCTGGTGCCCCAAAGAGAAGATACACCACCGGGAAGAGGCAACACTTATCCAGGAAGACAATTACGTGCATGAGGTTAACCTACACGTTCAGCACACACGCCAAGAACTAGACTAGAACTAGAATTATTCGAACCACGGGTAACCATGACAATGTCGAGGCCGGCGCTCGGGACTAAACCCAGAGTTTCTATGAAACAAAACTATACACGTATCCGTGTCCGGCACTGTACCTGTCTCGAAGATGTCCCTTGTCCAGGTGTAGTCCACTCCTCGACGCGAAGCCACATTCACGAGAAAAAGCAGGATAGCTCATGAACCAACTGGCTGGGTAATCGCCAAAAACAAAGAAATAGCGTTGATAAATTCACCGTCACCAAGCTCCTGCACCCACTCTAAGCCACGTCACCACTCGCCCCAGCTGCGGCGGCCGAACTGGCACCTGCAGCTGTGTCACCGCTCACCCCCGACACCGCAGCCGGGTCAACACTGCCAGCAGCAACGCCAGCTACCACCATGGACTCGGCAACACTGTTGTCCAACACAGAAGGAGCAGGAAGCGCGACGTCACGAACTCCTTTCGTTGCCTTCTCACTCTGCATGCGCGGTGTTTGTACTTCCTCTGCAGGTTCCCTGTTGGAGGCTCCGCCGTCGCTGCTAGGTCCGGGTAGGCCCAGTGCCTCGGTCCGCCCCTGCCGGTCCACCGGCACGGGCCGCTGACGCGTGGCATGCGCCGGCCGCCGGGCGCCGGCGGCAAGGTGAAGCCGTGCAGGGTCGCCGCCAGGCCCGGGGAACTGGGCGGACTCGCGCGCCTCCCTGGGATGTCTCCACAGGTCTCGGACTTGCTGCGGGGAAGTCACGCGCACGGGAGCAAAGTCCCTCGTGAGCTTGTACCCAGGGATGCCGTTAGAAGTGAATACGGTCCAAACCCGCCTCTTCTGTCTCATGGTAACAAGCTCCCCGAAAATCTCGCGGTTCCTCAGGGTTAAGGACTCGCTGATGAAGACACGTTTTTCAGGTGGCGTCGGCACTCGACGGAGCCTGACTCGCTCCTGGTAGATGCGATCCCGAAGCTCTCGGTCTTTGAACGCACAGATCACCAGGCTGTCCCCTGGCAATCTATGCACCGCCGAAAAGGCGTCCTTCGCAACGTGAATGTGTGGGAAGCATTCCTGCAGCAGCTGCACAACTTCACCACGGATATCCTCCCCCACACGTCGCTTCCCAAACCTTTTGCTACTGACAATCAGGTTTATCCCTCGTTGGTGACGCTCCATGGCATCCACTTGGCTCTCTAGCTCCGTAATTTTGAGAGTTGCCTCCTTCATATCACTCTGGAGTAAGTCGATTTTTGCCGAGCTTTCAAACAACTCTCCTCCCAAAACTTCAAGACTCTTCTGTTGAGACTCGACTTTTGCTTTTAGCGCCTTGTTCAGGCTGGCGAGATGTTCACTGATAGAAGACTCGATGGTGGCTTCAATGATGTCCTTGATATAGGCAAGCAGTTCCACTGAAATGTTGGTGGCTCCTCCCGGCGACTTATGTTTTGGCGACTTTCCCTTGGGGGATTTTTCTTTCTTGTGTTTCTTTTCGTAGGCTGAGATGAGCTCGGTGATGGAATGCTCCCTGCCCCTCTTTCGTCTGCGGGTGTCGTCGACAGGTCCGCTCTCCGCATCACTAAACACCGAGTCAGTGTCCGCAGCCGTCGACATTGTTACGGACTATTAACTATACTTAAATCCTCAGTGCCCCAGCTCGCTTTCTGTTGACACTGGGAATTATTTCTGCGCAGCTGCGCGCCCCGCCAACACTGACGCTCACTGACCCATGTCAGGTCAGCCGACTGCCGGGGGCACGTCCGCTCGCGGCCGCTGCCAAGGCCAGACGAACATAATTGTATACTTGAATACTATTTCCAATATGCTGAATGTCCTCTACCTGTCTCTTACTTTTTGCAGCAGACAAGGTTCTAGCACCAAACCATTGCAGCATGAAAGTAGTAAACTGTGTTTTCATTTTTAGATCATGTTTTTGTTTTTCGAAGGAAAATTTTCCAATTATGGGTCATTTTTTCCAGTATTGGGGTCATAACTATTATTGGCAACTCTGACCGCAGGTTCCCCCAATGACATGCATTTCCCTTTTTGAAGAAGTTTCCATTTTTGGAAGGAGTGTTTCCCATTATGGTAATTTTCCACATGATTAAATGTAGCAATTATCATGAAAATAGTTATTATTGGGAACATACCTATCTATTAATGGGAGCATACATGTACACACAATTGGGAACCCTAACCACAGCTACCTCCCCCCCCACTAAACTTCTACCTCAAAAGGGACAAAAATGTCAAAGCTTACATAATATTTGGATCTACCTAAAATGTGTTGGTAAAGTGGACATTAAGTAGCATTTTTATAAACATACCAAATGCTTAAAATTTGCCGCCCACTCACGATTATCACCTGCCTGGTCATTCCTTCTTGCAGTAAAAACTATCAGGCAACTAGCCTGAATAGATGTAAAATTATGTCTATTGGCCTAATAGGTACAGAGGTATTGGAATTCACATACCAAAGAAAGATCCAGTGTAGTCAAAATCCTGCTTTAACTCCATGCAGTTCAGGTCCTGTGCGTTGCTTACCACCACTCGTAGTAAGCAACACACCCCAACCAGGTTTTGAAGTCCATTTCTTTCTGAGATTTGCTGTGATTTTCTGAGATGAGAAGGGGGTCTACTCGGCCCCCTCCAGTGCACGTTAGTGCCAGGCCCCTCTCCAGTGTGGGTGTTAACACTTTGTGGAGGACTGCATTGGCACACATTTGCTATCTGTACAATATTGATGTGATAATTTGATCATGAAATCTCATCTGAATCACTGTTGTTGCCAGCCTGTTGCTGGCGCCAACTCTCCCAACTTCCTCCAGCTCCAAATCTATCTAACCAATCTAGGGCACAAATAAGCTAAGGCACAAGCAAGCCAAGGAATGAAAAACCAAGTTTGATATGGGAAGTGCATCAGTCTTACAGTAGCCTACATTCATCTTAGATTAGCCATGGGCAGCAATATTTATTCTAGCTAGTTTTGCTGCACTTATCTCAGATATACCTAATAAATATGCCCAAATAGTGGCTTCCGCCTGTTTAAATTTTTGGTAGGCTCTCACATTATAAATTTTAACTTGTCTTGTGCTGTTGGCGGTTGTAATTGCTGCCAGCTATATTTATTTTGTTCACTCATTTAGTACTTTTTTAGTAGCTTTTAGGCGTACCTAATACTAAATTCGAAGAAATAGGGACCGCTAAATCGAAGAGACTCAAACTGTAAATATGATTTAACCTGAAAAATGGACGGGTACTTGATAAAGTATCTGCGTCATCGTTAATGCCTTAAATATGCACAATTGTTTTTCGGAAAATTGACTGTCACATTTCGGGTATCTAGGCGACAACTTTCTGGCAACTACTAACAATCGGCACCATTGGGTGCATGTTAAAATCTGGCAACTGTACGGGTTCGGGTTTTCGCGGGGGTCCCTTGTTTTAGTAGAAACTGAACACAGTACATATTGTATCACTAACGGTACGCTGTGATTGAGAGAGCTGAGTTAAAATATTCGCTACCGTTTTTCTATTTGAAAATATGGGGTTTGATTTTGGCCATACGTGGATGTTTTTGTACATTATGCCTTTGTAATGTGAACGGTGCCGTTGGGTTTCTGCCTTGTTAGTAATTATTGCATTATTTTTTATAGTTATTTATGTGGTGTTTGGACGTTGGCTAATGTGGGCGGCACACGTGTTGGGTTAACCCGCGCCCCACCGGGGGTCCGGCGCCACCTTCGCCCCACCGAGGGGGCCATCGATGGCCCCCCTCTAACTCCGAAAATTTGGGCGTTAGCGCAAATCTGCAAAGTGCAATAGAAAGCTCGCGTGAATTCAGTAAGAAATTACTTCGCATGTTTTAGTGCTCAGGTCAATGGTTTGACCTCCAGAGGTCAAATTAGGTCAAGATCGGCTATTTTTACTCAAATATGCAATGATTAAGCAAACTGGGCATAACTCTTATGTCATTAGAGCTATTGAGGCCTGGTAAAGTACATTTGATAGCAAATTGCCAGTACTTTTTCCGCTATGTGGAACGTAAAGACCTCCCGCCAGTGGTTTGACTGCCAGAGGTCACCTTGTGACCTAATATGACCTGAGGTCACGAAAGGTCAAAAAGTGACCTTGCCGTATATCAAATGAAAGCTAGTGACAAGACAAACACGATGGTGTTTGTTTCACCGCTCTAGCTCAATTAGGTCAAAAGTTATTGTCAAAATACTGATTTTGACCTCTGGTGACCTTGGATGACCTTGGAAAAGTCAAAGGGCAAATATGACCCCTGGGATCCGTGAAAGGGTGTCCAAGAACGTTGTTCTGACGCAGTCTGAGTATTTGCAATCATTTTTGTGGCTTTTATATCATGAAATAGCTTTTCCCCATGCTATGCTTTTCCAATGGGAGAGGTCGCCTCGTGACCTGACATCAGGGAACGAAATCGAAAAATCCCGGATATACACCTTGTAGACCCTGGAGGGGTCATGAAGTGTAGGAAGTTTCAAATCGATCGACTTTGAAATGTAGCTCTTACAGAGCTCTAAAGGTGAAGTGAGGTGACCTTGGTTGACCTCGTCTGGTGACCTGACCTTGGGTGACCCGGGGTAAAAAATTTCAGGGATGATGGGAAAATGATGCAGTGAGAGGTAGAGCCCTCAACCGCGGTGCTGCACTTCGTCGTTTTTCTGCTATCCCGGAAAAACCTTAGGGGGCCATCGATGGCCCCCTGGTGGGGCGAGGGTTAACTCCATGCAGTTCAGGTCCTGTGCGTTGCTTACCACCACTCGTAGTAAGCAACACACCCCCAACCAGCGTTTTTCGAAGTCCATTTCTTTCTGAGATTTGCTGTGATTTTCTGAGATGAGAAGGGGGTCTACTCGGCCCCCTCCAGTGCACGTTAGTGCCAGGCCCCTCTCCAGTGTGGGTGTTAACACTTTGTGGAGGACTGCATTGGCACACATTTGCTATCTGTACAATATTGATGTGATAATTTGATCATGAAATCTCACCTGAATCACTGTTGTTGCCAGCCTGTTGCTGGCGCCAACTCTCCCAACTTCCTCCAGCTCCAAATCTATCTAACCAATCTAGGGCACAAATAAGCTAAGGCACAAGCAAGCCAAGGAATGAAAAACCAAGTTTGATATGGGAAAGTGCATCAGTCTTACAGTAGCCTACATTCATCTTAGATTAGCCATGGGCAGCAATATTTATTCTAGCTAGTTTTAGCCTGCACTTATCTCAGATATACCTAATAAATATGCCCTCAAAATAAGTGGCTTCCCGCCTGTTTAAATTTTTGGTAGGCTCTCTCTACATTACATAAACATTTCTAACTTGTCTTGTCGCTGTTGCGCAGGTTAAGTAGAATTGCTGCCAAGCTATATTTATTTTGTTCACTCATTTAGTACTTTTCTTAGTAGCTTTTAGGCGTACCTAATACTAAATTCGAAGAAATAGGGACCGCTAAATCGAAGAGACTCAAACTGTAAATATGATTTAACCTGAAAAAAATGGACAGAGAAGTACTTGATAAAGTATCTGCGTCATCGTTAATGCCTTAAATATGCCCACAATCATGTATTTCTCGGAAAAATTGACTGTCACATTTCGGGTATCTAGGCGACAACTTTCTGGCAACTACTAACAATCGGCACCATTGGGCTGCATGTTAAAATCTGGCAACTGTGACAGCGGTTTCCGGGTTTTCTGCAGCGGGGGTCCCTTGTTTTAGTAGAAACTGAACACAGTACCAATATTGTATCACTAACGGTACGCTGTGCAATTGAAGAACAGAGCTGCAAAGTTAAAATATTCGCTACACGCTTCATTCTCTATTTCGAAAATATGGGGTTTGATTTTGAGCCATACAGTCAGGATCACTATTTTGTCACAATTATGCACCTCAATTTTCGTAAATGTGTCACAAACTCCGGTAGCCGAGTTGGCAAGTTTCTGCACCTCTGCCTATAAGTAAAAAAATTATTGACCGATTTCCAAAATTTCTTCATTAATCGACGGCCTCATAAATTCTCTCAAATGTGGCAGATAAGCGTTTTCCGGCGGCGAACAGTTCTCTGGCTGCTTTGGAAAAATAGCTGGGGGCACTTTAGGGCCCACTCCACTGCGTGTGTTAAGCGAGGGTTAACCCGCGCCCCACCGGGGGTCCGGCGCCACCTTCGCCCCACCGGGGAGGGGGCCATCGATGGCCCCCCTCTAACTCTGAAAGTATGGGTGTTAGCGCAAATCTGCAAAGTGTATTAGAAAGCTCGCGTGAATTCAGTAAGAAATTACGTCACATGTTTTAGCGCTCAGGTCAATGGTTTGACCTCCAGAGGTCAAATTAGGTCAAGATCGGCTATTTTTACTCAAATATGCAATGCTTAAGCAAACTGGGCATAACTCTTGTGCCAGTAGAGATATTGAGATGTGGTAAAGTACATTGGATAGGAAAATCTCAGACCATTTCCCGCTATGTTGAACGCAATCACCTCCCGACAGTGGTTTGACTTCCAGAGGTCACCTCGTGACCTAAGATGACCTGAGGTCACGAAAGGTCAGAAAGTGACCTTGCCGTATATCAAACAAAAGATAGTGACGAGACATACACGATGGTGTTTGATTCATTGCTCTAGCTTATATAGATCAAAAGTTATTGTCAAAATACTGTTTTTGACTCCTGGTGACCTTGGATGACCTTGGAGAGGTCAAAGGGCAAATATGGCCCCTGGAATCCGTGAAAGGATGTCCAAGGACGCTTTTCTGACGAAGCCGAGCATTTTCAATCGTTTTTGTGACTTTTAGATCATAAGACAGCTTTTCCCCATGCTCATGCTTTGTCAATGGGAGAGGTCACCTCGTGATATGACCTCAGGTCACGAAATCGAAAAATCCCGGATATACACCTTGTAGACCCTGAAGGGGTTATGAAGTGTAGGAAGTTTTAAATCGATCGACTTCGAAATGTAGCTCTTACAGAGCTCTAAAGTTGAAGTGAGGTGACCTTGGTTGACGTCGCCTGGTGACCTGACCTTGGGTGACCTGGGGTAAAAAATTTCAGGGATGGTGGGAAAATAATGTAGTAAGAGGTAGAGCCCTCAACCGCGGTGCTGCGCCTCGTCGTTTTTCTGCTATCCCGGAAAAACCTTAGGGGGGCCATCGATGGCCCCCTGGTGGGGCGAGGGTTAAATAACGTCTTCAATGTCAAGAATATCACGCGTATACACTTTTAGTGACTGGAAGTTAACTAGAACATCCATGCAAAGCCCCCCTTTTATCATATACAGATATAGTTTTTTTGCTGCTGACCTAGGGTCAAATACCTGCCAGTCATGCCCGCTGTGGTCAGGTCTTGATATTCATATGTTGTCCAGATAATCTGTGGGAGCAGAGCTTTCGATTGATACCAAAATTATTGATCTGGGATCCATACTTCCTGAGATATTGAATTATGTCCCCACTTTCGGCTCCGTTAGAACACTGTGCGGCTAAGTTAGCGCGGTGCATCGGGGGCAATCCGAGGCCGCGGTGAATAGTGGTGGCGACCTTAGTAAATGGACGCTAAGGGTGAAATTCCCATAGAATACAGTGCTTTTCTGGCCGTAGTAAACTCCCGTCATAGGTTACAGCCTGATGACTGCTGTACGTTGTCGGATTTCCTGGCCGACTGTGGGGGGAGGGGATGAGAGGAAGACACGGCCCCGCGCTGGGAGGTGCGGTGATGATAAAAGTGCTCGGTTCGGATAAAGGGAAAAGCCTTCACCGTAAACGAAAATTTATAAGTGGGATTTCCAAATAAATGAAGCATACATGGGAAAATGATATGGCTTGGCTTACTCCGAATGAGTTTTTCTTTTAAGCCTACCTCAAGTCAATTTATCTGGGCAGGACACGGGCTTCACGCAACACACTTTTGCCTCGTTGTACTATGGTGCCATTGGATTAGTCGGAGCACTGGGGGAAAGATGAGCCGGGCAGGCCACAAGAAGCCTGCTGCGGCGAGTGCATTTAGTGCATTTTCTGCATTCCGCCTATGAATTTGACCCCATTTTCCATATCTTTCTGCCTTTGAAACAGCACCATATATTAAAAAATCCTCACGCCCACAGTTCTCAGGGTGAACTGGGTTATCGCTGGCGTTCCATGTCAGCCACGACGAGACCGCTCGGGGACGGTGAGTGGTACGAAACTTTAGATACGTCCTGGGGCGAACAACAATGTTTATTGGAGGGCAGTTAGCATTACGGCTGGTGATCCACTGTCACAGCTGCAGTGGTCTACGTTTCTCTTCGCCTGTGTCTCTTCTGACGATTTCCCAATGAGATGTTGGGAGTTTGTGGGCCTCGATTTTTATTAAAAATACATGTTTTGTCGAACGCAAATCATGTAACTTGGCTTCACTGACATTTACAATATCTTTTTATTACTTTAAAAGAATCATACAGGCTTCCGCGCTGTCTTCCGCGCTGTTGAGAAGACGCGGAAAGTTAGCGCGTAAGACGGCGAGTTGTGATACTACTTCCGCCACAACTTAGCTGCGCGCCGATGGATCCTTCGAAAAGCCGCTGCGCGCTAACTTACGCCCCCGCGCAGCTGCGCGTTGTCTACCGCGCATCCGGATCCCCCCAGCCTTAGGCTGGGAGATCCAGTTGCGTGCAGCTTCCGCCCGCGCTCTCCCTACGCCCGCGCTGATTTGGGCGGAAGTTTGCGCGTAAACGATTTGGAGGGATGTTCGGGAGAGAGCGATCGCGTGGAGTTCCGCGCCGGCGGAGGTTAGCGCGTATCATCTGGGGCAATCCGAGGCGGCGGTGAATGCCTCTGGCGACCGTAGTAAATAGGCGCTAAGGCTAGAATTCCCATAGAATACGGTGCTTTTTTCGCCGTAGTAAACTCACGTCATAGGTTACAGCCTGCTGACTGCTGTACGGTGTCGGATTTCCTGGCCGACTGTGGGGGGAGGGGATGAGCGGAAGACACGGCCCCGCGCTGGGAGGTGAGGTGATGATAGAAGTGCTCGGATGGGATAAAGGGAAAAACCTTATCCGTAAACGACAATTTATAAGTGGGATTTCCAAATAAATGAGGCATACATGTGAAACCGATATGATTTGGCTTACTCCGAATGCGTTTTTGTGTTAGCCTAACTCAAGTCAATTTATCTGGGTAGGACACGGGCTTCACGAAACACACTTTTGCCTCGTTGTACTACGGTGCATGGGTTTAGTCGGAGCACTGGGGAGAGATGAGTCGGGCTGGCTCCAAAAAGCCTGGCTCGGGGAGTGCATTTAGTGCCGCTTTTGCATTCCGCCTATGAATTTGGCCCCATTTCCTTATCTTTCTGCCTTTCAAACAGCACCAGATATTTAAGAATCCTCACGCTCACAGTTTAGGGAAAATTGCTCGATCCCTGGCGTTCCAGCCTCGACGAGACCGCTCGGGGACGGTGAGTAGTACGAAACGTGAGATACGTCCTGGGGCAAACAACATTGTTTATTGGAGGGCAGTTAGCATTACGGCTGGTGATCCACTGGCCTGCAGTGATCTACGTTTCTCTTCGCCTGTGTCTCTTCTGAGGATTTCCCGGTGAGATGTCGGGAGTTTTTGGGCCTCGATTATTATCATAAATACTTGTTTTGTCGAACGCAAGCCATATAACTTTGGATTCACTGACATGTCCAATATCTTTTTGCTACATTAAAAGAATCATACAGGCTTCCGCGCTGTCTTCCGCGCTGTTGAGAAGACGCGGAAAGTTAGCGCGTAAGACGGCGAGTTACGACACTACTTCCGCCACAACTTAGCTGCGCGCCGAAGGATCCCTCCAAAAGCCCCTGCGCGCTAACTTACGCCTCCGCGCAGCTGCGCGCTGTCTACCGCGCGTCCGGATCCCCCCAGCCTTAGTATACTATAACTATATGCGAAGCCATCAAAAGATTAAAACAAACCCTCGTCACTCCATTCAATAAATGTTCGCCACATACACACTTCGGGTCAGTTTAGCAACGTCATAAACTAACAAATGCAACTTCATAGCCTTCATAGCCTTGGAACCGCTGAGCACGAAGCCAATTGTTTCTTAATACGCCCAATTGAGAAGGTAAGAAAATCACTCATTGGCGTCGCCACGGATTTTTTAATGGGGGGGGCCGGCCCGGGCAGCGAAGTGTCTACTGGGACTTAACTACCTGAGAATTTATCGTAGTTGGACCTTCAAATTAAGCCTTGTTTGTTCTTCTCCGTTTTTTTAGCACCTTATCAATGTTTTAAACATATTTCAGAGTAGTATGTTTTCATCGTGATTGGGTGTCCTAAATATTATCTGAAGGAGAAAACTGGCAATGTGTTTTGCAGAACAAACCGCAGGGATATGGCGGAGCAGAAGCTCAAGAATCATTCGTCTGATCTGATGATTACAGATCATTCTGGTGAAATAATTTTTACAAGTAGCACCAAAAGCTTGCAATATATGTAGCACCAAAAGCTCGCGACTCAGCATCTCGCTATATCCTAACGGGCTAAAAAAACCTATGCTTCAAATTATTTCCTAAACATCGACATAAAAAGTCGAACACTAATGTCTCCGAAATATATTGACATTTGGAACAGGGCTGCACAAATTAATCTAAGGTCGATATTTTCACACACTCCGAGAACTGGCTACGCTCATCGTGATTACTTGAGCTGTGGAAGAGGCGAAAATGACCATGGTTTCAGCTGTACTGCTGTTGTAATTGGGGAGATTTCCTGCCCAGCCAAGCATCCTGATTCTCAAGTCAACTGTGCACAGCACATATTGCTGGAGCCAGGGGCGCAACTTTATGTTTTCGATTGGGGCGGCACCCGGCTCGAAAGGGGGCCCGTACATGATGGGGGGCCCGTATTTTTTTAATGAAAATGTGACCGAAAAAACGTATTTTCGACCGTTTGTTGTCGAGAACTGACTGCAAAGGTTAAATAACAATTTTTAGCGCACTATTCGTCACTGTTCCTGATTTGCACTATTTAGCCCAAAAAGTAGTCAGAAGACCCAATCTTTTGAACGAGCTGCCAAACTATGTAAGGATATTGGACAAGTAGGTGTCTACTTACCGTCTTTGTCGTCCACGCGGATGCTCTCCTCCGGAGGTACAACGGGATCAGCCCCGGACGACGCAGGAGGGATGGATGCTGGAGGGTCTTTTAGCAAACAGGATCCAGCTGGTGGCGTGGCCGAGGAGGGCAATGGTCAGGAAAAGAAGGATTGGAATTACGACCTTACTTTACCGTTTTGCTGGAAACTATACACATTGCACTTTTCCGAGTTAGTTTTAAATTGGGGTTTTAATTTTTTGCGGTCGATAAATGAACGTAGCTTGCAAAGTACCAAAAATAGTAGTGATATGAACTACTTTACGTGGACGCGTACGTTGCTAGAGATTAAATGCAAATATGATCGGGGTCATTTTAACAGTTTGCAAAATTAGCAAGACAATTCTAGATTCATAGGCTTACTGAAAAATGAACAAAGTTTGGGTAGTTTTGCCAGAGCAGCCCCTCGGTATTGAATGTTCTTTGTTTTACGCTTTTGTGCACCCGACTTATGTTTATACTGTCCAACCATTTTAACATTCACACCTGGAACGAAATCGCATTATCGCGAATAATTTGATACAAATGGAAGGTAGAGATCGAAGTGCGAAATTCCTTTATCAGCGGGGATAATGATATTTATGTTACATGATCAAGACACCTTTTTCTGATCCATTCACCTTGCCAGTTCATGACATTTTACAACACTGGGTACCGGTCAAGGGGTACTATGAATAGGTGGTACTGCCTATTTCCCTTTACAATCCTCATATAGGATCAGTACAAAAGGAAGGGGGGCCTAAAATTTCTCAGGCCCCATCCATTTTTCCCCGAATGTTCCAGGAGGCATGGGACCGGCCGCACGTTTCCCGGGAAAACCACAGGGGGCCCGCAAGCATGGCAGGGGGCCGGTTTCGGCAACAGGGAGCACGGATACACCACCTGGGGCACGAAACTGCTCACAAATAAGGAACTCCTGCAAATACGCGACTAACACAACAGCTTCAGTTTCTGCAATATATTCTTAGACCACAAGGGGCCCAGACAGACCACAGAGGGCCTGAGCACACCGAAAGGGGCCGGGCAGACCACAGGAACCCAGAAAACCATAGGACGCCGGTAAGCCCAAAAGGGGCCCGAGCAGACCACACACAGCCAGCAATTTGGCTGGGCTCTGCCCGATATATGCTGGGCTTTGACTGGGCAGAGCCCATGGTCAAGCAATCATCATCATTGTTGGGGTTTTTGGGCGCACCGACAGCTGGGTCATAAGGCGCCCATAACATTAAATGAAGTACTGTGAGGGCTGCAACAGGTCAGGTGATAATAAAAAGGAGGTTTATACCTAATAAGTACTAACCCTGGGGTGTTACCCATTGTGTGTGTCTGCTACATAAATGAAGTGAGAAAAAAACTACGAGGGTGAATAAATGACATTGAATGCGATACTCTTTAAAAAAGCTGATATTGTTGCCACATCGACTGACGGCGACTCACCAATAAGGGGACCCGAGTGAAAAATCTGCTGGGAAGTGAGCTCTCCTCTCAATCTCAAAGTCCCCGCAGTCAGTGAGGACATGTTTAACAGAGAGGTGTTCCCCACATCGCGGGCACTCCGGTGGCTCCTCTCCTCTCAGAAGGAACGAGTGGTGTGTGTCCTATACGCAATCTGGCTAAAACAACCTCGTCCGTTCTGCACCTGGCATTGGCCGATGACCACGCGCCGATCCTGGGCTTCATAAGGCGCAATTTGGAGCCCTTGGGATCATTGTCCCATCTCCGTTGCCAAGACTCGAATGCATACTGCCTGATGGCAGGGAAACAGTCAGAGTAAGGCACTTTTATTCCTGGCGGCACGATACCCCGTGACGCATCCTCCGCCGCAGTGTCACATTGCTCATTGCCAGGCACTCCCACGTGGCTGGGCACCCATGCCAGTGTTAATTGGTTTTGTTGGCAGTGTGCTCTGTGCATCTTTTTCCGAATAAGTTCCAGAATATATGACGATGAGGGATGAAAATCAAATGATGTTAGTGCTTGCAAAAACGATTGAGTCAGTAAATACAACGTATTTGCGTCTCCTCGACCGCAACACCTGGACTAAAACTCGGAAGATAGCGTAAAGTTCAGCAGTAAAAACTGATGCTGTCACAGGGAGTGTATAACGTTTTTTCAATTCCATCACTTACATACGCACATCCGACACCGCTCTCCGTCTTAGATCCGTTTGTATAATAGATCTCAAAACCAGAATACATGTCATTTACGTGTTCCCAGGAAATCTGCCGGACCGCAACGGGCGGCAGATTCTTGGTCTTAACAAGCAAACTGGTGTCCACCTGAGGCTCTGGGAGAGTCCATGGTTCTAATAAGGGATTCTGGAAAGTCTCAACCTGTTCACAGTCAACTCCTGCTTCCCTCAGCCACGCTCCAATTCTGAGACCAGGATGTCTGTTTCGGGATAGATTTTCTTCCGAGTGTCTGATGTCATCAGAGAATAGCTTACTGTATGTTGGATGGTTTGGAGACTGTTTTATTTTTAGAGTGTATTTCATCGCAAGGACACGACGTCGCAAGTCTAACGGCATCTCGTTTGCCTCGACGAGTATGCTGGCGGTAGGCGATTTGCGGAATGCACCGATGATAATTCGAATAGCATGGTGATGTATGGTATTTAGCATAGATTTTGCTGTCTCCGTGGCTGAATCGTATACCATGCAGCCATATTCAATTTTTGATCGGATTAGCGATCGGTACAACATCAAAAGTGTTTTTCTGTCTGCGCCATACTTAAACTTAGTTATAACCTTCAGAATGTTCAGATCCTTGAAGCACCTTTCCCTTACAACCTTAAAGTGGTTTATATAAGTCAACTTAGAGTCAAAAGTCAGGCCCAGGAGCCGTGCATGTGCGACTACCTGGATTCTTTCTCCATACGTAGTTAATGTGGGATCATCACACGGACTGCGTCTGCGGCAAAAATGTATGCATTTCGTTTTTATCGTTGAGAATTGTAGACCATTTTTGGAGCTCCACCGCTGCAACTTTGTGAGTCCGAGCTGTAGTTGCCTTTCTGCAGCGGCTGTGGACGACGCCGTTGCCCACATACTGAAATCGTCTACGAATAGAGCTGTGTTGATATTACGTGGTAGGTTATGTGATATGTCGTTGATTGCGATAGCTAACATGGTCACAGAGATCACGCTACCTTGGGCCATTCCGCTTCCCTGCGCTCGCTGCTCTGACTGCACGCTACCTATCCTGAATCTAAACCGACGGCTTCGCAAGAAATTTGAGAGAAACCAGCCCATATGACCCCGTATGCCCAATCCAAACACCTTTTTCAGGATGCCATGCCTCCATACCGAATCATAGGCCTGCTTTATGTATGGTCAAGCAAGACCGGGCTCTACCGCTCGGGCAAGTTGTCATCCCCCGACCTAATGTCGGGCTCACCCCGAGTCTATGTGGCTCAGCTATGAGTCTTAGGGCTTGGGCAGAGCCCGGCCCAGCCCGCTCTGGGCCCGGTCGGAATTGCTGGCTGGGCAGCGGGCCCGGGCAGACCACACGGGGCCTGGACAGATGAAAGGACCCGGGCAGACCACAGGGACCCGAGCAGAACACAGGGGCCGAGCTAACCACAGAGGGGCCCCAGTCTGGAAAGTATGGCAGCAGACCCGACGAGTCCGCACCAGCCTTGTAGATTTTTCGCACCACCAGCAGCCTAAAATTCACACCAAGCATTGGTGAGAAATTTCACTGACCCGGAAATTTCGATGTTTTTACCAGTTTCTCCCTTCTCAGACCTCTGTGGGTGTTTAATTTGAGCTCCCTCGCACCATACAGCAAAAGTGGGCATTTGTTTGCTCCAAAGTTCGAACTACCTGAAGGGTGTCCGCACCACGAGATCTCGCCAAAAGTGCCATACTTTGCAGACTGGGAGGGGCCCGGGCAAACCACAGAGGGCCCGCGCAGACAAAAGGGGCTCCGAACGGACAAAAGGGGGTCTGCAGAGGCCACACAGAGGCCCGGCCACACCAAAAGGGTTCCGGGAAAACCACAGGAGGTCCGGGCAGACCATAAGGGGCTCGATCAGAACAAAATGGGCACTAGCAGACAAGGAGTCCGTGCAGACCCAATGGGACCCGGCCCGGGCAGACCACAGGGGCCCGGACAGGCCACAGGGGGCCCGGTCAGATCAATAGGGGCCCGGGATACCACAGGGGCCCGCATGGAAAGCATGGCAGAGGCTGGTTGCAGTTACACGAACCGCATCCATGACAGGCCCGTCTGCATCCACAGGGCATTAACTACTGGAAGCAGGGACCCAGCTGCAGTCACCAGGGGGCGGGGCGAATGGGGTGGCCACCAGGGGGGGCCGAATGGGGCAGCCACCCCTTAAACCCAAGAGCCTCTGAGGACGAAATGCTGCCCCCAAACCCTCCCCTCCCCCAGGATGCGACGATTGGTCGCCCTTTGGGTGAAAAGTGCGCCCTTCGGGTGGCTAAGTGTCACCCTGTCCCCTGATGCTTTGCCCCTCACCTTCCCTTACCCAAATTCTAGGTACGTCACTGGCGGCCATAGGGGCCAAAAGATTCTCCAAGTCTTGGTATTTAGCCATCAGGGGAGCCGGACAGGGGATCATCACTCATTAGGGACTTAGCCCGACAGGAGCTAATAGCAAACAATCACTTCACTTGCCACTCAACACTGCGCATAGGAGCACGATTTGGATTGACACGAAAAGCCCAAACGTAAAATCCAAATCAGAGCCTAACAAAACTTTTCCAGAGTAGACACAAGCCAATTGAATCATAAGCATGCCAATTTTACTGTTCAAGGCAAACTTTGTGCAAATCATTCGCCTCGGCGAATGCGATAAGAGAGCCAGGAGCATGCCTTAGCTTCCTTCGCGCTGCGCTGACAAGCCCGGGAAATTAACACGCGCATTGACGGGGGCGGGTACCCGCCCCCCTCGGGTTTTTCGGAGACAGCAGAAAAACGGCTGCGCGTAGCGCCGCCGTACTTGGTATACCTTTTCCCTCATCATTTTTACAACTTCTGCGAAAATTTTAAGGTTAGGTCACTTCAGGTCAGGTCACCAGTACAGGTCAAGTGACCCGACCTCAAAAAAAGTTTAAGATAGCATAAGTCGGAGCAGGGTGAACTTATCCGATTGAAACTCATATCACATAATGGCCCCACCGAGTTCTCTAACATATGTTCCGGTATTTTTGATATCGATGACCTAAGGTCAGGTACGAGGCATGACCGCTCCTTTGGAAATACATGGGAAAAATGGTTTTTACGGAATAACTCAGTAACGGATGGTGATAGAGCATTTATTTTAGCTGCATTAGACTCGCCTGGGCTTTGCGGTTCTAATGATATGCATTTTATATAATTTGACCCTGACCTGACCTCAGGTCAGGTCAAATCCTTGATTTGACCTAGGAAGGTCAAATTATATATCATCCGATTCGGCTTGCTAAGATGATTCATAAAGTTTAAGTCGTTTTGCTCTATCTTTACTTGTTCAGATGTAATGCCCGAAAAACTGAATTTTACATGTTATCCCTATGGCGGGCATGTTTTGACCTCTCGTGACCTTAAATGTGACCTGACAAAAAATGGTTCAAATGTTTTCGATGGAGAAGTGGATGGGCAGCCCAACGCCGTTTACCGTTTTTCGCTACCTACCGTGGTTCTCGAGATCTTAGGGGGGCGGGTACCCGCTCCCCCGTCAATGCGAAGGTGGCTCAGACCTCGTCAATGCGCGTGTTAAGAGGCTACCATTCACCGGCGGACGCACATTATTTGACCCAGATTTGACGATAAGATATGATACCTTTTTTGACAGACAAATTTAAGAGACTTAAATTTGTCTGTATTTAAAATTCCACTAGAACAAGCAAAAATGGAAAACTTCATGCACATTTCTGACAAAAATGCCTAGAAATATATCAATGAAGAAAAGTAGTGCCGGCGGAGAGATGCCAAAATAACAAACATAACAATTTATTAAACCAGTACTTATCGGAAGGGGCCCGGCTGCGCACGGTGGGGGGGGTGGTGAACTACGGGGGGTCGTAAGCAAGGCAAGGAGCCCGGCTAGAGCCAGAGGAGGCCTGGGTAGCCCAGAGGGAGCCTGAAATTATAGCACGGGTTCCCGGATACAGCGAAGTGGGAGGAGTGGAATCAGGGGCGGATTCAGGCCGACGGTGAGGGGAGGGGGGCAACGGGGCCCAAATCTTGAAAAGCATATGGTTTTTGTTTGAAGAAAATCCATAAAAATCGGTAAATCTTGGGATTTGGAGAGGGCATCAAATCCCCCGAATTTACCTTTACCCCCCCGGATCCGCTAGTGCTGTGGTTCCTTGCAGACCACAGGGACACGGACAAATCATAGGAGCCCGGGCAAATTGCAAGGGGCTGGGTAGACCACAGGGAGCCCGAGCAGACCACAGAGGGCCCGTACAGACTAAAAGGAGCCCAGACCGCCCACAAGGGACGCGGGCAGACTACAGGGGCCCGGGCGGACCACACAGGACCCAGGCACACTACAAAAAAACCAGACCACCTACAAAGGCCCCGGGCAGACTAAAAGGGGCCAAGGCAGAATACAAGGAGCCCGGGTGCAGTCACAGAGGAACCAAAAAGGTCCCGAGACTGCCAGAAATAGGGCCCCGGATGCAGTCAAAATGGGCCTGAGAATATCGTTAGGGGCCCGTTTACGGACACAGCGATTATGGGTGGCCCTAAAGGGGACCGCACCTAAGCAAGCATGCCAGGCAAGCATGCCAGGGAGCCCGACCGCAGCCACAGCAAGCCCAGATAGACCCCGGGGCCCCGCACTCATGGCAAGGGCCCGTCCGTGGCATTAGAGGACCCGCGCCTCCTGGACCACAGGGAGCCCGGTTGCAGTCACAGGTCCCGGTTGCAGTCACAGGGGGCCCGGGTGGATCACAGGCGCCCGGTTGCGGTGACAGGGGCTCGGGCGGATCACAGAGGGCCCGGTTGCAGTCACAGGGGCCCGGGTGGATAACAGGGGGCCGGGTGAATTCCAGGGGCCCGGTTGCAGTCACAGGTGGCCCGGTTGGACCACAGGGAATCCGTTTGCAGTAACAGGGGGCCCGGGTGGATCTCAGGGGGCCCAGTTGCAGTCAAAGAGGGCCCGTGTGTATCACAGGGGGCCCAGGATGGATCACATGGGCCCCGGGTGGATCACAGGGGCCCCAGGTGAATTAAAGGGAGCCCTATTGCAGTCACGGGGGGCCCGGGTGGATCAAAGGGGGCCCGGTTGCAGTCACAGAGTGCCTGGTTGCAGTCACAGGGTCCCCGGGTGGATCACAGATGGCCCTGTTGCAGTCACAGGGGGCCCGGGTGTATCACAGGGGGCCCGGTTGCAGTCACAGGGGGCCCGGTTGGATCATAGGGGGCCCGGTTTTAATTACAGAGGGGCCCGGGTGGATCACATGGGGCCCGTTTGCAGTCACAGGGGGCCTGGGTGGATCATAGGTGGCCCGGTTGCAGTCACAGGGGCCCCGGGTGTATCACAGGGGGCCCGGTTGCAGTCACAGGGGGCCCGGTTGGATCATAGGGGGCCCGGTTGTAATTACAGAGGGGCCCGGGTGGATCACATGGGTCCCGTTTGCAGTCACAGGGGCCCCGGGTGGATCACAGATAGCCCAGTTGCAGTCACAGGGGGCCCGGGTGGATCATAGATGGCCCGGTTGCAGTCACAGGGGGCCCGGATGGAATCACATGGGCCCGGGTGAATCATAGGGGGCCCGATTGTAATTACAGGGGGCCCGGGTTGGTCACAGATGGCCCGATCCCAGTCACAGGGGGCCCGGGTGGATGATAGGGGCCCGGTTGTAATCACAGGGAGCCCGGGTGGATTACAGGGGGCTCGGTTGCAGTCACAGGTGGGCCGGGTGGATCACAGAGGGCCCGGTTGCAGTCACAGGGGCCCAGGTTGGATCACAGATGGCCCGGTTGCAGTCACAGGGGGCCCGGTTGGAGTCACAGGGGCCCCAGGTGGATTACAGGGGGGGCCGGTTGAGGTCACAGGGGGCCCGATTGCAGTCACAGAGTGCCTGGTTGCAGTCACAGGGGCCCCGGGTGGATCAAAGATGGCCCGGTTGCAGTCACAGGGGGGCCGGGTGAATCACAGGGGCCCGAGTGGATCATAAGGGGCCCGGTTGTAATTACAGGGGGCCCGGGTGGATCACATGGGGCCCGGTTGTAGTCACCGGGGGCCCGAGTGGATTACAGGGGGCCCGGTTTCAGTCACAGGGGGCCCGGTGGATCATAGATGGCACGCTTGCAGTCACAGGGGGCCCGGTTGGAGTCACATGGGGCCCGGGTGGATCATATGGGGCCCGGTTATAATTACAGGGGGCCCGGGTGGATCACAGAGGGCCCGGTTGCAATCACAGGGGACCGGGTGGATCGCAGAAGGCCCGGTTGCAGTCACAGGGGCCCCGGTGGATCACAGTTGGCTCTGTCCCAGTCACAGGGGCCCGGGTGTATCACAGGGGTCCGGGTGGATGATAGGGGGCCCGGTTGTAATCACAGGGAGCCCGGGTGGATCACAGAGGACCCGGTTGCAATCACAGGGGGCCGGGTGGATCGCAGAGGGCCTGGTTGCAGTCACAGGGGCCCCGGTGGATCACAGTTGGCCCGGTCCCAGTCCCAGGGGGCCCGGGTGTATCACAGGGGCCCGGGTGGATGATAGGGGCCCGGTTGTAATCACAGGGAGCCCGGGTGGATTACAGGGGGCCCGGTTGCAGTCACAGGAGGGCCGGGTGGATCACAGATGGCCCGGTTGTAGTCACAGGGAGCCCGGGTAGATGACAGGGGGCCCGGTTGCAGTCACAGGGGGCCGGATAGATCACATGGGGGCCCGGCTGCAGTCACAGGGGCCCGGGTGGATTACAGGGGGCCCGGTTGCAGTCCACAGGGGGCCCGGGTGGATCACAGAGGACCCGGTTGGATGACAGGAGGCCCGAGACTGTAATGGATCATAGGGGGCCCGGTTGTAATTACAGGGGGCCCGGGTGAATCACATGGGGCCCCATTGCAGTCACAGAGGCCCCAGGTGGATCACAGATGGCCCGGTTGCAGTCACAGGAGGACCGGGTGTATCACAGGGGGCCCGGTTGCAGTCCACAGGGGGCCCGGGTGGATCACAGAGGGCCCGGTTGGATGACAGGAGGCCCGAGACTGCCGGAATTAGGGACCCGGCTGCAGTCAAAGTGGGCCTGAAAAATATCGTTAGGGGCCCGGTTGCGGACACCGAGGTTAAGGGTGGCCCACAGGGCACCCGCAAGCATGCCAGGGAGCCTGGTCTCAGCCAAAGCTAGCCCAAGTAGACCACTGGGGCCCGGAATCGTGGCAAGGGCCCGGCTCTGTCCGCAGGGGCCCGCAACTTGGGATTGGGGGGCTCGTCGGGTCATTGGGGGGGCTTCTCCGAGCATTGAGGGGCTCGAGCCCCCCCAAATATATGGAAACTTGTGCCCCTGGCTGGAGCCTTCAACCTCTGCTCATAGTGGAGCGCAACCAGGTCTTCATACACCTCAGTGTAGTGAAGCTTCGCTTAGTTGTTGCAGAGCTGGCTGGTAGCGTCAACAGCAGTCGGAGAAGCTTGACTGCTTCGGGCACCATAATTTGTGCTGATCTCTCCATCGCAGTCACAAGCTTGATAGCAGCGGCCAGGCTATCCGGTTTCGTTGTCCTGAACAGGACTTGCAGCTGTGGTGACAGGTCCGCCGCTGAGAGATCGTCACTCCAGGGGCTTCCCTGGAGAAGCTCTCGAACCTTCCCAGCATCGGGAGCTGACAAAAGAAGCTCTTCCATTTTTGCATTCTCCTGAACACCATTCTGGCAGAAACAGGTCTCTAGCTGAACAGAAGCCGCGTCCAGCATCACAAAGTACCTACTCGGCCCTCAGGAAGTCTTCTATCGACGCTCGATGTTGAGCTGGTGCATCAACATTCGAGCGCTCTGGGTGGCACCGTTCTCGCTGGATTTCCTCACAGCCTGCCTCTTGAGCCTGCTTAAAAAACTAGGATCGTTTCGTCGGCCGACTCGCGCTGCACCCGCAGCTGCTCCACCGTGGCATGGATGCATTGCAACATGACCGATACAGTGCACGTTGCAGTCTGCACAGCGCAACTTAGCCGATCCATGGGAGCAAGGACGGCCCGTGCCATCTAGATGGCCACCATCGTTTGCCCTTTGAGCATCTGGGCGTGGAGGTCAGCAGCTCGGGTAGAGAGTTGAACGCTTCCCTCAGCCAGGCTTCCCAACGTAGTGAGCGTCTCTGGGTAGCGGCTGAGAGCGGCGTCAGCAGCGGCAAGACGGGTCGTCCAGCGAGTCGGACAGAGAGGTCGCAGACAGCAGCTTGATACTTCAGCCCCGTTGCACACATCTTTGAATTTCACACGCAGCTTCCCCGATTCGCTGAATACTGCACCCAGCTCATTTACGCAGCCCAGCGCTTTCCTCACGGGCTCGGCTGCGTCGCAGCTGTCCTTAGCGACGAGGCTCCGACAAACGGCCATTCCATGCAGTCCAGCGAGTGGCAGATTTAGCCTGCAAAGTGCGTCCTCGACCATTCGTGACAGGTTAGCGCCAGTTGTCGAAGCACACTCGTAGAATGCGAGGAACTCTTCCTGAGCTTGGAAATCTTCATCAACATATATGATGGAAACCGACTCCTGTTCAACACCACTGATGCCTTGCGTCCCATCGACAATGACTGAAAAGAAGCAACTCGGGTCTTCAGCATGTAGGCGACTGGAGCTGAGCGCTGAGCTGATAACGGAGCGCAATACCTCATGGCTGATAAGCCTCACAAGTTCGTTTTGTATGTCGCGGTGCGTGAAGTTTTCTTTCCTCTGAAGCCACTCGTGCAACTCGGGTGAGACCTGGGCGCGTAGATGCAGGAGTTCCTTGAAGTTTCCTCCCTCACCATCGTGGCCGCGAAACGCCAAACCTTGCCGAGCGAGAAACTGCACCGAGAGGATGAGCTTCAGACTGACTCGTGCACGGCCCTGGGCTGACTTCTCTGCCGCCTTTACTACCTCATGGATCGGACGGCAGCTGATCCATAAGGAAAACTATTATTCTCCGTCCCCCATTTATTCCTCCTAGGACGCCCGCAAAATGTTTAAGAGTTCTGGGGGCGAGAGTCAATTTTTCTCTCAGTGCAAGTGATTGTGTGAAAAAGTGGGGGGCCGCCCCCCACTTTTTCAGAGTGGGGGGGCCCAGCCCCCTGGCCCCCCGGTGGCGACGCCCCTGAAATCACTATTCGGCGAGAAAGCAAGGAAATCATCATTTGCCTTCCTAGATATGCGTATGATTCATTCCTAGGCCTGTCTGGCGTGTTCATTGAACAGGCCTGACTTAACAATGTTTACTCTTCCGAATGGTACATACATTAAAATTGAGTCTTTGGAGCGTTCCTGGTCGGTCTAGGTGGTACGTGAAGAGTGAAACAGTTCAATAGATAAGGCGATGAAATAAGACCTCTAAACAGCTTATGTAAAAACAATACATTGAACTGATACTGTCTGGCCTGCAGTGGTCTAATTTCGTAAAACAACAGGAACTGGTCATAATCTAGGGACATAGAGTGTGGTTCTGAGTGTTGAGACAGCCACACCAAAAAGTCAGAAGATCAGACTTGGCGGCTCCAGCCCAAATCGTTGAATAATACTCCAGGACTGATCTAACATTTGCATTACAAACGGCAATCGCAGCCTGTTTGTTCAGCTTGCAGCGAGGGGAGGCCAACTGGAAGGCTCGTATGAGCAATCCGAGAGCCCTATTGGCCGTATTGGACACCTAACATTTTGGTTTTTGTTGCAGAGTCGGGTCAACTGCTGTCGTTCGGGCAGAACCAGGACGGACAGCTGGGTCTGGGACACACAGACCAGGTATTGACTCCCAGCCCGGTGGTACCCTGGTCCGGCCAAGTGACCCAGATCGCCGCCGGGGATGCCCACACACTGGTACTAACAGGTGAAAGTCCCAGCGGAAGTAGGCTTTTTGTAGCTAGTTTGTTATTAATGTGGAGGTGGAGTCTTGAGTTATGAACCTGGATTTTGATGTTGAAAATAAAGGGCCTCGACCGACAACTGAAAAAATTTTATCAATATCAGACAGAGCTTAAGCTGCTAAATTAATGATTCGATATAATAAGCATAATTTTGATTAAATTTTTGTTCACCTTTGGTGCACAAATTACCTCATGAGTATGAAACTAGGTATAAAATGATCTGCTTGGCAGATATACCGCCTTGAAGACCGGAAACACTGTCCGCTTGCCGTATGGAAAGCTTGGGCAGGAAAATAGCCAGATAAGTCAATGATTCGTTGGTCGGTAATCAACACCATTCCGACACATCATTATCGGTCCACTCTCCAGCCGTCGTTAAAAAACGGGTTCAAGGATAGCAGCAACAAAGGTTTCCCTCTGTATGAACGGGTCAATCGTCCTAACATCTTTCGTCACGATTTTGACCGCTTTCCTCAGACAATAGCGGCCACCTCCTCGTGACCTTGGCTCCCCTCTTCACTGCTGCAGGCGACGGCCGCGTGTTCGCCTTTGGCAGCAACAGCGAGGGTCAGTGCGGACTCGGCGGCGTGGAGTCGGCCCATGAGCCGGCACGCGTCGCCTGCGACGAGAAGATCGTGCAGATCGACTGCGGCAGCCGACACTCGGCGCTCCTCACAGGCAAGTGGAGCTCCGAACCAGAGGTTTTCCCACAATCGAGAGCTTTGGTTAGCTACGATAAATTCATTGTGACGGCCAATACATTTTAAAGCAACTAGCTAATAAATGGCGTCACAGATCGTCAGAAGGGTTCTTCTTTAACATCGGCATCAGCTTTATACATTTGTTTAGGAAGTCCCTTGTACCACTAATTGCACTGAAATGCCACTTACGCCCATACTTGTTTCCGTAAGCTTAACATTTTGTATTTTTCTAACTCCTGTGCACTTAATGGCTTCTCTATTTTTCGTGCGAGGGCTCTATTTCCACTGCAGTTGTCAGGCGGGAGTTGTTATCATATCATAGAGTGTTCTCGTGATTCCCTAATTAGCACACACCAAACTGTTGCAGCCGGCCTTCGTGTCTGTTTGATAGGCCGTATTTGAACAAGCCCCGAGAGACCACAATCGAGCGGAAAACTTCTGACAGCTATTAGCGGTACTCTTCGCTCAGTCGATTCTGAAACTTGATAATGTCATCGATGAAGTTTGGTACTTCCGCGGGCTTGTCTTGAACCCTCCGTCTATGTCGCCAGCGGGGGTCGCGTGCTGGTCTGTGGCCACAACGAGTCCGGGCAGCTCGGCCTGGGTGGTGAGAAGCAGCAGCAGCGTCCGCAGCCTCTGCAGGGCGTGCCGCGCGTGACAGCGCTGGCGTGCGGAGGTCATCACACGCTTCTTCTCACCGGTCAGTGGCGCCCTCGCACCCCCACGGAAACGCCTGACAACGCGACAAACCTCGGCACATCCGCGCCTCACTCACGCCACTCACGAACAGGCGCGGCGGCAAATGGGGCGATTAGGTCATTGCAGCGGCGGACGCAGGACCGAGTTTTTTGGGAGGGGGGAGGGGAGGTGTGGCAAGCCCATGTCTGCCTCTCCTCTTGGGGGGACGTGAGATTTGGGTGCTCGGCAGACCTAATATAAGTTACCTCTCCAAGTACATGATCGCTCTCCTAGGGGGAGGGGGGAGTGAATGATATTGAATTGCTCGACAGTCTTAGTGTAAATACCTTTTTTTAAAAATGTATCCGGTCTTTGGGGGCAAAAACATAGTTTGGCCCCCTTCCAGCGCTTTGGGGGGGGCATGGGCGGAATGCCCCCCTGCGTCCGCCAATGGGCTATTGTCTGATTGGCAAAAACTCGGCATTTTCTTCGTGGCTTTATATTATTCCCACTCCATTCTGAAGATGCAAATCCTAAAACCCACCAAATTTGGTCTATGCGAAATTTTATAGATGCAGATATTCCAGCACAGGTATTCCATCTATGCTGCAGCTATGGACCGGTCAAATTAAAAGCAAATGTACAATTTCTCTTCATTTCGTAATGCACTAAACGCTCTTATAGGATATATCTATGCAATACTGGTCACCTCCGAATCCAAAATCGTTGTGTTTGCCTCCTGGTTAGGAAAAACACTTCCAGGATATTTAGAGAAAAATTGATCACCCTATATCTGTTGTTTGCGTCCTTATACTTAGGTG
The DNA here is from genome assembly GCA_034440635.1 of Lepas anatifera. Lineage (NCBI taxonomy): Eukaryota > Metazoa > Arthropoda > Thecostraca > Lepadidae > Lepas > Lepas anatifera. The sequence continues at coordinate 148,417 of JAOTON010001507.1, forward strand.
TCATGGTTCATAACACGTTAGACACTTGTCTAAAGCATTGTCACCAGGTGGGATGTTCCACTCAACCCCCAACTCAATTATATAGTGCGATATGTTTCAGAAGCGAACTGCTGTACAATATTAAAGGTTCCTCAAACATGCCACTTTTTCTATTGCCTTCTTATTACACGTTATAAATATATATATATATATATATATATATATATATATATATATAAATCTACCATCTATTCCCAGCAGTCAACATGGATTTCTCCCAAATCGTTCATGCGTCTCAAATCTTGCCAACTTTCTAAAACACAGCTGGGATTCGATCCAGGAGGGCTTGCAGACTGACTCTGTCTACACTGATTATTCTTCGGCTTTTACGAGTGTAAATCACACGCTTCTTCTTCACAAACTAAAATCTTTTAAAATTACTGGTCGCGCGCACTCCTGGATTGAATCCTACCTGACTGGTCGTCGCCAACGAGTTATACTAGAGGGCCAATCTTCCGAATGGTGCGCTGTAAGGTCCGGGGTGCCTGAGGGCAGCGTGTGTGGCCCGCTCTTGTTTATCTGCTACACAGCAGACATCCCCCTCATCATTCGAACCAACTGTATAAGCTTCGCCGACGATCTTAAGTTGTACCACCGAATTTCGACAAAAACAGACAGTGATGCCCTTCAGGCTGACATCAACAATTTAGTAGAATGGTCTAAAATTTGGCGTTTAAAACTGAATCCAGATAAATGTAGCGTTATATCATTTTCTCTCCGAAAATCTCCGATCCTTACCACCTATGTACTGGATGGTACGCCGCTGGAGCGCCGTACAGAGACTAGGGATCTCGGTGTTATACTCGACAGTAAGCTGACTTTCGCTCCACACATAGACCACACCGTGGCCAAGGCCAATAGAATGCTTGGCCTCCTCATACGAAGTTTTCAGACCTCGCGCCAGTGCTGCCGAGTCAGACTCAAGCACACTTCTATTCTTTGTGCTTATTATGCCCATGTAAGATCCATCCTGGAGTATGGTTGCGTTGTATGGGCAGGGTCTGCTGCATCCCACCTGAAGCGCCTAGAAAGGGTGCTGCATAAACTTCTCATTTGGTTGGCCTCATTTTCGGACCGTCCGTCAGCCAGGCTTGACTATCCATCTCTTTTGACTCACTACAAAGTGCGTAGTATTAAGGCTCGTTTTGCTCAGCATGACCTCTTGTTTTTGTTTAATCTTCATCACGGAAAGTTGGATTGTTCCGATCTGGTTTCCGAGTTCGGTTTGTCTGTGCCGCGTCGAACGTCGCGTTCTCCCTCTTTGTGGACAGTTCGGTTTGCGCGTGTTGGTACTGTGCAGCGCAGCCTCTTCATCCGCGTGGCCGTCACATGTAACAGTTTCTTCAACGCATTTCGTAATGTTGATTTCTTCGCAGACTCGGGCTACACATTTAAAACTAATGCTATCAAATTCACGGCAACCTTAGGAACATTCTCAGGATAGGCATTTGTGCAAATGTTGAGCGTTATGGATGTTCGTGGAATGCTTCCATTGCTGAATGTATTTACTATCTGAATTTGCTGTTTTAAATCACATGACTGCATCAGTAATTGGGCAATGCCTGTTGATGTTTTTTACCAATACAGAATACAGAATACAGAATATATAACGTTTAAGAACAAGGCAATAGCTTTCTATGTTTCGTATTGTTTTCCTTTTGGTTTCGTCTAGTTGATGGAGCAAGAATCCAAATAATATGCTTGCGATAAGATTTGCGATAGATTTTGATTTTCGCTCCATCAACTAGACAAAACGAAAAGGAAAACAGTACGAAACATAGAAAACACCAAAAAGAAGGTTACGATACGTACGATATGATACAAAACAAAAACGCAATTGCTTTCAATAAGATACGCCTAAATGAAAATATATTGCCATCGTATACCAATATATATATATATATATATATATATATATATATATATATATATATATATATATATATATATATATATATATATATATATATATATATATATATATTAGGGTGTTTCATTGTTCCAAAATGCAATATTTCGACGCATATCGATGTTCCCCTCAAACCGCATCTGCTTACAAGCTTCTGTGCGAAATTTCCATGAATTTCGATGATATTTAGAGGTCGCGCACTTTTGCAGCTTTTTATCAAATGTATTCAAATGTACACATAAGCGTAGGAACGTCCAGAATACTGGGGAGACCAAGGTGCATTTGGAAGTCATTTCTTTCCAGTCAACGCCATAGGGTTAAGGGTTAAGAACCAAGAATATTGGGGGGGGCATGAAGTATAAAACCCGACCGGTTTCGGGAGCATCCCGCCCCCGTTTTCAAGGGAGATGAAGATAACACTATGACATGAACCTAACTAAGCGAAAAACACGAAGACTGGGTACACTTTGAAATAACAATCCTAGCTATGAACATGACGAACCATCTTAGAATTATTAGCTCTAAACACGTGTTATTTTTCAATTCAATCTCTTGTTTGGCTGGCATTTTAAGAGGTGCAAAAATCCAGAGAAGATGGTAACTTTACTGATATTTCTATTCATTTTTGGTTCCGTTTTGGTTTGGGTGTAAATTGCCTCTTTTGTCCCGCTGTTTTTGTCTTGAGTCGCAAGTTAAAGTCGTTGTGGCGTCCCATTTGATATAATGATCCTTCTTGAATTAATGTTCCGCTGTGGCCTCCGCTGCTCTCTCGTCAATTGACCCTCGGATTAGTTTTTGTCGACATTTTCGGTGTTCGTCTTGTCGGACTTCCATCATCCTTTTGTTTTCTCCAATGTATGCTTTTTGACAGTCATTACATTCCATCGTGTATACTGGGCCTGGTTTATTCCGGTTGTCTATCCTGTCCTTTGGTTTGACTAGTAATTGTTTGATCGTTTGATGTGGCTTAAAATTTTCTTACGTTGAATTTAGAACATATGCGTCGAATCTGTTGCGATAGTCCTTCTACATATGGGAAGGATCATTATATCAAATGGGACGCCACAACGACTTTAACTTTCGACTCAAAACAAAAACAGCGGGAAAGGAAGATCGCCCTCATCAAGAGGTTCAACGGATTCGTCAAGGACGAGAAGCAGAAGCAGTACCTGCTCCGGGTGGTGGAACTCCATCGGAGGGCTCTCTACCCAAGCGCACTAAGAAAAAATGCGCCTCTTTCAAGTGTAATGGTTTTTGGTGATAAAAGTGCGCGACCTCTAAATGTCCTTTTATTTTGCTTTTAAGGGTGTCAATCGATTCAGTTTTACGTATAGAGCTGGGGGAAAGTCGATATGACTTCGTTGCAAACAAACAAAATTTTACTAAAGTGGGCTGAAACACCCTATATATATATATATATATTAATACAGTGCTGGTTGAACGACACCGCAGCTTTGGCTTTGTGTAGTTTTCTTTCTAGGGTTTCAATGTTCCTGATAAGTTTTCGGTTTTCTATGCTATGTTCGTGTAAAATTGTGGAACGGACAATCAAGATCCTTGCTGATTATGTGTATCGCCATGACACACTACCACGACTTGACATCCCCGAGCACATTATGTGTGCCATGCTCAGGCTGTGCACCACCAAGTCTCCATTTCGATGCCCGCAAGGGAATATGTATTACCAAACTGACGGTGTTGCCATGGGCTCGCCACTGGGTGTGCTCTTCGCCCAAGCCTTTATGGCGGCAGTCGAAGACGAAGTGTTAGAACACACGCCTGAAAAACCAGCCCTCTACTGCAGGTATGTTGATGACATACTTCTGGAAGTTGGAGATCAAGATGACTTGCAACACCTCAAGTCGAGACTAGAAGCAGTGTCGGGGCTTACCTTCACGGTAGAAGAAAGTGTTGAAGAAAATATTAATTTCTTAGACATTTCTATCGACCCAGCTGACGGACCATTCGTCACCAGCGTTCATCGCAAGACGACAGACGCCGGAAGGTGCCTAAATTACAAGAGCCAGTGCCCTCAACGCTACGAAAGCAGTGTGGTGAGAGCATACGTTCACCGGGCGCTCACCCACTGTTCTTCATGGCCTCTCGTGCACAAAGAATTAAGACGAATAAAACAAACGCTAGCGAACAACAGCTACGACATCGCATTTATAGACCAACAAATCAACAACACTCTGAACAAATACTTAACAGCAACAGCAGCAAAAGACCAAACAAACACCATCAACATCTTCTATAGAAGCCAAATGACAGCAGGCTACGAGACTGAAGAAAAGGTGCTAAAAAGGATAATCGCAAATAACTGCAAGCCAACCGATCCCGAGGCAAACATCAAGCTGCAAGTTTATTACCAGAGCCCGTCAACTTCATCCCTGGTAATGAAGAACAACATGGCGGAGGACAAATCGGCACTGAAACAAACAAACGTCGTGTACCAATATAAATGTCAGATAGGAGACTGGTGCACTCCTCCCAAACAGTGATTATATTGGGTACACGACAACAACGCTATCAAGAAGACTCACAATGCACCTGCAGAGTGGAGCACCATCCTCCCACACCCTGGAAGAACATCACAGGCGACTGACCAGGCAGCAATTGGTAGAGAACACCACCATCATTGGACGAGCTCGGGACGTCCGACGCCTGGCGGCACTAGAAGCCGTGTGCATCAGGGAGCGCGACCCACTGATCAATAAACAACAGAACGCCAGGGGAACTCTCCTACTTTTTGAGGGGCCTCGGCTATCATAGAGTAGCCCCTCCCCCTCACGTGTACTTTCATTGTAACGCTTAGAGTGTATTATGAATTTTGTCCTTGTCTCGTAATGTAAAACTTTCCTTTTAGACAATTTATTCATCTTGACAATCTAATTAATCTCGGTGGTGTTAATCGTGTCGCATGTTTATTTGCCGCAATGTGAAGTGATTAGTGCTCATATGCATGGGATCTTGTGCGAGACATCACAAATTCAAACCTTAAATTTTGTAACTACTATTCAACGTACCTCAGTCTTGAAAATGTTTATGTGAGATAAATGAAACCGGTCGACTTTAGGTGCGTTTTTACTTCAATTTTCTTTAATATGACATGAATATCGGAACAATTTTACACGAACATAGCATAGAAAACCGAAAACTTATCAGGAACATTGAAACCCTAGAAAGAAAACTACACAAAGCCAAAGCTGCGGTGACGTTCAACCAGCACTGTATTAATAATAACTTGCTTCCGTCTTATACTAATATATATATATATTATATATTTATTATATATTTATATATATATATATATATATATATATATATATATATATATATATATATATATATATATATATATATATATACTGTTACATTGGATTTTCTGCCGGAAATAGTTGGGATTTCATAGGTCGACGTGGAACGAATCCCACCTAGTTCGTATGCTAGACTATTCCCTGTAGCAGTTACTCTCACGATGGTTAACTTAACATAAAAATGCCTCGTAGTGATTGCTGAAGCTCTCGTAGTGCCCCCGCTACGTACGCATTTCGTAATGGTCTGCACATACATTATGCAGTGCCATAGCCCAGATTTGTATTCCCAATCACCTTCATGGTATGTGCAATCACTGGCGGATCCAAGGGGCAAGGGGCCAGAGCCCCCTCCAAAGCCTAAAATAGCATCTTTTGGCCCCCCATAAGAACCAAATTTTAGCTGTTATCTTTGAAAGTATCATGTTTTTGTGATTGTTTCTCAATTTAGCTCCCCCCAACACGTTGGTTTGGCCCATCCAAAATATGCTCCTGGATCCGCCAATGTATGCAATTCATACATTCCCCGGATAACACAGGTTATCTACTACATTTTCTGCTCCCCGTTTTGTAATACTCTGAACTATTTCGAAAGTTTTGCTTTTGCTGCCTTCATACTAAATAATTGAATGCGCGATATTGTTCTGTTCATGCTGCAGCGCGGCAGGCTTGAAGCAAATGGGGCGACGTAGTCACGAGCACGGGACAAACATTGAACAGCAGCGGTCAGTGCCCTACTCGTGATCAATACGTATTGCTCGTCCCGTGAAAATAAGACGTTTCTTCCGCGAAGCTGGAACTAAAGCCTAAAGCCAGGTGCGTTCGGTCATCAGACTCGTCGAAAGATTATTTCATTTGTACACAAGTATCGGGAAGTATTTGCAGAGAAATGAGGCATTAAATATTGGCTGATTCAGAGGCAGATACAAGAGGGGGGGCTAGGGGTTCAAGCCCCCAAGAAATGTCAGAATGCCCGTAGTAAATGCATAGCCGGAGGCTATTCTGAGGCAATGGCGGGAAAGGCTCGAGCCCGTGCCCCTCCCATCGAATGAAGTCCTGGATACGCCACTGGGTTGAGTCTATGGGTCATTAGGTTCATCATCCTGCTCCAGCTTTTTCTTATGTAATGGTGAAACCAGTTGAGAAAGATCGACGTGGATGGCTAGCTCAAATACAACGAACCGGCCACTCCATGCGTCTTGTTTGGTAGCAATGATAATAACAATAGTACTTTTTTGGGCTTATCTACGCACCAACTGCCAGGGTCATATGGCGTCGCCAACTCTATCCCTGTTGGAACAACGTCTCGGGAGCCAGCTTGCTCCTTGTTCAGAGAAGCTGCCGGGCCTTGAACCTGGGTCGGCTGCGTGGAGCCCAGCTACCGCCACTACCGCGCCCCCGTCTTTTTTGGTAAGTTCGAATCGCACCGAAGAATGAATTATGCCATTCTCTCCATCCTTTTCTTGCTTCTCTCTTCGTGTCCACTCAGGAGTTACATTTACGCATCAGACTTAATAAAACTTCATAAAACGAGAAATAATCCTTAAAATTATGTTTACGTTACAATATTAAGTGGAGTTTGAGTTCTACAGACGAAAGAAAGCACACAAGACACAAGAATCAGGCAAAGCTAATGACAGTTCCTACACTGACGGAAGTGGTGAGAACAGCATTAGAGATGTTTCCAAATGCATTACACCCACGGTGGCTTCCTCAGCTACGTCAAATAATTATTTTAAAGAGGCAGCGTGGCAACCCCAAATTGCAATTAAGATTTATCTCAAGCCCCCCCGTTCGTCCCTGTGACCACCCCTCTTCTGAAAGTAGCGTTGCTCTGGAAAATCTAGATGAGTTACTCATCAATCAAACATTGCATTACTCTCTCCAAGCCCTTAAAAACAAATAAGCTTTGAGAGAGGCCTCACTAATGCCGAAGGGGCCTCTCCAGGTTGTAGGTATATTGCTGTCACCTTTGCTTTTGAACGGGAAGGTTTTTGTATATTTGAAGGGAATGCGACACCTTTATAACGTGATTTTAACTGAGATAGCCAAGTCGTAAAGCATTTCGGAAAACCCGGCACTCACTATATAATTTGTCTTGCAACTCAAAATTTCCGTGGAGAAAAGCTAAAAACCTACCTGAAATGTACCCCAGATGTACCCCAGCCAGGCGCCCACAGTTGTCAGCTGTTGGTGTGACGACAGCGCTGACGTCACGGTGAGTTTTCAGCCAGTTGAAGCCCTTAAAGCCTATTGAATATGGTAGTAATTACCATATTATGACGCCATCCACAAGCGCAGGTTTATTTTTCACCCTAAAGGAGCATTTAAAAATCAAAATGTTGAGCTCATTATAATTTCTCAGAGAAATCATGGACGTTTTCATGATATGCGGCTAAAAATGTCCCTAATTACGTTAAATTCCTGGATTCGAACAAGGTGCTACATTCTCTTTAAGTTATATAGAACTGGCCGAGAACTTCACAAATAATCGGGTAAACTGGGGTCAAATAAAAAACGTGACAATTGTAACAGTAGTTTCATTTTCTAAACATTTTTTAGAACCACTCTAATTTCCACACTATGCATGTGCGAATGGATACTGCACTCACGAATACAATTTTTCCAGGGACCGGTCAAAGAGCTCCATTTTATTCCATTTATACGGTTTTAAGGAACTCTTTGTAAAACAATTCACTCGTGAATTTCATAATCCTACTCAAGTTTTTTACGAGCTGTGGGCTTGGAATGCTGGAAGTTTGAAGTGGGAGATTATAAAAATTTTCCATAGTTTGAGTGCAGTCCACCCTTTTATTTAGCAAATATTTCGCCCTAAAGATGGCGCGGGATGACGGCACAACTGTGCCAGGGTCAAATGTAACACTATTTCCTTTGAATTAGTGTTTTTCGGACGTAGTTTAAATTACACCTATTCATACCTATACATGATGTAACCAGAATGAGTATCTCACGTTCAATAGCGTACACCGTGGTCAGAAATGTAATATGTGTACAAAGGAGCAATGCGCTCGGGCAAATTAAGGTTTGTATTGAGCCCTAATTCGTCCTATATATATTGACGGGTTATTTTTGAGCCCTTATTTCATTACCTTCATAGTATGCCTTGACACTGCAATAGAACAACTGACACCACACCCTGTTACAATTAACTCGTAGCTGGAGTCAATTTTCAGTTCAGTAGATGAATTGTTTTAAAACACTATGTCATCAAGAAGTGAATATTTCTTATAACTTTTTCGGTTTCTAGGATGCCAAAACATGGAAGTATATCGTGATAATTTGCGTGTCGCTTTTCATCTAAAATTGTTGGTTCGGTAAACGAATCAGTAAAAGCTGGTACAATTTGCCCCAGTCTCCCTTACGCTGAGTAAAGCTTTGTTTGCCTCTTTCTATTGATCCTGCCATTAGTGTCGCCACCGGAAAAATAGTGAGAACCCAGTCAATTTTCAACACGAATTTCCCCCATAGAACCCAAAACTCATCAGATGTGGGCTCATTGGCGCCTTCCGCGCTGGCTGGTTACAATTGTTCTCGATTTCATCTCAATAGGGCTGAAACTGGGCATTTATTTATAGAAAGGGGAAAACCTCTCTGCCCTCCCCCCCACCTCCTATTCCGATGCGTATGGATCCTGCCGTTCATATGGTCGTCAGGTCTTTGGTTTTATTTTCAAAGTAAGTGTCGGAACAGCACCTATAGTTTTCCCTACGTATGGGAGAGTGGGGTAGCATGGCCACTGGGGGCAAGATGGACAGGGGCGCTGCCACGGAATTTTTACAGGTGGGGCCGGACCCGGGCTGGTGCTGACCGGGGGAGGCGAATTTTGAGCATATTCGGTACCTGACAGCATTCATGACGATGGACCAAAAATGTGGAGGGGACGTCCCCCTGGTTCGCCAACAGGGGGGACGCGTCCCACCCCCCCGCTTTCGGCGCCCATGAAGATGGACACCCCTGCTATCTGATGAACTGGCAGTTCGATAAGCAGGAAAAGGGTGTTATACGCTTGCACTCACTGCACTTAGCCCTTGAGAGTGGATTGGTGCTAACAAGCTCTTTAGTTTCTGCACAATTTTCACAAATATAAAACTGTAGCTCACTGCTCATGTGTGTTTTCTCGGGTTAACTTTGCAGGTAAGCCTAGTACCCAAAGGAATTTAGACATTTTATGCATTGATATTTCTGCCTTATGTTCTTGATTCCCTTGCATCGTTTTCGCCGTTGTCTCTATGCGTGGAATCAAAGTTGTGCTTAAGTCATGTGCGAGCTTGTAGGAGAACAGCTGGGTGGGACAAGACGGTCACCCTGAACATGCGATGCACAGCACGCGAAATTGCATGTTATTTAATGTAACAGTGCACAATCGTAATAAATCGCTTTCATCATGTCCGTGCTATTGATTTGGGACTTATTTATGACTTTGTTGCTTGAAAAAATAGTTTTGTGGAAATTATAGAACAACAGGGGCGCAACTTTATGTTTTCGATTGGGGGGCACCCGGCTCGAAAGGGGGCTCGTACATGATAGGGGCCCGCATTTTTTTAATGAAAATGTGACTGAAGAAACGTATTTTTGGCCGTTTATTGTCGAAAACTGACTGCAAAGGTTAAAAAAACAATTTTTAGAGCGCTATTCGTCACTGTTCATGATTTACACTATTTAGCCCAAAAAGAAGTCAGAAGACCTAATCTTTTGAACGAGCTGCCAAAATATGTAAGGATATTGGACAAACAGGTGTCTACTTACCGTCTTCGTCGTCCACGCGGATGCTCTCCTCCGGAGGTACTAACAGAATCAGCGCCGGACGACGCAGGAGGGATGGATGCTGGAGGGTCTTTTAGAAAACGGGATCCGGCTGGTCGCCTGGCCGACGAAGGCAATGATCAGGAAAAGGATTGGAATTAGAACCTTTCTTTACCGTTTCGCTGGAAACTATATACATTGCACTTTTCCGAGTATGTTTTAAATTGGAGTTTTAATTTTTTGCGGTCGATAAATGAAGGTAGCTTGCATAGTACCAAAAATAGTAGTGATATGAACTACTTTAAGTGGACGCGTACGTTGCTAGAGATTAACAGGGGAGGAAAAAATGTCAAGACTGTCGCCAAACCAGAATTCATATGACCAAAACTGTCGCACCAGGGATAAGTTGCATGCTGGTACAACACAACATACAAAGCTTGGAAAGTCGGTCGTAGATCTGTCTAAAACTCCCGTTAAGCCAAGTTCCTTAGCATGTTATAGTCACTAAGACTGATATTCTGTTATATTTGTTACACATATGGTTCACTGACATTTGGAAATGTACCGCTACTATCAGGGGTCATACGCGCGCGTGACGGGCGAACGCGAGCGCCGACGGGAACGATTTATGCTAAGTGCGGCGGGCGACGAACAGCGACGGAGGTGTCTGGGTGGGACAGAGCGAGCCACGGACGGCTCGCTCGACGCAGAGACGATGTGTCCCGAGGTGAGGTTACAGGCAGGGTGAGGGCTCTTTATTCCGAGGTATGTTGGCTGGTTTGGATGGGCACACATGGTAAAGCACACATACGAGCACCGTTCTTTCTGCGTCAGGTGAGAAAAACTGACAAGAGACAAGCTAAGGGTATGCTTAAAACGGTAACAACGGAGGGCTGCTGCAAAGCTTAAGTCAAGATTAGGATTCAGAAGCTAGAGTAGCAAGACTAGCTATGCAATAAAGTACACAGCACATCCAATGCAGGTCTCATAGGAGCCGCTACGAATCCTTCGTCAGACCGAGATCATAGGTGGCGCTGTCAAAATTTCAATATGGCTTCGATACCAGCCGGTTACGTCTGTTCACCACCGCCGAAAATGATCAAATAAACATTCAGACAATTGCTATACAAACGGCCTCTGAAGTGGAGTTTCTGCAAAAGTTTCAGTAGGTCGGGTGCAGATTCATATTCTAGGATACGAAAATAGAACACCTAAGCTGCTAACAGGAGCGTCGGAACTATGTTCAAAGTTGGGGGGGGCAGCGGGAATTTTCAAGTCATTTCTTTCCAGTCAACGCCGTAGGGTTAATGGTTAGGAATCATGAAAGTTGAGGGGGCAGCTGCCCCCTGCCCCCCCGGCTCCTACGTCCCTGGCTGCTAATTGTTCAAAAAACCTCATTGTGCAAAGGGATACATTTGAGTTACATGCTGGTTTAGAGTGGCACACAAGATACATATGTACAACAGCTGTGACGGGAGGGAGAACTGCAAAAGCAGAAAGTGAGAGCTTATACACGAAAGGCCCTGCTACTTGCAGCAAATTTACCAGAACAATGTCGAGGTAAGAATTCGAAATAGCTCGATGTTCGGCAAGTATAAGCATGTATCAAACACATGTAGGAAATGTGCATCAAACACATTTTTAAGGAGCAGCTTTGTGAGTTTGAAACAAATATTCAAAGAAAATTCAACCACTGGTTTCATACTTCAAGTGAAGCTTTTCAAAATTTTACAACTTACAGCTAAACCACTACAGCAGCAGCCCATTTTATTTCCTAGTGGCCTGTTGAGTTTCTTTTTTCTAAAAGAAGATGACACCTTGAAACTATTCAAAATTATAGTGCTTCCAGGGACAATCTATGCTAAAAATAATGGATTTGGCCCATATCTGCAAAAAAATGATATGACTGATATTTCAATAAAAATAATTGTTGGGGTTTACTATGCATCAACTGCCAGGGTTATATGGCATTGATACAACTAATATTTTGTTATATTTTGCTCGAGTTAATTTTCCTCTGTTAGTAAAGAAAAATATCCAAATTATTGTGATATCAAATTGGCCCATGAGCTGGCAATGCTATTTCCCTATTTGATTTGTGCCAATAATGAATATGAATATAAGCAAATGTGTTTAGCTAAAAGAGGTTACCATTAGGAGCCAAAGCAACATATATCATTTCTTCTCTTTTGTTTACAACATTTAAACATATTTTGAGCTTAAACACAGTCAATAAGCAAGTTATATATACCCATGTACAATCAACAGTACCAATAGTATGTTTCACATGTGGGTTTTAAAGATGACCAAAAAAGAAAACTTTGTTCCCTCAGCATGTGTAGCAGGGTTGAGCATAACATAGGTAACTTGCCTAAGATTGTGTCATAAAGTGTAAACACGACCAAGGAGGACGGTCCACAGGAAAAAATTTCTTCATTTTTCTGCAGACAGTAAAACCTTGAACAGATGAAATGGCGATCAAGTGGTGTCTTGGCATTTTGTATCACACGACTTTCTCCCATTGTGCTAAGTATGGCATTTTATATGAGATCTTGTTGTTGAGAGTGCCCTTGAAGACAGGAGCGAGTGGTGCAAATTTTACCAACCTAGTGCGAATTTGTGAGACTGGTGCAAGGAAGGTGACACAGAAAACCAAACAAATAATGGCTATATGGTTATAAAGATACAGAAGGGGCCTTATGAAAAGTCCTCAACTAACTAACTAATAAGATAGGTAGCATTGCATCTTGTGGGTAGGAATGGGTGCGTTTTTCTCCCTGGTATATGGAAGATTGGTGTGAATTTTTGGTTGCTGGCGGTGCGAGAATTTTAGATGGCTGGTGTGACTTGTCTGGCCTGCTGCCATACTTTGCAGACTTGACTTTCTCAGTTCATGTCATATTAGGAAGGTATCATATTCCCCTAAACTGGTCTTCAGAGTTCCCACATTCAAGAACAAAGATGGGTCAAGTAACCCATTCTCGGGTCAAGTGGTTATTGGGTCTGATTGGCACAATTTCCAGCATGGCAACTCTCCAAGACCAGGAGTGTCAAATGCTGCCCAAACGGGTGCAGGTCCAGCAGGTTGCTTAGGGGAAGCCGAGCCCATGCATGTGAGAATAGATCAAGTATACTTCAGTATACTTTCTACAGAAAGTATTGACTGACAGAGTCAATGGGCCAAATTTGTCTCGTGCAGCCAATAAATTTTTCACTATCAATTATAAATACCTTGCAAATGGTCAAAAGCAATCAAAATAGTTTTTACTGATGGAAATTTCCCAATTGATTAATTATGAAACACTACTTGGCTATAAAACAGGCCATAGGAGAGTTTGGATCCTCCCATTGCTTTGGGGTTTATGGCCGAATCGGCATAGCAGGTTTTGACGAGCTCATTCGGGCAGCCTCAGGGAAGAACAACCAGTTTGGGGCAGCTTTTACCCTTTTTAGGGCAGGTAAGGAAACTTGGAATTATCCTCCCATCCATTATATTCCTTCATTTAACAATGTGGGGCCGCAGATTATTGTTGATAGGATATACTTACATGTACGAAGGCGAACATGCCGCATTCTATTTTGAGCTTTTTTTAGCAAGTTCCGTTCAACACTGGGACCCAAAGCGGTACTTTCCAGTCTTCTGCTATTATTGGCATTACGCTAAAACGATTTGCACATGCCAACCTACTCGAGATGAATCACATAGGCATTTACAATCCAAGATACCTTTACAAACGAGATACGGCATAATGCGAAGGAAATTTGACAGACAGCGCTGGAGATTGAGGTATGTTCCAGACCCTCGTGGCGAAAATCCAAGAGCTTTTAATGCCAGATGTTTTTCCAAAAATTACCCAAGACAAATGACGCAAGGGATTGTAACATGTGGGTCATAATTTTCATATCAACGAATGAGGCCCATAACTAGGCAATACAAGTTTATTTGTTACATTTCTTGACGTCATTTATCTTGGGAATTTTTCAGGGGGTCAGTAGGTATTTCCTCAAAAAAGTCTGGCACCAGGAGCTCTCAGATTTTCATAAGAGAGTCTGGAACATACCTATTATTTCCGACAGTGAACAGCATGGGCGCTAAAAGCCAGGGTAATAGAGGACGGGTACGTCAAAGTTTAGTAGTGCAAGCCGCTAGATAAGCGGATCAAAAATACAAAAATATAGCTGTATTGCCACAATTTTCTCTTCAAAATTAAAAAATGTCTTGAACGTGATGAAAACAACAGCTAAAAGCTCAAAAAAGAAAATTAAATGTATTTTTGTCTCCATCATTTAGGAGAAACTGGTAGATTCCTCCAAATTTCTTCCAAACTAAGACTAAATATGGGCGCTCCAAAATAGCGGCAAACTCTGTGCTTTTTGTTCACTCAGTTTTCAATAGAAATTGACAACAATTAGGTATCGGGGGCATTTTGTTTGTTGCAAAGCTATTTATTAGACAGTTTGGTTTGCAGCGGATGTGAATTAAATTACGAAAACTTACCGAGATTGATTGCAGTTAGTTTGAACCCTCTCTCCTTTATCTTTTTTTAAGGAAAAGGCATTTTTGTTCTCAAGAGTCAAGATACTGACTGTGTTGGGCCATATTTGTGTGCCAAAAAAGGAACTCACTAAATAGAGTGAGTTCTTGCAGCTTGTTAAAACAAGTGATTGGAGTCCGATTTGTGGAGAAGCCCTTCTTCCTTCCTGAGTTCTTAGTCAAAAGTTCAATCTAGGCAGGTAAGTTTGTATTCTGACTCCACACTGAATGATTTTGGTTACCTAACAACTCTGATTGCCTGGTTTGCTTTAGTTTGAAGACTAGCAACAGCTATATTGCACTCTGTAAACCAAAATAGAGATGAAGTGAGGTGAAATCAGTTAAACCTGTGCAAGGTTTCAGTAGTGTTTATGTTTTTTGTTGAGCGGCTGCAGCATCAATTGTAGTCTACGATGGAACACATTCCTTGTTTTTGGTGTGTTCTCCTAGATGTGTGACATGTGGACTCTGATATCAAGGCAGCATTGAGTAATCCAAAAAATTCTTTCTGATGTGGAAAAGAAAATGGTATTTTTTCTGGTCCTGTTGCAGCTGTGATCCAAAAACTTATAAAGTGTGATTTCTTGAGACGCTAACTTGTGAAAACTTTCATATGTGATGCGTCTTGGGTACCAGCAGTGAGCTATTTCCAGCTGTCAAGATTGCTTAACTTCTAAGAGTGACTTTGTAGGTTATTGAGTTGCAGTACTTGTTTTTTATAGGTGTAAGAAATAGTCCCAGTTTCCATCCATAGTCGCGTGGCCACACATAGTTTTCGGATGCAATCAATATGCTTAGAGCTTTTGGCAATGGTAACCATTTTCAATCCAGTTCTTGTAAATCCACATCCAACAAGATCTGGCAGGATTTGGCATTGTGATGGTAAAGATTTCCCTTACAGTGCAGAGATAAAGGGGAGTTGACTGGAGAGGGTATAACTTTCTTTTTTATTAGACAAAACTAAACAAAACAAAATTGTATCAACACTTCAGAAAAAATCAGTAACAAAATTCATCAACAGAACAGTCAATCCTTAAACAAAACTTTAAACATTTGTGAAGGGAGAGTGAAAGAAAACTTGAATGGTGTACCAGAAATGTTGACATATTCAAGATTGAAGTGTTCTATTGGTTACAGATCCTTTTGTATCCAGCCAAAGTGCCATCGAAACCGTGATTGCTGTATCCTGAATCTCAGGTCTATCTGAATCGCAGAGGTGCAGAAAGTATACTGGCTGTCACAAACTCAATGCGACATATGCCTCCTCTGTCACACAAAGCTGGAAATGATAATTTTATACTTGAATACTATTTCCAATATGCTGAATGTCATCTACCTGTCTCTTACTTTTTGCAACTGACAAGGTTCAAGCACCAAGCCATTACCGCATGAAAGTATTAAACTGTGTTTTCATTTTTTAGATCATGTTTATGTTTTGGAAGGAAAATTTCCAATTATGGATCATAGTTTTCAGTGCTGGGATCATAACTATTATTGGCAACTCTGACTGCAGTTTCCCCCAATGACATGCATTTCCCTTTTTGAAGAAGTTTCCATTTTTGGAAGGAGTGTTTCCAATTATGGTACATTTCCCCTTGATTAAATGTGGCAATTATCATGAAAATTATTATTGGAAACTAATCTATAAATGGGAGCGTACACCTACACACAATTGGGAACCCTGATCACAGCTTCCCCCCCACCCCCACTGAACTTCCATCTCACATATCAACAAAAGGGACAAAAATGTCAATGTCACCATAGGATTTGGATCTACCTAAAATGTGTTGGTAAAGTGGACCTTAGGTAGCATTTTTATAGCCAGATCAAATGCTTAAAATTTCCCCCAACACCTGATTATCACCTGCCTGGTCGTTCCTTCTTGCAGTAAAAACTCTGAGGCAGCTACCCTGCATAGATGTAAAATTATGTCTATTGGCCTAATAGGTACAGAGGTATTGGAAGTCTCATACCAAAGAAAGATCCAGTGTATAAGTCAAAATCCTGCTTTAACTCCAGGCAGTTCAGGTCCTGTGTGTTGCTTACTACCACTGGTAGTAAGCAACACACCCCCAACCAGCGTTTTTCAAAGTCTCTTTCTTTCTGAAATTGTCTGTGATTTTCTGAGATGAGAAGGGGGTCTACTAGGCCCCCCTCTAGTGCACGTTAGTGCCAGGCCCCTCTCCAGTGTGTGTTTTAACACTTTGTGGAGGACTGCATTGGCACACATTTGCTATCTGTACAATATTGACATGATAATTTGATCATGAAACCTCACCTGAATTACTGTTGTTGCCAGTCTGCTGCTGGCGCCAACTCTCCCAACTTCCTCCAGCTCCAAATCTACCTAACCAATCTTGATCTAGGGCACAAATAAGGTAAGGCACAAGCAAGCTAAGGAATGAAAAACCAAGTTTGATGTGTGAAAGTGCATCAGAATCAAAGTAGCCTACATTCATCTTAGATTAGCCATGGGCAGCACTATTTATTCCAGCTAGTTTTAGCATGCAACTATCTCAAATATACTTAATAAATATGCCCTCAACAGAAGTAGCTTCCCACTTGTTCAAATTTTTTTGGCAGGCTCTACATCACACAAACATTGCGAACTTGTGTTGTCGCTGTTGCGTAGTTTAGGTAGAATTGCTGCCCAGCTACGTTTATTTCTTTCACTCATTTAGTACTTTTCCTAGTAGCTTTTAGGCGTACTTGATACTAAATTCAAAGAAATAGGGACCGCTAAATCGATGATACTCAAACTTTAAATATTATTTAACCTTACAAAATGTACAGAAAAGTACTTGATAACGTATCTGCGTTATCTTTAATGCCTTAAATATGCCCACAATCATGTATTTCTCGAAAAAATTGACTGTCACATTTCCGGCATCTAGGCGGCAACTTTCTGGCAACTACTAACAATCGGCGCCATTGGGCTGCATGTTAAAATCTGGCAACTGTGACAGCGGTTTCCGGGTTTTCTGCAGCGGGGGTCTCTCGTTTTAGAAGAAACTGAACACAGTACCAATATTGTATCACTGATGGTACGCTGTGCAATTGAAGGACAGAGTTGCTAAATTAAAATATTCGCTACACGCTCCATTCTGTATTTCGAAAATGTGTGGTTTGATTTTGAACCATACTGTCACGATCGCTATTTTGTCACACTTATGCACCTCAACTATCATAAATGTGTCACAAACTCCAGTAGCCGAGTTGGCAAGTTTCTGCACCTCTGCTGAATCGCCTCTAGCCCATGGAAACTGAGCCTTTAATTTACAAATTAGTTAAGAAATAGATGAGAAAAAACAGTTTGGTAGGACTAGGTACAAAATTTGATATGTTTATAAGGAGCTGCAAAAGTTGGCAGAATAGCATGACTCCTGACAGAAAATTTGAATATTTTGTCTGTGGGTACTGAACCAGAACTGGTATCCCACTTGGACATAGTGAAATTCAATCTAAGTGCAATTCCCCAAGCTGATTAGTCTTGCCAAGTTGGGATTGTGTGTGTGCACATTTTTAGCTGCATTGCAAGAGAGATGCATGTAGTTTTGTCTAGATGCATATAGTTGCATGCAGGTGTAGTTCACCTGAAGATTGTCTTGGACCGAAACATTGAGTTTTACCCTTTCCTGATTTTTTTTAGCTAATTGTTATCCTTATCCGCACTGTGCGTAGCCTTTTTGTTTCCTTCATTGTAGCTTTGGTCTAGACATGGAGTTTTAGTTCACTCACACACTCACACACACACACAGTTTTAGTCTATGGACAGACCATGCCACGTCTCATCTGTGCTTTTGCACCGATTTTCTGTGGCAAAAGTACAGCACTGTCTGCACAGCACTGTCGTGGCAAAAGCACTGTCCCTTCGCGTTCATTTTTTTTTTTGCTCATTCTAGCAGTGTCTTTGGCAGTGTACTGCGTGGGTTTTAGCTTTTGATCCTGGTCTGGGGTTTTTCTTTTAGAATTTCAAGTACTGACTACACTGCACACTTTTTAATGAATTGTTTTCATTTTTTAGTCACTGCAAACAAGTTTGCGCCATTGAAATGTATTGGGCAAGCTACACTACGCAAAAGGAGAAAACGAAAAACGTCCTTAAAAACGAAAAAAATGTCCTCATGAAACGAAAAAATGTAGTTGAAAAGCAAGAAGTGACAAACTATTTAGTTTGGTATTTGAGCCGTATTTCGTTTGTTCACTTTATGATTGTTGTTTACGAGTGTGAGGAAGTTATTATAGTCCTTACTGGAGCAATTGGCGGCGTTGTGGGGTGGTTAATCAAATATTGAAGATATTTGGATAATTAGTGTGTATGCTAGGAAGAAAGCATTGTGACATTTGGCAATACACTTGCGTGGAATCAGTGGTGGATCCAGGACTTCATTTTGAGGTGGGGAGGGGGGCTAGTGGACTCGAGCACCACCCACCAACGCCTCAGATCAGTCTTCGCCTATGCACTCTCTGTATATGCCAGTCTAGCTAATAAAACCAATCTTGGAATGACGGAATGATGTAATGCGTTACAGACGAACACATAGCCTCCCCAGCTGAAGTGCCCTAAAACTCAAATTATCATCAGTCTCCGCCTATGCATTAGCTATAGGCACTTAAACATGGAGGGGGCTTGAGGCCTTAGCCCTCTGCCTCGTATCCACCACTGCACGGAAACTACCTATGAGTGATCAGTAGATATTGCATTCAGATGGTATCTTTTGAATGCTGATGTTTGCAGTGTGAAAAAATCGCTGGTGCCTGAACTTTTGCATTCTGGTTGACGTAGGCAGATCCAGGGAGGGTTGGTCCAGGGCCCCAGGTGGATGCAGGGAGTTTGTCCAATGTCCTTCAGATTTTTGTCAAGTATATTTCTAATTTGATGATTGGATGTTGGTTTAAGACTAAGTTTGCTTCCTTTTCTTGTCGAGTTTCTTGCCGCTTCGTGAAAAAGCGAAGTTATCGCCAAACTACATAGAACAATTCCCGTGTCATCTTTATGAAAAACATATTGAAAGCTTTATTTGAGGCATCTAAAAAATCATGTTTTCCCCGCAGACGTGGAAATCCAAAAAAGTAACGTCGTGTAAAAATTGCAGATTATCACTATCTACGCAGTTTTACGCAGACACGGTAAATTGAGGACAGGTATTGGTCCTAAAATTTCCAGAGTTCATCCGTGCGTTTATTATATTTAAGAAAGTAGTTCGGTCAGAGATGCCTTTTTCATCCATTGGTATTTGACCAGAGACAACTTCAGAAATTCCCCCTTTCCCTGGTGACGTTTTACATGGGCAGATCTAGGATTGCCGATCGGGGGGCACCTTCCCGAGGGGGGCGCCATCCGGTCCGGGGTCGCCACTTTTGACGGGCAAAACCTATCAGATGGGCGCAAAATCCTATCGGTGGGTGCCGATTTTCGCATCCTGGGGGAGGGGAAGGGGTGGGAAGCAACATTTTAGGAGGCGCCGTGATAATTTCAGGGGTGCCGAGGGTCGATCATGGGGGAGAAAACGTGCCCTCCTTGCCCGCCCCCTGGATCCGCCTATGACGTTTTATTATCATTGTTATATTAGTCGGTGTTGTTCGAAACGGTTCGCTTACAGCCAAAATATTGTCCAGGCGCCCCAAATGATGCAAAAAATCAGCAGGGGCTGATCAGAAAGGGAATTATAACTCAAAACGAAACAGGGAACCATGCTGCCTCCTCTATTGGCTGTTGGTGTGTCATTAAGCCGGACAATTATTATTATTATCATTAGATGACTGCTGGCATTCCTTGCTTTGCCCCGTTGGTATTCCATATTGTCCGCTTCTCCCAATTTGGCAAGTGGATAACAAAGTGGCAGCTCTATCTTTGGTCATGTAGTGAAACATCTGAATGCTCACGAAGAGTTCTAAGCACTCCCTTGATTGAGTAAAAAAAACAACCATATCACTCGCAGTGCTCCACCCAGTGGTTAAAAGCGGAAGCCGAGACTGGGATTCGAACTCACCATCGTCTGATTTATAGACCATCGCTCTAACCGCTGCGCTACGCGACCGCCGGCGTACGGGGTGTACGCCGGGAAATTTGCGGCTTACATTTGCATGGTTCTCGGAAATCGATTTTTTTAGGCATTTATGTACATCTGACATAAAAATACCAAATGGAAAGTGGAAAGGGCAGGGAACAGGCCTTCCAATGACGACGTTATATTTCTTCCAACAGCCATAGGCTGTGGCTAGCACGTGGTTGAAAATGAGCAATTTAACACGTAAGCCCTATGGAGCAGTCGCATTTGTACGCCGTAACAGTATATTGCTGCCAACTAACTTTGGAGGGGCTGGCTAAAAGCGGGGGGGACGGGGGAAGTGTCCCCCTGTTGGCCAACCAAGGGGGACGTTCCCCCTCCCAAATTTTTGGATTCATTATTATTAATGCTGCCAGGTATCGAATACGCTTCAAATTTGCTTCCCCCGGTCAGCACCAGCCTGGGTATTTCCCCTGTACAAATTCCGTGGCGGCGCCCCTGGTGAATAGGGATTTCAATGGTTCAGATTTGCCGTCGGGACTGGCCGGGCCCTGTATATCCGGCAAATCTGGCTGTCGCCCAAGGCCGCTGTCGCCGATTCTCACTGTCCCATGCACACTGTCTGGGGTCATTGAACTCCGCAGTGATGCAGTAGAAAAACAGCAAAGGAACGTGACTACTAATTAGACAATTGTGATTACTTATTTCCTTCGCCAGAAAGTCTTATCTATTGAATCGTCTAACGTGACATAGGCGGGTCTAGGATTTCCGATTGCGTGAAAAAAGGAGCGTTTAAGCTGAGGCGCCATCGGAACCATGAGGAAGCCTTTTTGTACGGAAAAACCTATTGTGGGGGCGCGATACCTGCATACTGAGGGAATGGGAGTGGAAGGGGCAGTTTATAGGTGGCGCCATCCACATTTCAGGGGCCCGTGACCATTTCAGATGGAGGCGGGAGTTTATGGGAATGTGGGGGGAGAGGGTGTCAAGTGGCCCCTTGCCTCCTGGATCTGTCTGTGTATCGAGGTTTTTAGCGGCGTAAGGACCCGGCTCCCTGGGAACTCCCAGGAAAAAAAGCTAGTTTTTTTGTTTTCTCGGCGGCTGCTGGAGTTCCTATTTGGTAGACGTTATCGGTCGCACAGAATATTTGCACTAGCCAAGTTCTGTCGCAATCCCTGCTTGGCGAATTGGCGGGTTTTTCCACCCCTGGAGATTAAATGCAAATATGATCGGGGTCATTTTATAACAATTTGCAAAATTAGCAAGACGATTCTAGATTCATAGGTTACCTGAAAAATGAAGACAGTTTGGGTATTTTTGCCAGAGCAGCCTCTCGGTCTTGAATGTTCTTTGTTTTACGCTTTTGTGCACCCGACTTATATTTATACTGTCCAACCATTTTAACATTCACACCTGGAACGAAATTGCATTATCACGAATAATTTGATACAAATGAAAGGTGGAGATCGAAGTGCGAAATTCCTTTATCAGCTGAGAAATCGAACCTACTGATATTTATGTTACATGATCAAGACACCTTTTTCTGATCCATTCACCTTGCCAGTTCAATGGCATTTCACAACACTGAGTACCGGTCAAGGGGTACTATGAGTAGGTGGTACTGCCTATTTCCCTTTACAATCCTCATATAGGATCAGTACAAAAGGAATGGGGGCCTAAAATTTCTCACGCCCCATCCATCTCTCCCCGAATGTTCCAGGACGCATGGGACCGGCCGCTCCCGTACCGGTCCGATGGGGAACGCCATCCCATCGGCCTCCGTACTTATCTTCATCTTCACCGGAAGAGCCTGCTTGGCTACGCCAGTATGGGCCGGAGCCCATACCGGTCCGGTGGGGAACATCATCCCACCGGTTTCCGGACTTATCTCCATCTTCACCGGAATAGCCTGCTCGGCTTTACCGGTATGGGCTCCGGCCCGTACTGGCAGCCCGTACTGGCGTAGCCGTCAGGCTGTTCCGGTGAAGATGAATGAGGTGGAGGCCGGGGGAGTGACGACTACTCCCGGACCGGTATGGATGGCGACCCATATTGGCGCAGCCGACCGAGGCTGTTCCCTCAGGAAAGACGAGTCGTAATGACGATTACACTCGATTGTTACACATTTTATATTTTATAAGGGGGGAACACGGTCGGTCGCGTCGACGGAGATCGGCCGTGCAGCGGTAGGGCTCGACCGCAAAAATCCTATTTACCTTTGGATACCACGTCGACGTTGGGCGCGGCCCTGGATTCCATCGCTATGCATACTGTATCGATATACGTTATAACGATGACTAGACAGCTGTGCCCATACAATTTACCTTGGGATACGTAGTAGCGGAGTGGATATTTTAATATCGGGGACCCCGATTGCCATCAAAGCGGACTTTTGCGATTGGGGAGAGCCTACGGAGGCGAGGGGTTCCCTACGTGCGATTGCCGAGGGGAGCCCCGTAAGCTTAGGGAGGGGCAGTTGTATGGATTATTATTTCGGACAGGGAGGAAGCTATGTATCCGGCGTAAATTAAGGAGACATAGTCGGTCCCTGACGCCGCCCCTATGCGGATCAGTTCGGAGGGGAGCGCGCCGGGACTCGGAGCAACGCAAAAAATGTTTTTTTGTACCTTATAAAAATTTTTTTAGACAATTTCGTTAAAAAACGTTACTTGGCTGCCTTCAAACCCCCGTGCTTGGGACCCTGCGCTCGCGTCCAGCCTCTGATTATACTGTAGGTCTCCCAAATATTCTGGTAACGGTGGGGTAGGGGCCGTCCATAAAAAACACACACCAGTGTAAGGCCGCCCCCAAATCAATTTTGCCCCTTATTGAGGAAACCCCGTTACAGAATTGGCGCCCGATACGATAACTCCTTAGACAACCTGGCGACCCCGGAGTCATCCAGGGGCCCCATATTGATGTCAGGCTTAGTGCGGACACCCGATCAACACAGACCATCACATATGATACACTTTTTGACGGACAAATTTAGCAGTCTTAAATTTGTCTGTATTAAAATTCCACAAGAACTAACAAAAATGGAAAACTTCATGCACATTTCTGACAAAAATGCCTAGAAATTTATCAATGAAGAAAAGTAGTGCCGACGGAGAGATGCCAAAATAACAAACATGCCAATTCATTAAACCAGTACTTATCGGAAGGGGCCCGGCTGCGTACGGTGCGGGGTGGTGAACTACGGGGGGTCGTAAGCAAAGCAAGGAGCCCGGCTAGAGCCAGAGGAGGCCTGGGTAGCCCAGAGGGAGCCTGAAATTATAGCACGGGTTCCCGGATACAGCGAAGGGGAGGAGTGGAGTCAGGGGCGGATTCAGGCCGATGGTGGGGGAAGTGGGGCAACGGGGCCCCAAAACATGAAAAACATAGGTTTTTGTTTGAAGAAAATCCGTAAAAACCAGTAAAATCGGGGGTTTGGGGGCATTGCCCCGTTTGTCCCCCCCTGGATCCGCTAGTGCTGTGGTTTCTTGCAGACCACAGGGACATGGACAAACCATAGGAGCCCGGGCAAATTACAAGGAGCCGGACAGACTGCAGGGGGCCGGGTACACCACAGGGGGCCCGAGCAGACCACAGAGGGCCCGGGCAGACTAAAGGGAGCCCACACCGCTCACAAGGGGCCCGGGCAGACCACAGGGGCCCGGGCGGACCACACAGGATCCAGGCACACTACAAAAAGACCAGACCACCTACAAAGGGCCCGGGCAGACTAAAAGAGGCCAAGGCAAAATACAAGGAGACCGGTTGCAGTCACAGCGGGACCGGCTGAACCCAAAAGGTCCCGAGACTGCCAGAAATACGGGCCCGGAGGTAGTCAAAATGGGCCTAAGAATATCGCTAGAGGCCCGTTTGCGGACACAGCGATTATGGGTGACCCTAAACGGGACCGCACCAAAGCAAGCATGCCAGGCAAGCATGCAGGGAGCCCGGCCGCAGCCACAGCAAGCCCAGATAGACCACGGGGCCCCACACTCATGACAAGGGCCCGTCCGTGACATTAGAGGACCCGCGCCTCCTGGACCACAGGGAGCCCGGTTGCAATCACAGGTCCCAGTTGCAGTCACAGGGGGCCCGGGTGGGTCACAGGCGCCCGGTTGCGGTGACAGGGGCTCGGGCGGATCACAGAGGGTCCGGTTGCAGTCACAGGTGGTCCGATTGGACCACAGGGAATCCGTTTGCAGTCACATGGGACCCGGGTGGATCTCAGGGGGCCCGTTTGCAGTCAAAGAGGGCCCGTGTGGATCACAGGGGGCCCAGGATGGATCACATGGGCCCCGGGTGGATCACAGGGGCCCCAGGTGGATTACAGGGGGCCCGATTACAGTCACAGGGGCCCGGGTGGATCAAGGGGGCCGGTTGCAGTAACAGGGGGCCCGGGTGTATCAGAGGGGGCTCGGTTGCAGTCACGGGGGGCCCGGGTGGATCATAGGGGGCCGGTTGCAGTAACAGGGGCCCCAGGTGGATCACAGATGGCCCAGTTGCAGTCACAGTGGGCCCGTGCAGATACATTACATTATAATGTAACATTTCCCAAATTTTAGTATATGGGTGTCTTCTACACAGGTACTTCATTTTAAGATCGATTTTTGCATTTTGAAACATTACCAGAAAGTAGGGTTGTATACTTTGATACCCATCCAAACATATATGATTGACAGTAAGATATATAACATATCATAATTTTTGTGACTACTGGGAGACCCTTTGGGTCAAATTACACAGTTTACAAGGTTCTCATGAATTACCGTTTAAAAAGTCCTCATAGGTAGGTAATTTGACTCAATCTCATTACCCTTGTGATTACCGATCAATGGATATTCACAGTGACTTCTTCAAGTCGGGTATGAACATGAGCTGACTGGGGCTAGGCATAGTATTTATGTACAATGTTGGTTTTGTATGATCGTATGGATGAATATTACATCCTGGACTATTCAAGACCATTCCAGTTCAACAAATTACTTTAAAGGGAATGTGGCACCTTGGTTGAATCCTGGAATTTAGTGTAATTAGGGGTACTTTTAGCCGAAAATCAGGAAGGAGTCCATTATTTCTCTGAAAAATGTATAATAAGCTCAATATTTTTATTTATAAAAATCTCCTCTAGGGAAATAAATAAAGATCTGCATGTGGATGATGTAATGATCTGGCAACCACTACCATATTCAATACGCTCCAAGGGCTTCGGTTGGCTGATACTCAACGTGACGTCAACATGTGTCGTCACACCAGCAGTCATGAGAACTGTGGCCTGCTGCTAAGGGTACATGAAACGTACATTTCAGGTAGGTTGGACTCTGTTTTCTACGGAAATCACGAGTTCCAAGACAAATTATATATTGAGTACCGGCAGGGGCGCAGCCAGAGCTTTCGTATGGGGGGGCACACCAACTTTGAGGGGCACCCCGGGGAAAAAGGGCACTTTTTAACGTAACCTAAAAAACTTACTATATCTTTGTTTATATAATTTTTTGGGCATCTTTGGTTCAATAAAAATGCAAAGAAATCATTGACGGAGAAGGAAAACTCGATTAAAACCGAAAAAAGGAACGAAATATCACCAAAATGTCATGGAAGTAGCCAAAACACTACTTTTTTGGATAGATTTAAGGGCAGCCAACTCACGCAAGTACTTAACATCAGAGAAATCAGCGGAGCATGTGATATCTGTTACAATGTGCAGGTTAAGGCATATTGGAGTCGAAAATTTTTCTGTTATGCCCACTGGTTTTGTCGTGACGAGTGAGCCCTAGCTGAATGCGGATTAAGTTCCTTGCCTCCCACAATCGCCGTGGGACGAGGAGTAGTATAGTGTCTTTGGAAGAACACATTTTTGCTGCCGGAAAAATTTGGGAGATACATTTTGAACGCGTTTATTAAGTTCAATATTCGCAAGGCTCGGTCCCAGTTAAGAGTAAATAAAAGGTGAACAGGCCGGTGGTTTGGATGGGGATGGTGTGACAGGGCTAAAAATTGTGAAAACTATTTCTTCATCTAAATTAATTAGTAGAAATCCTGGTTTAGGGGACTGTGCTCTGAGCTCAGGGGCACATGCCTTTTTATCATCCCTTCCCAGAATCCACCAGTATAATAAGCAATTTATATAACCAGGGGTGCCTAGGTATCACAAGCCGTTTTAGAGATTCCTCATTCCCCGTTAGCTCCGTTTTACAAGGGGAGTTTCCATTGGGTTCTTATTCCCAATCTATTCAAGACCAGCTCTGGGGCCCCCAAGTGTGGATCAGAGGCCTCCAGAGCAACTTCCCCCATCCCCCCAGATGTGCCTCCAGGGAATAGACTAGCTCAGTGACCCCGCCTCAAGATGATGGGAGTTGGCCTTGTGTTCTTATTATCTATCTATTCAAGATCATCTCAGGGGTCCCTGATGTAGATCAGGGCCACAGAGCAGCTCATGCTTCACCCAGGGACTAGACTAGCTCATTGGTCCCAGAGATGAGGTCATCAGACTAGCTCAATGGGCCACAGATAGACTCATGGGGCCTTAAACCAGTTCAAGAAGCCCCAGAACAGTTTAAGGCGCCAGATCACTTCAGGGGGCCTCAAGCCAACTTAAGGGGCTCTCACAAGCTCAGCGCACGGACCAGCTCAGGGTACCCTCAGAACCTAGATCCGCTCTTGGCCCCAGATCAGCTCTTGGGGCCCCAGATCAGTTCAGGGGCCTCAAGTCAGGTCAGGGGGCAAGATCAAGTCAGGGGCACTAATTCAGCTCAGGAATCCCTCACCAGCTCGGGGCCCAAGCAGTTCAAAAGCCCCAGAGCTGCTCAGGGGACACCAGATCGGCCCATAGGGCACCAGATCAGCCTAGGGGACAAACAATCAAATCAGTGGTCCCCGACCAGCTCGGGGCCCAGATCAGTTCGGGAATACCAGATCAAGTCAGGAGGCACTTAATCAGCTCAGGAGCCCCATACCATCTCAGGGACCCTCACCAACCCCTGTGGGCCCAGCTCAGCTCAAGGCCTGGGAGCTGCTCAGGAAATCACGTAATTAACCTAGGAGGCCCGGGTCAGCTTAAAGGGCATAATATTATCCATGGGGCACCAGACTAGCTCAGAGGGAATAAGATGGGCTCAGGAGACACACTGATGACTCAGCAGGCTCCAGATCGACTCAGGGGGCATTAGTTAAGTTCAGGAGGCAGTATATCTGCTCAGGGTGCACCAGATCGATCAGCACAGGGGCCATGTTCAAGTCAGGGGCACTAAATCAGCTCAGGGATCCCTCACCAGCTCCGGGCCCAATCAATTCAAAAGCCCCAGAGCTGCTCAGGGGACAACAGATGCCCATAGGGCACCAGATCAGCTCCGGCGACAAACAATCAGATCAGTGGTCCCCGACTAGCTTGGGAATACCAGATCAAGTCAGGAGGCACTTAATCAGCTCATAAGCCCATACCATCTCAGGGGCCCTCATCAGCCTCTGTGGGCCCAGCTCAGCTCAGGGCTTTAGATCTGCTCATGAAATCACGTAAGGAGGCCCAGATCAGCTGAAAGGGCACCAGATTTCTCAGGGGGGCATCATATGGGCTCAGGAGGCACCAGATCGACTAAGGGGCATTAGTGCGGCTCAGGTGGCACCAGATCGATCCGCTCGGGGTCCAGATCAGCTCCCAGCCCCCCAGACTATGGCAGGAGCCTAAATCAGCTCAGGGAGCAACATAACAGCTCAGGGGACACAAGGTGGACTCAGGGCCCACCAAACCAGTTTAGGGGGGGAACCAGACCATCTAAGGAGACATCAATAATCAGTTGAAGGGGCACCTAATCAGCTGAAGAGGCACCATATTGACTTAGGATACAGAATCAACTTGGGGAGGCATGATATCAGCTCGGGGGCCCGAATCAGCTCAAGGGGCACTAAATCAGCTATCAGGGCACCAAACAAGCTCGGAAGCATTAGACTAACTCAGAGAGCATTATATAGGTTCAGGAGGCACAATTATTTGCTCAGTGGGGCACTCGATTGACTCAGGGGCACCAGATCAGCTTAGAGGGCAAGTAATCAGCTCAAGGGGCCACGAGATGAGCTCAAGGAGCACCAGATTGGCTTCACCCGTACGATTATTGGCGACGATGATGCAATAGGTAGACACATACTAGGTGCCCATACTCTTCTCGGGTGCTTGGAAAGGCGACAAAATGCCCTAGCTGACCGAGAAAGGTATAAAGTTGGCCAAAAATAGTTTCAATCGCTACATGCAGTCCAGTTAAATCTAGGTTCAACGGCTAGGGCTCTAAATTTCGAGCGGCACGGCCCAAATTGGGTACACCACCTGGCAATCAAAAGGGCACCCTGGCAGTGATGGGGGCACGTGCCCCCTGTGCCTTCCTGGCTGCACCCCTGGACAGTAGATCAACTCCGGGAGGCATTAAATAAGCTCAGGGGGTCCGGATCAGCTCAAGGGGCACTAAAACAGCTAAAAGTACACCAGGCAAGCTCGGAGGCATCAAACTAACCCAGAGAGTATTTTATAGGTTCAGAAGGCACACTTATTTTCTCAGGAGGGCACCAGATTGACTACGAGGGCACCAGATCAGCTCAGAGGGCACATGATCAGCTCCAGGGGGCACCAGATGAGCTCCGCCCGTACGATTATTGGCAACGATGAGGCATTATCTGGAAACGGATTACGTGCCTATGCTCTTCCCGGGTGCTTGGAAAGGCGACAGAATGCCCCAGCTGACAAAAAAGGCACTTAGTTGTCAAACAATAGTTGAAATCGCTAAATGCAGTCTAGTTACATCTAGGTTCAACGGCGCAGGGCACTACATTTCGAGTGGCACGGACCAAAGAGAGTACACCACCTGGCAATCAAAAGGGCACCCGGCACCGATGGGTGCACATGCCCCCTGTGCCCCCTGGACGGTAGATAAACTCCGGGAGGCATTAAATAAGTTCAGGGGCCCGGATCAGCTCAAGGGGCAATAAAACAGCTAATCGGGCAGCAGGCAAGCTCGGAGGCATCAGACTAACTTAGAGAGCATTACAGGTTCAGAAGGCACAATTATTTATTCAGGGGAGGGGGGGCACCAGATTGACTACGAGGGCATCAGATCAGCTCAGAAGGCACATGATCATCTCCAGGGGGCACCAGATGAGCTCCACCCGTACGATTATTGACGACGATGAGGCATTATCTGGAAACGGATTACGTGCCTATACTCTTCCCGGGTGCTTGGAAAGGCGACAGAATGCTTTAGCTGACCAAAAAGGCACTTAATTGTTAAACAATAGTTGAAATCGCTAAATGTGGCCTAGTTCCATCTAGGTTCAAC
The DNA here is from genome assembly GCA_034440635.1 of Lepas anatifera. Lineage (NCBI taxonomy): Eukaryota > Metazoa > Arthropoda > Thecostraca > Lepadidae > Lepas > Lepas anatifera. The sequence continues at coordinate 178,299 of JAOTON010001507.1, forward strand.
GGCGTAGGGCACTAAATTTCGAGCGGCACGGCCCAAAGGGGGTACACCACCTGGCAATCAAAAGGGCACCCGGCACCGATGGGGGCACGTGCCCCCTGTGACCCCTGGCTGCGGCCCTGGACAGTAGATAAACTACGGGAGGCATTAGATAAGTTCAGGGGCCCGGATCAGCTCAAGGGGCACTAAAACAGCTAATAGGGCACCAGGCAAGCTCGGAGGCATGAGACTAACTCAGAGAGCATTATATAGATTGAGAAGGCACAATTATTTTCTCAGGGGGGGCACCAGATTGACTACGAGGGCATCAGATCAGCTCAGAAGGCACATGATCAGCTCCAAGGTTCAAGACCAGCGCTCAGGGGGCACCAGATGAGCTCAAGGGGCACCAGTTTAGCTCTGCCCATACGATTATTGGCGACGATGAGGCATTATTTGGAAACGGATTACGTGCCTATACTCTTCCTGGGTGCTTGGAAAGGCGACAGAATGCCCTAACTGACCAAAAAGGCACTTAATTGTCAAACAATAGTTCAAATCGCTAAATGCAGTCTAGTTCCATCTAGGCTCAACGACGTAGGGCACTAAATTTCGAGCGGCACGGCCAAAAAAGGGCACACAACCTGGCAATCAAAAGGGCACCCCGGCACCGATGGGGGGGCACGTGCCCCCTGTGCCCCCCTGGCTGCGCCACTGAGTACCGGGCAGGGGCGCAGCCAGAGCTTTATATGGGAGGGGGCACACCAACTTTGAGGGGCACCCCGGGAAAAAGGGCACTTTTAACGTAACCTAAAAACTTACTATATCTTTGTTTATATCATTTTTGGGCATCTTTGGTTAAATAAAAATGCAAATAAATCATTGACGGAGAAGGAAAACGCGATTAAAACCGAAAAAAGGGAACAAATTATCACAAAAATGTCATGGAAGTAGCCAAAACACGACTGTTTTGGATAGATTTAAGGACAAATCAGCCAACTCATGCAAGTATTTAACATCAGAGAAATCAGCGGAGCATGTGATATCTGTTACAATGTGCAGGTTAAGGCATATTGGAGTCGAAAATTCATTTGTTATGGCCACTCCTTTTGTCTTGACGAGTGAGCCCTGGCTGAACGCGGCTAAGTTCCTTGCCTCCCACAATCGCCGTGGGACGAGGAGTGACATAGTGTCTTTGGAAGAACACATTTTTGCTGCCGGAAAAATTTGGGAGATACCTTTTGAACGCGTTTATTAAGCTCCATATTCTCAAGGATCGGTCCCAGTTAAGAGTAAATAAAAGGTGAACAGGCCACTGGTTTGGATGGGGATGGTGTGGCAGGGCTGAAAATTGTGAAAACTAGTTCTTCATCTAAATTAATTAGTAGAAATCTTGGTTTAGGGGACTGTGCCCTGAGCTCAGGGGCACATGCCTTTTTATCATCCCTTCCCAGAATCCACCAGTATAATAAGCAATTTATATAACCAGGGGTGCCTAGGTATCGCAATCCGTTTTAGAGATTCATCATTCCTCGTTAGCTCCGTTTTACAAGAGGAGTTTCCATTGTGTTCTTACTCCCCATCATTTCAAGACCAGCTCTGGGGCCCCCAAGTTTGGATCAGAGGCCTCCAGAGCAGCTTCCCCATCCCCCAGTTGTGCCTCCAGGGACTAGACTAGCTCAGTGACCCCGCCCCGAGATGATGGGAGTTGGCCTTGTGTTCTTATTATCTGTCTACTCAAGACCACTTCAGGCCCCTGATGTAGATCAAGGCCACAGAGCAGCTCATGCTTCACCCATGGACTAGACTAGCTCATTGGTCCCAGAGATGAGGTCATCTGACTAGCTCACTGGGCCACAGATAGGCTCATAGGGCCTTAAACCAGTTCAAGAAGCCCCAGAACAGTTTAAGGCGCCAGATCACCTCAGGGGGCCTCAAGCCAATATTAGGGGCTCTCACAAGCTCAACGCCCAGACCAGCTCAGGGTACCCTCAGAACCTAGATACGCTCTTGGGCCCCAGATCAGCTCTTGGGGCCCCAAATCAGTTCAGGGGCCTCAAGTCAGATCAGGGGCAAGATCAAGTCAGGCCCACTAAATCAGCTCAGGAATCCCTCACCAGCTCGGGACCCAAGCAGTTCAAAAGCCCCAGAGCTGCTCAGGGGATACCAGATCGGCCCATAAGGCACCATATCAGCCTCGGGGACAAATAATCAGATCAGTGGTCCCCGACCAGCTCCAGGCCCAGATCAGCTCGGGAATACAAGATCAAGTCAGGAGGCACTTAATCAGCTCAGGAGCCCCATACCATCTCAGGGGCCCTCACCAGCCCCTGTGGGCCCAGCTAAGCTCAGGACCTGGGAGCTGCTCAGGAAATCACGTAATCAACCCAGGAGGTCCGGGTCAGCTTAAAGGGCACCATATTAGCCATGGGGCACCAGACTAGCTCAGAGGGAATAAGAAGGGCTCAGGTAACAAACTGATCACTCAGCAGGCACCAGATCGACTCAGGGGCCATTAGTTAAGTTCAGGAGGCAGTATATCTGCTCAGGGTGCACCAGGTCGATCAGCGCAGGGGGAAAGTTCAAGCCAGGGGCACTAAATTAGCTCAGGGATCCCTCACCAGCTCGGGACCCAATCATTTCAAAAGCCCCAGAGCTGCTTAGGGGACACCAGATACCCATAGGGCACCAGATCAGCTTCGGGGACAAACAATCAGATCAGTGGTCCCCGACCAGCTCGGGAATACCAGATCAAGTCAGGAGGCACTTAATCAGCTCAGGAGCCCCATACCATCTCAGGGGCCCTCATCAGCCTCTGTGGGCCCAGCTCAGCTCAGGATTTTAGAATGCTCATGAAATCACGTGAGAAGGCCCAGATCAGCTTAAAGGGCACCAGATTACTCAGGGGAGCATCAGATGGGCTCAGGAGGCACCAGATCGACTAAGGGGCATTAGTGCAGCTCAGGTGGCACCAGATCGATCCGCTCGGGGTCCAGATCAGCTCCCAGCCCCCCAGACTATTGCAGGAGCCTAAATCAGCTCAGGGAGCAACATAACAGCTCAGGGGACACAAGGTGGACTCAGGGCCCACCAAACCAGCTCAGGGGGGCACCAGGCCATCTAAGGAGACATCAATAATCAGCTGAGGGGGCACCTAATCAGCTGAAGAGGCACCATATTGACTTAGGAGACAGAATCAACTTGGGGAGGCATGAGATCAGCTTGGGGGCCCGAATCAGCTCAAGGGGCACTAAATCAGCTGTTAGGGCACCAAGCAAGCTCGGAGGCATTATACTAACTCAGAGGGCATTATATAGGTTCAGGAGGCACAATTATTTGCTCAGTGGGGCACTCGATTGACTCAGGGCCACCAGATCAGCTTAGAGGGCAAGTAATCAGCTCAAGGGGTCAAGACCACCTGAGAGGCCACGAGATGAGCTCAAGGAGCACCAGATTAGCCTCACCCGTACGATTATTGGCGACGATGAGGCATTAGGTGGACACATACTAGGTGCCCATACTCTTCCCGGGTGCTAGGAAAGGCGACAGAATGCCCTAGCTGACCGAAAGGGTATTAAGTTATCCAACAATAGTTGAAATCGCTAAATGCAGTCTAGTTCCATCTAGGTTCAACGACGTAGGGCACTAAATTTCGAGCGGCACGGCCCAAAGGGGGTAAACCACCTGGAAATCAAAAGGGTACCCGGCACCGATGGGGGCACGTGCCCCCTGTGCCCCTCTGGACAGTAAATAAACTACGGGAGGCATTAAATAAGTTCAGTGGGCCAGATGAGCTCAAGGGGCACTAAAACAACTAATAGGGCACCAGGCAAGCTCGGAGGCAACAGACTAACTTAGAGAGCATTACAATTAGAGAGAGCATGATAAATTAGAGAGCATTATATAGGTTCAGATGACACAATTATTTTCTCAGGGGGGGGCACCAGATTGACTACGAGGGCATCAGATCAGCTCAGAGGGCACATGATCAACTCAAAGGGCCAAGACCAGCGCTCAGGGGGCACCAGATGAGCTCAAGGGGCACCAGATTAGCTCCGCTCGTACGATTATTGGCGATGATGAGGCATTATCTGGACCGGATTACGTGCCTATACTCTTCCCGGGTGCTTGGAAAGGCGACAGAATGCCCTAACTGACCAAACAAGGCACTTAATTGTTAAACAATAGCTTACATCGCTAAATGCAGTCTAGTTCCATCTCGGCTCAACGGCGTAGGGCACTAAATTTCGAGCGGCACGGCCCAAAGAGGGTACACCACCTGGCAATCAAAAGGGCACCCCGTCACCGATGGGGGGGGCACGTGCCCCCTGTGCCCCCCCTGGCTGCGCCCCTGGTACCGGGTTTTCAAACTTGCTTTTCAACTTGGCTATCTCAGTTAAAATTATGAAGGTGCCACATTCTCTTTAACTGGTTCCATCAGAAGCCAGCGACAAAAGTATGTAGTTGCCTTTGAGTCATGACACTTGCTTGAATGTCTGTTGGGAGAGTTAATTCATGTTGTGAAATTTATCTAATGTGAGTTTTAAACTGCGACTCCTCAGCTCATTCATATGAGAAGTTCATTTTAGCAGCATGTGATCTAGGCAAAACACTTATTGTTCACGTGTTTCCGGGGCAGATTTATGAAATTGTATTTATACATATATTTTTTTAGTATGTTACTGATCTGGCATAAAAATTCTCAGGCATATTTTCCTAATCACTTCCAAAATGAAATAAAGTACCTCGCCTCTAGAGAGCCCCTACAGGTTTGTTAAAATAAATTATAATATTTTGCACAAATATTAGGCACTTTTTGACGTAGATATTGCACCACGAAGAGCTGGAATTTCATTTACTGTAAAAATGTGTAGGACTTGATGCTGTATCATAAATACGATGAAAACAGTAGTCAAACTACATTACTTTACTAGGAAACATCATATCAAAACTATACAGTGAGACTAAGCACACGGTGAGATCATTAGCAAAACTACAAAAAAATTGGTAAACTGCCGGAAGGCGGTCGTTTTTAACCAAACTTGCATTGGACGCCAGACTGCAGCGGATTAGACAGTGCCTATTTGAAGGGCAGGTGGGGGGGGGGGTTACTGGGTCCAAAATCATGAAAGAATCATATGAAGTTTTTTCTTCAAATCTGTTAAAATCGGCAAGTTTGTGCACAGACGCATCTTTTGTACCAATCCCCCTTGAGTCCGCCAGCGATACTAGCGAAAGCAATTGGCGTAAAAGTTTTAAATGGTCACATTTTGTTAGTTATGTGAACACCATGATATTCGTTCTAGGCCACTGCTGATTCATGTTTCGCAAAACTGATATAGTTGGGGCAATTGGGGCAAACTGATCTGTGACGGCAGAACGCCCGAATTTGAGGGGGGGCGCACCATAGGCTTTTCAACCCATTTCTTTCCAGTCAATGCCATAGGGTTAGTGTTAAAATTTCTTATTGAAAGGGAGATACGCGAACAATTTGTATTGTAGTGTCTTGTTGTTTGAAATATTTTGATTATGACACTGATTTATTTTGTATCTTTGGCAAAATTTTTGGAGGCCCCTCACCTATGATTGAAATATGCTAACAGTACCGGTGAAGGCCGGAACGTGCTCTTCATCTCAATGTTTTCAAAAACTTTTTAAGTTTTAAAAGAACTATTGTTGTAATGAAAATGTCTGCTCTCCCGTACTTATATTTGAATTAATTTTACGTAGACCGTAAAAACTACAAAATGAATCAGTTTATCCTTAAAATGGAGCATAAGATAATTGTTTAAGTCTTCAGTCGTTTCGTACCTCGGGTCTTCATTCGTCTTCTACAAAATTCTTAGGATGACGAATCTTTTGTGTCAGATGGGTCACGTGACCCACGTATGAGAATTCCTGGGCTTGTGATTGGTCCCTTGTGATTTCTTTAAGTCCTATATTTCTGTTTCAAAAGAGATTTGGAATGTTATTTATGATTTTTTCTCTCGGACTAGACATAGACTTCTCGAACTTTCTAAGAACTCGGACATATATGACCAAGTTCTTAGACAAATTGATAGTGATAGCCGAGGTTTCGTCATTTAACCGATAGAAATAATTCTCGATAAGTTGTGTAAAAATGCTGATTTTGAGAGCGATTTTAAGGCATTTGGAGGTTGAATTCGCAAAAATGAGCATAAGACTTCTGAAACAACTTTTTGTGTCCTTTTGATCTAGCTAATAAAATTGTTTTCGCGTACCTGCCTTTAAGGGAGGTTTGAGGACAATTGGGGGAGGCAGATGATCATAAATGATTTCAGTTTGATTATAGAAAATATGCTGCTGTTGGTCAGTCTGGTACTTACCTACCAATGAATGGTTGAAAGTAACACCTCTTGAAATTTCTTCAGCCAGATGGAGATATGCAGATATGTAGGTAGGTATGACCAGAAGCGTTAGATCCGCAGTGATGCTCCTTTGTAATGGTGATTATGCAGTGGATTTGTCGAAAGTTACTGTAGGTATTCTTTGGTAAGCTTCACACGAAGGGCACACATCACCAGAAAGTCGCACGTCAAATACCTACATTTCCGCAAAAGATACCTGCCATCTTGGTTTGCCTGTTACCTGGCCTGCAACATTGCACGGTTAGTAGAGACACTAGTAGAGACACTACTGCTGCTCTGTAACGCCGCTGCTACAGCAATGGCGGCAGACAAATATAATCTTGAAACTCTGCTGTAAAGTCGGTTGTTTGCGCATGATCAGTACGGCATTAGCCTGGCCGGAGTTATCCGAGGTTACGGCAGGCAGTGCCCGAGGTGTGCCCGAGTTACGAGAGCAGCTGGCGACAGGTGAACATGGCCGCAGCTGTGCCCGCTTTGCTGGGAGTTACGTCTAAAGTGGGCCCAACTCGGGTTAGCTCCGTGACGGAGTTGTCCAGACACTGGCCCACTTTGGCCCGATCAGATGAGTCTGTCTAAGTCCATATAAAGCGGCCCAAGTCGGTTTATGTAGGGCCGCCCGACTTGTTTGCAGTTAATCCCACGATAATTGCTGGCTGGGAGATAGCCCGGGTGGATCATAACTGGCCTGGTTGTAATCACAGGGGGGCCCGGGTGGATCACAGGGGGCCCGGGTGGATAACAGGGGGCCGGGTGGATTCCAGGGGCCCGGTTGCAGTCACAGGTGGCCCAGTTGGATCTCAGGGGGCCCGGTTGCAGTCAAAAAGGGCCCGTGTAGATCACAAAGGGGCCAGGATGGATCACATGGGCCCCGGATGGATCACAGGGGGTCCCAGGTGGATTACGGGGGGCCCGATTGCAGTCACAGGGGCCCGGTTGGATCAAAGGGGGCCCGGTTGGAGTAACAGGGGGCCCGGTTGTAATTACAGGGGGGCCTGGTGGATGACATGGGGCCCGGTTGCAGTCACAGGGGGCCCGGGTGGATTACAGGGGGCCCGGTTGCAGTCACAGGGGGCCCGAGTGGATCAGAGTGGGCCCGGGTGGATCAGAAAGGGCCCGGTTGCAGTCACAGAGTGCCTGGTTGCAGTCTCAGGGACCCCGGTTGCAGTCACAGGGGGCCCGGGTTTATCAGAGGGGGCCCGGTTGCAGTCACGGGGGGCCCGGGTGGATCATAGGGGCCCGGTTGCAGTCACAGGGGCCCCGGGTGGATCACAGATGGCCCAATTGCAGTCACAGTGGGCCCGGGTGGATGACAGGGGGTCTGGTTTCAGTCACAGGTGGCCCGGTTTGACCACAGGGAATCCGTTTGCAGTCACAGGGGGCCCGGGTGGACCTCAGGGAATCCGTTTGCAGTCACACGGGGCCCGGGTGGGCCTCAGGGGGCCCGGTTGCAGTCACAGGGGCCCCGGTGGATCACAGATGGCCCGGTCCCAGTCACAGGGGGCCCGGGTGGATTACAGGGGGCCCGGCTGGATCACAGGGGTCCGGTTGCAGTCACAGGGGTGCTGGTGGATCACAGAGGGCCCGGTTGCAGTCACAGGGGGCCGGATAGATCACAGGGGACCCGGCTGCAGTTTACAGGGGCCCGGGTGGATTACAGGGGGCCCGGTTGCAGTCCACAGGGGGCTCGGTGGATCACAGAGAGCCCGGTTGGATGACAGGAGGCCCGGGACTGCCGGAATTAGGGACCCGGCTGCAGTCAAAGTGGGCCTGAAAATATCGTTAGGGGCCCGGTTGCGGACACCGAGGTTAAGGGTGGCCAACAGGGGACCCGCAAGCATGCCAGGGAGCCTGGCCTCAGCCAAAGCTAGCCCAAGTAGACCACTGGGGCCCGCAATCGTGGCAGGGGCCCGGCTGTGTCCGCAGGGGCCCGCAACTTGGGATTGGGCGGGCTCTTCGGGTCATTGGGGGCTTCTCCGAGCATTGGGGGGCTCGAGCCCCCCCAAATGTATGGAAACTTGCGCCCCTGTAAAACAAACATGATTGCGATATCTTGACTATGTGATTTTTACAATCTTCCATAGAAAAAGTGATATTGCAAGTTAAAAACAATGTCAAATGACCTAATCTAAGGGTACAACGGCGATATACACATACAAATATGAATAAGCCGCCGTAGACGTGCTGAAATGACTATCAAAATTGCATGTACATCTTGCCCCGTGGGGTGACCATGTTACCCCAGTGGTGGGCTGAAATGGGTTTTTGCTACTTCTTGCGAACTTTTACATGAAATTGGCAGCCATTATTAATGATGCCTGGTTGCTTGCACAGAAGGAGATAAATGATCCAACTAATAGCATGCCAAAAATCAAGGCTAATTGAGTTCAATAAATCATCGAAAAGGCCAGTCGTCGTTAGGGTGTCCATGTTGCCCCATTCTCCCCTAGGTGGAAAATGGTGCTGTATTATAGCATTTCCGTGCTTGAAAAATATCGTGCCATGTTCTTTCATGACTTCAACCAAATTTTCGACAAGTGATGCAGTGATTCAGATCACGAATCCAGCTCAAGTCATAGGCGGATCTGGAGGGGGAGGGCAAAGGGAGGGCTTGTCCCCCATGGACTCTCAGCGCCTCGTGATATGGTCACGGTGCCCCCTGAAAGGTCGGTAGCACCCGCTGAAAATTCGCTGCCCACGTCCACCCCTTCCGATTGCATTTGGCGCCCACGCGATATACTTTTCCGCCTAAAAGTGGCGCCCCCTGTTCAGGATGGCGCCTCGCCACGTACCCTCTCCCCGATCGGAGATCCTGGATCTCAGCTGCAGAGTTTACACGAGCCCTAGTGCATTTCGGTAGGTAGGTTCGGTGATTATAAACGTTCCGGATTCTCAGCTGGGGGAGTGGGGTGAACATGTATTTATATGAAAATCGATAATTACACCGAAGGTATACGATCCAATCGTACCTATCTACACATTTATGCGTCTATGTTCTATTTATATTCTACAACCGGTTCGCCGGAGCGCCTTCTTTGCCATCTAATCTTGGCCACATCCACGCAGGGAGCGGGCGTGTCACCCGACCGTTTCCGCCGCAAGTGTATCGGCCCGCCGCACCGACAGGCGTTGGCGTTTTGATGAGGGCGGCACGGTGAGCGACAGGGGTAGATGCTCTGCTGATGGAACCCACCCGCCCCCCCACGTCTGATCGATAACTGCCTCGATGACCGGCTGACTCTAGTAATTAAACATTTGCTAGAGGAAGGAAACGGTGTTTGGCCGGACACAGCATAAAGCGTCGCTGCAGAGTTTTGCTGAAGGGATGGGTGACGGACCCGATCTGATAGTGACCGGTGTTGGAGGGATGAGGTTAAGCCAAAACTCAGGGTCTGTCTCTCAGAGAGCTATCGATTCAGTTCACCAATATTCTACTTGCAAATATGTTCGTCGGTCTACATTCATAAACGCGAGAGAATTGTAGGATAATCCTAAGAATGCCTAGCATCTTTTTCGGTAATATCTCGCCTTGCTCGCCATCTGGGTGGGGAGCGGGGACGGATGCGTACCTTCACCATGTCGTCACCCATGCCCACGCACCTGCAGTCGTCTAAAGCAAGAGCCAATGTCATGCTTGAAGCATGATCATGGTCACTTACTTCGTAGGAACTGGATAGAAAGAGTAGGAACTGGATAGAAAGAAGAGTTTCTTTCAGACAGCTCTTTAAGTATACACGCCGAAGCGCGATGAAGATTTGAGAGGTGTTTAATGCGAGACGCCGATCGCTCACTTCACAGGACATCCTTTCAAAGTTCCTCCGTTTGTTTGAAACCTGGTTTAAACTATCTGCTAGTCGGTGACGGCATGCATTATTGTTAAGCCATGCTTCTCTGGGTTCAAAAAGATCTCAATGAAAAACCAAAATAGCGTCCGCTGGTGGATCCATTACCCGCGTTCGGGGACACTTGGCTTTTGCAGGGCTCTTGGCAAGGATACTGTTTGGTCCGGTTGCAGATTTTTGTCGTTTTTATCCCATATTCGATTTATGGGGAAATCGTTTGTGGGACAAAATAAACACTTACTCAGCCTGGCGGTCATGACCCCCTGGATCTGTCAGAGATAGCACTCCCTCTACCCGGTCATTACCGATTCTGCGGCTCCACCACACGTTTGCATCTGAGTCCAATGATTACGCCCTCCTCCCGGCCGCTTAAATGTTCATATCATCCAACCTCTTCACACTCGGGGTAACACGATTTCCCAATCTGCCCCAACTGCTGATGCTTTTTGTAGACCAGTCAGTAGGTATACTGCCACGATGCAGTTCCAAGCGGAGTTGAACCATTTGAATCTGCTTGTGTAAGCCTTATTCACCTCACGATTCTTCAAGGAACAAGTTTTCGCCACAATTTCAGTCTTTTCCAGACATTCCGACGTCTGTCCTTAAACTCACCGTGTCAATATGTTGGAGGGAACGTCGACTCATGTCTCAATAGTCGCAAAAAAGTGGTCAATGTGTAATCGACAGAGTCACTGAGCACGGGAGTCGTAGAAGTACCTGTGACAGAGTACTATGACTCCCCCAATGTTGATGCATTCCCGCAAAATAACGGGGAGATCCGCTGCCAGAAGTAATCATCCTGTCACAAAAAATAGTGGTGGCAAACCTCAGTTCGTGGGGCTGGCTTCCCATCGACATTGGTGTCGAAAATGTCAATTCAAAGGTTGAATCTTCAACAAAAATACAAGACTGTTGTCACCCGTCTTCGGGTTGACAGAGGACCAAGAGTCAAATACTCAATATTATGAAGGAGCAATATATCGTCGATGTTTCTCTGGACGCCCAAGCTTTACAACCAACTGAAGTACGTTTGATTTTGCAGTTTTTTTACTTATTATTTTTTACCTATGTTTTTGCGATCCATAAGGCCATTATGTAGGTGGAAAGTAATGACAACTAGACATTTGAACTGACTGTAAAAAACCTCTAAAGTAGCACCCATGTTTGCCGCCTCACCAACCATTCTCGTTAATTTTCTTCCGTCATTTGTCCGTTTTTTGTTCCAACGCTGAAGCACCTGCAGTGTATTTCACATCGTGCATAAATGGTAAGTGCATACACCTTTTACCAATGTGTTACCACCGCCGGGCCCAACAGAAACACATTACATGCAGCCGTCTATGCATACCGGCGGCGAAGGCTGTATGTGTTGGGGTGCAGGTGGATCGATGAGGGCTGGAATGTGCAGTGTTCGCTGGGCGCCGCTCACATCGGCTGTGCCTGCCAGTCGTGTCAACGGGGCAGCTGTTGGGAGGCGGGCGGGGCACCAACTCCTAGCGCTAGTGACACCAAGCGCCTGACCGGGCAGCCTGGACCGGCAGCGCTTGACGCGACACCGGTAGGTCTGCTGTAGCCTGTAATGTCGTTTCAGTATGTTATCAAATGGTGGAAGTTTAATACGGACTTCCCTTTATTTATATATTCCTCCGAAATGTACCGCACCAGGTGCTACCACCAGGGGTGTAACTTTCCCAAAATCTTTGGGGGTACTCAGCCGGTGGGGGGCGGCACCCCATAGGGGCGGCAGCGTTGCGGGGGCGGCACCCTTTTATTGCACCAAATCTGTTATTCATCACTTTTTGCGCCTTTTATGCACAGGGAACATTCTATTTTAATGTTGGGCAGATATTCTACAGCTTTTTCAAACATGTTTGCTTTTTAGGCAACATCCAAAAGCTACATACACGTCTCAAAAGAATCCAATCTGAGTTGTAAATTTATTCACGATTGAAGTATATCGGTTTTGCGGGATTAAATGTTACTTTTGGAATGGCAGAGTGGATGAATATTGAAATGAAAGCAAAGAATTTATCACTACGTGAAAAGAGAGCACAAACACTGGTAGTGCTCCAAACAACGCGTGTATTGTTGTGTAAATATCAATAAATATGGCAGCTCCACTGTACCCGTGCATGCCCTTTATTTTTGACCTAATGCCCTTTACTTTTTACCCTAACACACACCGGCGGTAATATTCAGTGTTGCAGTGATGAGCCCAGGGCGGCAGTTATGGACTAAGAACGGCACAGATAAGGATGGAATTGATACAGTGACTGGCCCGGGCGGCAAGAAACAGGGTAAAGTCATAGTCGAGGGCGGCAGTGATGAGTCAGGAGCAATATCTATGAATTCGGAGCGTTGCAAATCAGAGTGGAAGTGATAAGGCGATGGTGGCAGTGATGACTCGGAGGCGGCAGTTATGAACTAGGGGCGGCACAAATCAGGGCGGAAGTGATAGGTTTGGGAGGGGGCGGCATTGATTAGCCGGGGGCAGCACGAATCAAGACAAAGGGAAAAGCCGAAGACGGGAATGGTGAGCCGGAGGTAGCAGTTATAAAATACGGGTGACACGAATCAGGGCGGAAAAGATAAAATGGGGCAGGGACGGCGGATTCTGGGGGTCAGGGTGTGCAGTTGCTCATCCTGAAAAGAATGAGGGCGTGCAAAAGTATATTTTTGCACACCCGGCTTTGGCTTGGTCCAGGGAAGCGCCCCGGATTTGGGCGGCGCCCCCGGCCGGCCAAGAAAAATCAGGCCTAAACACCGCCTACCCTGCCCCCCTGGGGAGCCCCCCCCGCTGCCCAAAAATTGAATCGACCGTCCCTGAGCTGGGTGCGGCAGTCTCGAGCCCAGAGCGGCACGAATTAGAGCGGAAGTGATAAGTCAGGGGCGGCATTCATTAGCCGAGGCGGTAGTGATGAGTTGAGGGCGGCAATAATAAGCCGGGGATAGCACTGGTGAGCTACTGGCAGCAGTGATGAGCCGGGTGCTGTTTGAATCAGGGCGGCAGTGATATGTCAGGGCTGGCACAAATCGGGGTGGCAGTGAAAGGCAGGAGGCGGCAGTGATGAACCATGGCGGCATAAATCAGGGTGGTAGTGATGAACTGGGGGCGACATGAATCACAGTAGTAAGACGGAGGCTGCATGAATCAGGGCAGCAATGCTGAGCCGGAGGCTGCACATGTATTGGGGTGCTCAAATCATAATTGGGGGTGCTCGCACACTCCAAATAGGTAAAAAAATCACTCCTGGCTGAAACTAAATCAATAAAAGCACGGCAGCAGCAGTCTGCCATTTACTCGGTTTGGGGATTTCCTCCAATAGGCAAACAGATAACAATTAGACGATAGCGGGCTGCTGTTTGCTTTCTGGAAGGGTGTTAGAGATTCCTGCTGATAAATTGCGCTGACAGCAGGGCCTAAGTTTGACCGGTTGTGGGGGCCATGACCGGATTATTCTCCTCGGTAGTGATAAACCAGGGGCGGCCGTGATCAGCCGGAGGCGGCAGTGAGGATTCGAAGGAGGAAGTGTCTAAACAGGGGCCGCTCATATATGGGTTAATTTAAAACAGGGAGCTAGGGACGGCGTGAATCAAGGCAGCAATGATTAATCAGGGCGGCAGTGATGAACCAGGGGAGACAGTGATCAGCCAGGGGGCAGCAGTGATAAACCAGGGGTGGCAGCAATAAGTCGGGGCGGCAAGCATTCGGGTCAAAATATGCCGGGGACAGCATCGATGAGCCAGAGGTGGCATGAATCAGGGCAGCAGTGATGAACCAGGGGCGGTAGTGATCAGCCGGTAGACGGTCTATCATCATATTTAAGGTTTTAGGGCGCGCTGTGATCTAGGGTCATACGACGCCCATAACAATAAATAAAATACATAAATAGAACATTTCTGCAAGAGTTTCAACAAATAAGGTGGGAAAACAGGTCAGGTTGTGAAAATTGTATCCGAAAATTATATAAAACACATATAAAAAATGAAATAAAAATGCTGTAAAAATAGCATAGACAACTTAACATGACAGACTAAGATCAGCGACTAGGTAACATGAAACTTGACGTTATATAAAACCTGAAAGACTACTAGGATAAAAGTATGAAACGAACACGCGGATTGACGGGGGCCGGGTACCCACCCCCACATGGTTTTCGGCGAAAGCATCAAAACGACGGCGCGTAGCGCCGCTGTACTTGGTATACATTTTTTCTGATCATTTTTACAAGTTTTGGAAAAAAATTTAGGTCAGGTCCCCAGTACAGGTCAAGTGACCTGGCCTCAAAAAACGTTTAAGATAGCATAAGTCGGAACAGGGTGAACTTATCCGATTGAAACTCATATCACATGATGGGCTCACCAAATTCTCTAAAACATGTTCCGGTATTTTTATATCGATGACCTAAGGTCAGGTACGAGCCATGACCTCTCCATTGGAGATACATGCGAAAATGGTTTTAACTGAATAACTTAGTAACGGATGGTGACAGAGCGTTTATTTTAGCTGTTTTATAATTGCCTTGTCTCTACAGTTCTAAGGATATGCATTTTATCTAATTTGGCCTTGACCTGACCTCAGGTCAGGTCAAATCCTTGATTTGACCTAGCAAGGTCATGCTATATATCATTCGATTCGGCTTGATGCGAGGATTCATATCGTTCAAGTTGTTTTGCTCTATCTTTACATGTTCAAATGTAATGGTTGAAAAACCTTCATTTGCATGTTATCTCTACGACGGCACGTTTTGACCTCTAGTGACCTTAAATGTGACCTGAAAAAAATGGTTTAAATATTTTCGATGAAGAAGTAGATGGGCTACCCAACGCCTTTTATCGTTTTGCGCTACCTAGCGTGGTTCTCGAGATCTTAGGGGGGGGCGGGTACCCGCCACTCCCCGTCAAAGCGAAGGTGGCTCAGACCCCCGCCAATGCGCGTGTTAAAACTAACGCTCCTCAGATATTTTTTTAAACGAGCTGGAAGGGGAATCCAGGGTTAGGGTGGTCGTCAAGGCACAAAGTGAGATGGGTTAGTCAGATGACAGGGCGAGGAACGTAAGGGAAGCAGATCCTTGTCAATACTCCTTACCCTAAGAGTTTTGATTATAATCTGCCTTGCTTAGTTTTCTAGCCTCTTAACTAATGCATGAATTCCCCTTATTTAAGAAGGTTATTAAAAGCCAGATACCTAATACCTTGTGAAGAAGGAAGAACGAAGAAGAAAAAAACTAGCCTAAGACAAGATGAAAAACCCAGGATAACTTGAAAAAATACAAAAACCCACCACTTTTACCTGTGTGACATAGTGACTACAAGCAGAAGGTCTAATCAGAGAATTTGTGATGTTTCTTCTTATTCGCTACCTATCTAGAGTTGTAAAGTTTTTGTTGGTCAAAGTTTCCTTGATTTCATCCTAGTAGCCATCCAGGAACAGTTTATTAATTATTTGTTTGAAGAATTTCTTTGACATGGGGATATCTGATAGATTGGGAATTTTGACTGCAATAATTTCATTCCATATTCTTGGACAGGAAATAGAGGAAGAGAACGTTCTGTATAGTGCTTCAGCCGGTGGCTGCTTAAAGTGTCGAATTTGCCTAGTATTTCTACTGCGCTCATGAAGTTCAAAACATTGACTGTAAATTTCTGGAAGGCTTCCAGTCAAGAAGTTGTGCAGGACAAGCAATTGCTGTTTTTTTACTATATCGTCTACTTTTAATATTTTTAAGCTTTTAAACAAGCAGGAGCTGGGTGCTCTATGATGAGCACCTTCAATGATTCGTATTATTCGTTTTTGTAAGTTGAATAGTTTGGTGAGGTTACTCCTGTAATTATTGGCCCAGATGAATGCGTTATAATTGATGTGCGGGAGCACAAGAGCGTTATATAACATGAGCAACTGCTTTTTATTAAGTATATGTTTTACTCTGACTATCACGCTAATATTTCTACAGATTGTATTACATGTTTTTGATATGTGTGTTTTGAATTTCAAATTTTCGTCCAAATATAAGCCTAAATACTTAACAGTTTTTGCTCTTTCTATCAAGGTCGAGTTAAAGCAAATATCTATACTTGGCTTATCGCTAGACACTGAATATATCTGATAAAAAGTTTTTCCTGCATTTAAAGTTAATCGATTACCTATCAGCCAGTCAGAAATCAAGGGAATTACTTCATTTATGCGGCAACTGACCTCCACCATTGATTGGGCTTCAAAGAGGATTGCGGCGTCATCAGCAAACAGATAGAATTGAGCTTGGTTTGAAGTTTTGAAGATGTCGTTGATATAGATGTTGAACAATAATGGGCCGAGTATAGATCCTTGTGGAATGCCCATTGTTACGCTTTCAAAGTCAGATTTCTCGCCCAATACTTTAGTTTTTTACATCTTTTTTCAGATATGACTCATATAGCTTAAATTCATTACTTCGTACCCCGTATTTCCATAACTTGTGCAAAAGAATTTTGTGGTCCACAGTATCGAAGGCCTTTTTTAAGTCCAAGAATAGAGCTACATTAGTTTTATTTTGGGAAAGCTGAGAAGTTATACGATCACAAAGAAGGGAGATGGGCATGTACGTAGAATGCCTTTTTCTAAAGCCAAATTGATAGTTAAATAGTACGTTATTGTTCTCCAAAAGTCGGGAAAGATCATTGTACATTATTCTTTCAAGAATTTTCGATAGAACAGGAAGAATCGATACTGGTCTATAATTTGTAAAATGCTTCCTGCTGCCTGATTTATAAATTGGTTTAATAAGAGCTATTTTGAGACAGTCCGGAAAAGTTCTCTTTGAGATAGATAACTTCATTAGGTAGGTAATATGTTCAATGATGAAGGGTGCTATTTTTTAAGGAGCATGGTTGAGATTCCATCTATTCCAGGACCAGTATTTTTCAGGTTTTTTATTATATCCATTACATATTCTTGAGTTACTTCTGTTGAGGTATAGTGTTCTACTGCTTCAAATTGTTGAAGGTAGATCAAAGGATCAGTTGATGTCCTGGGCAATTGTTTCTCTAGTGAGGGACCGATGGTACAAAAAAATTTATTGAGTTCATTTGCAATAATTTTGGGTTCATCTAAAGTAATTCCTTTATTCTCAAAAACCTTTGGAAAAGATTCGTCTCTCTTCTTCCTGTGCATCATTTCATTTAATGTCTTCCATAGCCTTTTTGGATCGTGTTGGAACTCTTCAAGCCTATTCCTCATATATATAATCTGAGCTCTTTTAATAACTGCGTTAAGGCGATTCCTATATTGTTTGTACTGGTTTTCTTTGTCAATGTTGCTTTTGTCTCTGATAAACCTTTGGTGTAATCTATTTTTCCTATTTATACTTTTAACTATTGCAGGTGTTATCCAAGGTTGCACAGGATCCCGTCTAAGACTTTTCTTTTTTTGGATAAGTGATCTAATTCTTTGTTTATGACTGAAATTATTAAGTTTGCACAGTGGTGTGGATCACTTGGAGGGGGCACATTATCAAGTTCATACTTCACCTTTCCACCCAGCTGATTTGCCAACCTCATGTCAAATGAAGATGTTATGAACTCCTTGTTAATTGTTTTATTATTTGAGTTTTGAATACAGCAAAATATTGGCAGGTGGTCTGTGGAGTCATCTATGATTGCTCCAGCTGAGACAATTGATTGGGGATGATTGACAAATATATTATCAATTAGTGTGCTCGAGTGGTTTGTAATTCTTGTTGGGACTGAGATGCATGGCAAGAAACCGCCACTTGCCATACAAGACAGAAATTCCCCGCCTAAACCATAGTCTGAGTTCATAAGGTCAATGTTATAGCCGCCAAGTATGAAGCACCTCTTGTGTTTCCGGATAATTTTTGGAATGATAGTATTTACATACTCAAAGAATATGTCAGGGGAAAATGATGGGGACCTATAGATTGTTCCCACTATTATTTTTTCAGCTGAGCCTAATTTCAGTTCAATAAACAAAGATTGAATCTCAATAGTTTGTATAGATATATCATCCATTACAGTGTAGTTTAGATTTTCCTTGACATAAATTGCTGCCCCCTTTCCTCTGTGGTTGGTGTCTAAACTTGAGCAAATTAGTTTATATGGGGAGAAATCAAAATTGTTGTCCATAAGATTGTTGAGCCATGTTTCAGACAGGCATATAATATCATATTCAACCTTGGATAATTTTAGAAATGTGATAAGCTTATCAAAATTTTTTGACAAAGACCTAATATTCAGGTGAATCACTGAAAACAAGTTGGAAATTACATTGTCAAAGTCCCTGTTTAACTCATGATATTTACATTTATTAGAGAGTTCAATTAATTCATTAGTATGTGGTTCTAACTCATCCTCCCCATCATCTACCCCATGAATCCATTTGGGCTTTAAGTTTGTGAATTGTGAATTCTGAGCTAGGTTTACTTGCATACACAAGGAACAGCAAAGCTAGTTGAATACAGAAAAACAAAAAGAAAGAATATGTATAACAGCAGAATGCACAGGACAAGTGGAACAAGTATGTGCAAAATAGTTGAGGTCAGTCACTCTCATCTGGGAAAGCCTAACAAAGATTCATACTACAAATCAAAGCATAGAAATAGATTGAAAAACTGACTTAAGCTGTTTAGTTTAGTTACACCTTCTTAGGGATCGTCTCAGCTTCTGACGGGTCAATGGTGTTTGTCCTGCCCACGTCAGGACCAGGTGTCCCATCTGCCCCTAGATTTTCATCAGTTCCATCACTGCTGATGGAGCTATTGGGACTGTTCCTCTGGGTCCAAGCCTCCCTGCCCTGAGCAGGGGCAGTCCCTGGAGCACCAGCAGCTACAGGAGAAGTTCCCCCCGATCCACACCCCGACCCCGCTCCAGAGGGACGGATAGTCCCTTTCCTGCATGTGGCAAGGGAGGTGTACCTTTCCTTTCACCCACCCGAGGACTTGGGACATGATCAGGCTGGTGAGATCCAGGGAGAACTTGGGATCCAGTCCGGTCAGAGCTAGGGGAGCCCTTCCCTTTCTCCTGCCAGCCTCCCTCCATCCAAACCCACTCATGCCTCCCCCATCCTGGTGAGTCTGAGCTCGGGCACCTGGTTGTGGGTCTTGAATCCCTCCCCGAGCACTGAAATCCCCTCTGCAGAGAGCCAGGATGTCATCAGTTGTTGCTCCCACCCCTACTTCTATGGGACGTGATCTCTCCCCTACCTTAATGAAGATAGCTCCATTTGATGTAAAGTATGATCTGAATGGGCAAGACTGGTCCCTTCTCAAGCTCCTTAGCAGCTCTACCACTTTCATTCGCTGTTTGGTGAGCGACTCAAAGACTAAGAGGCCCTGCTTAAGCGGTCTCGTTCTTTTGTGATAGACCGTTTGCCGGAGAGATAGGTCACTGAACCTGACAAAGATCGAGCTTCTTTTCTCCAGTCTGTGACAGGCAGTTATGTCCTTTCGATCTATATGGATGCCAATGATGACTCTCAAGAGCCAGATCGTGATGTCATAGACATCATCAGCTGGGCGCAGGTCAGGTACAGCCCTGCCGGTAAGGACTAACTGATATTTCCGCCCATATTGATCAAGTTGCTCTAACTTTTTGGACATCTCGATAGCATCCTCCTTCAGTTTTTTGTTTTCAGCTCTGATACCTGCTATATTTTCCTCAATTCCTGCAACACCTGCAGATGACTCGGCCTGGATAAGCTGATTTGTCTGCTGCTCTTCTTTTAGTTTTCGAACCTCATCTCGTAGCTCAGCAACTTGTTCCTCCATAGCAGTAAATTTCGCACGGAGTTCATCCACTTGGTCTTTAAGGTTATTTTTAGGAGCCATATTCCCAAGAAAGCAAACCGTCCTAATATCTAAAGATACCCCCTGTTTTGGTTCAGAGTATCTAACTCAACTTAAATTCAATACATTAACAGGGCCTCAAAAACATCTAATGATTGGGCTTTCTTCATTCTTCGGGCTTTCCCATCAGAGGTGACTGAGGGCAATATTACAAAATGCTGCCTCGTTCTATGGATCTTACCATTTCTAGGAGTGAATCACAGTTTCGTCGACCGCCAGTTTCGCCAACGCGCTTCGCGTGAGAAGAGGAAGAGAGAAGAATGGGCTGGGCGAGTTGTTTTGATTTTGTCAAAGATGGCGTTCGATTACCCAGAATGCGCTGGTTCTACCCAAGGCCCTAGTTCTACCGAACAAGTTCTGGATCAGAGCTGCAGGTTCACCCCGAAAACGAGTACGACAGCTTGCTAACGGAAACCGACGGCAGGTGGAGATCCCTCACGGTCTACACTATAATGCAACTCTAATGATTGTGGTGGCGAAGGCTAGAGAAATGCAAGATCCCTTTGTATCTTTACCTTTCTACAGTGACGAAGGGAAAAAAACCCTCTACGGTTAATATATCTACGTAAACCGGCGCACTTTACAAGCAGGTACGGTACACTTAATTTTACCCTAAATAAACCTATATTATGTGTCAGAAACGTACAGATTTTGCAAAAAATAACCTATTTTCAAAATTTGTAGCACAGACGGTATACAAGAGAGAGTATTGACAGGTATCTGCTGGGTTAATTGGAGAGCGAGATAGGATCACTTCCACACGAGATGGCAGCCTCGTGTGTGTTACCCACACGAGATGTCGTGATGGCATCTCGTGTGGCAGTGATCATATGACATGATGCTAGTGATATCCACAGAAGGATGGCCTCCCAGAACGCTCACTGCCCAGATATCCCCAAGATGTTCACTGCCCCGGGAGACGTCGGCAATGAACCAGGGACGGAAGTGATCAGGCAGGGGCGGCAGTGATCAGCCAGGGGTGGCATTTATCAGCCAGGGGGTGGCAGTTATCAATCCACCAGGGGCGGCGGTGATCAGACAGGGGCGGCAGTCATCAGTCAGGGGGCGGCAGTTATCAGTCAGGGGCGGCAGTGATCAGCCAGGGGCGGCAGTCATTAGCCAAGGGTCGGAAGTTATTAGTCAGGGGGCGGCAGTGTTAAGCCAGGGGCGGCAGTTAGCAGCCAAGGGGCAGCAGCTAGCAGTCAGGGGGCGGCAGTGATCAGCCAGGGGTGGCATTTATCAGCCAGAGGGTGGCAGTTATCAGCTCGCCAGGGGCCGCAGTGATCAGCCAGGGGCAGCAGTTATCAGCCAGGGGGCGGCAGTTATCAGTCAGGGGCGGCAGTGATCAGCCAGGGGCGGCAGTCATTAGCCAAGGGTCGGAAGTTATCAGTCACGGGACGGCAGTGTTAAGCCAGGGGCGGCAATGATCAGCCAGGGGCGGCATTGCTCAGTCAGGGGCGGTAGTAGTCTGCTAGGGGGCAGCAGTGTTCAGCCAGGGGTGGCAGTTAGCAGCCAAGGGGCAGCAGCTATCAGTCAGGGGTGGCAGTGATCAGCCAGGGGTGGCATTTATCAGCCAGAGGTGGCAGTTATCAGCTCGCCAGGGGCGGCAGTGATCAGTCAGGGGCGGCAGTGATCAGCCAGAGGCGGCAGTCATTAGCCAAGGGTCGGAAGTTATCAGTCAGGGGGCGGCAGTGTTAAGCCAGGGGCGGCAATGATCAGCCTGGGGTGGCAGTGAGCTGCCAGTGGGCGGCAGTGATCAGCCAGGGACGGCAGTTAGCAGCCAAAGGGCAGCAGCTATCATTCAGGGGGCGGCAGTGATCAGCCAGGGGGTGCCAGTTATCAATCCGCCAGGGGCGGCAGCGATCAGCCAGGGGCGGCAGTTTTCAGCCAGGGGACGGCAGTTATTAGTCAGAGGGCGGCAGTGATCAGCCAGGGGCGGCAGTTATCAGTCAGGGGCGGCAGTTATCAGTCAGGTGGCGGTAGTAATCTGCCTGGGGTCAGCAGTGTTTAGCCAGGGACGGCAGTTAGCAGCCAAGGGGCATCAGCTATCAGTCAAGGGACGGCAGTGATCAGCCAGGGGCGGCAGTCATTAGCCAAGGGCCGGAAGTTATCAGTCAGGGGCGGCAGTGTTAACCCAGGGACGGAAATGATCAGCCAGGGACGGCAGTGATCACCCAGGGGGCGGCAGTGATCAGCCAGGGGCAGCAGTTATCAGCCAGGGGACGGCAGCTATCAGTCAGGGGCGGCAGTGATCAGCCAGGGGCGGCAGTCATTAGCCAAAGGTCGAAATTTATCAGTCAGGGGGCGGCAGTGATCAGCCAGAGGCGGCAGTTGTCAGCCAGGGGGCGGCAGTTATTAGTCAAGGGGCGGGAATGATCAGCCAGGGGCGGCAATTATCAGCCAGGGGGCGGCAGTGATCAGGCGGGGACGGCAGTGAGGTGGCGTCACAATTCATGGGGGAAGTGATAGCCTGGAAGCATCGATAAGCTAAAGGTGAAACCAATCAGGGTTCATTACTTCCAAGTAATGAACTCGATACGGGAAAACTTGCTAGGGGCGGCACGAATCAGGGCGGCAGTCATAAGATGGGATGGCACTGTTCAGGGCATCGGTGATAAGCCAGGGGCGGCACATGTATTGGGGGTGCTCAGCACATGATTGGGGTGCTCAAATTAGGATTGGGGGTGCTCGGGCACCCCAAAGAGATAGAAAATTACACCCCTTGCTACCACCACCTGCAAACTGCCGTTAGGACACATGGATAGTTTCTTTTGCAAACATGGTATGTTGGGATCTATCAGGGTGTGTTTCCAATTTTATCCTAGGTGCAATATTTATGTGTCTAACGTACTGGCAACGCAGCCGTTAGACACATTAGACACACACACACACCGTCACACATCCAGAATCGTTAGACACATCGTTAGCCACATACGTCCAGGGTCGGTGAGGTGCTCAGTATCTATGTTTACCCAAAATCCATTTTTATTTTCATACTAAACCATATGTAATTAGACTTGCGAAGCTGTATTTGAACCTGGTATCGCCCCGTCTGGTTAGTGTTTTCAATAAGCGAATGGGGATCGATGGAGGCTTATTTCTAAGCGTTCAGAGGTTTTAAATCCCACTGGTGTTTGGGTGGGCGGGATGTAGTGTCAACAACCGTTGCTTCCATTAGAATCAGTTCAGTGACGTGCTGCTTACGAATTTTAAACCACCAGAGGTGGGCGGCGCTTCCAAATTTTTCTCACCGTTACCGCTGCTATCACTCTTTTTTCAAAATCGCGAAACCGCTGTCCGATACTCCGCTGCTCCGCTTTTGTTACTGTTTATTAAAAAGTGCAACTTAAGTGCTACCGAGAATTAGCATTTCACTCTTCTTTTGCAATGCATTTCAAGGACAACTATTGCTTGTCTGTATATTGCATGCAAATAACTGTTCTATTGTAAGCCATGCAAGTAAAACCCTGCTACAAATGCATTCAATCTGTTTTCTACTGAAGAAAACCATTTCTTTCAATCCTCATCTTATTTTGTGGTGATGGAGGTCCCATGAACAGGCTGTTAGTAGCAGTAGTGGGTTTGCATTTTTCGGTCCGTTACTCCTTTTCTCCGCCATTTTTTGGGTTATAGAAGCTGCTACCGCTTCTCCGCTACCATTTGGAGAGCCCGCAGGTAGCGGAGTAGCGGACTTAAGTATTGGACTGCTGGACTCTGCTAGCCAGCGATAGCAGCTCTTGCTTGAAGACTGAAGAATCCTTTGAGCGTTGCTGAGGGTCATAATGAGCACCCATTTAGTGAAAAGTAGCGATGGCAACCGTTGTTCCAGTGTTGGAGAAACTTTTGAGTCTGTTTGGAGCCCTGCTGACCACCATTTTAGTGGATTGCATGACCCACAGAAGCGTGGTAGGCATGGCTTGGGGAGTGTAGCCTTTGGAGTTCTATGACTGTGCAAGCATGGGCGTCGAAAGCAGGAGGGGACAGGGGTGACGTGTCCCCCAACTCTCGAATCAGGGAGACGTCCGCCCTAAAATTTTGGGACTTGACCTAGGTTTGTTTGCATATCCTCCCTATTACCTGCGTGAACCTTTGTAAATGTGTTGCTAAAGCGTACATACCTCGGATAACGTTTTCAGAGACAGCCCAAATGCTCAAAATTTGCCTCCAGCCCCACCCCATCCCCTGCGGAGCCGGGCTCCGGAAATCACTTGTCTGGGATCCGTCTCCTCAGTAAAAATTATATGGCGACGCCCCTGTGTGCAAGCTTACCTTCCTCGTGCTTTCCTCAGGTAAAGAGCCTCAGGCTTAAGCTCTTCATCGTCTGGTGCGCCTAATCCGTGTGATTCCGCTCTGTCAAGCGTGTCCGCCCTCTTCGGCACACGTGACTGAATTGACGATGACAAGTCTGAGTAAGGTTCGGATGCTCTTTTAATGTCAGGCGTGGATTTTGAGGTGGTGCTGAGAGATGCCCGAAGTGCGCCCGGCGGGCCACCAAAAAGCTAACCCATCGAAGCCTCATTTGGATGAGCTTGCCCCGCCCCGAACGCTGCACAAAATAATATATTCTTGCCCGGATACTTTTCCAAAATTGATATGTTTGGGCCTCAGCTGATGTGTTTGGGGCTCAGCTGATATGTTTGGGGCTCAGCTGGTATGTTTGGGGCTCAGCTGATATGTTTGGGGCTCAGCTGATACGTTTGGGGCCCAGCTGATATCTTTGGGGCTCAGCTGGTATGTTTGGGGTTCAGCTGGTATGTTTGGGGCTCCGCTGGTATGCTCCTGCAGGTGCGCTAGTTATGATACATCTGTGTCTGTTCTTTCTAACCGAGGTTGGGTATTTTTAAGCATCTTTGCAAGTGCTCAGTAGTTAATCTACAATAAAAGGGTCAACGTGAGTGGGAAAACTTTGAGAAGTCAGACTTAGAAAAACAATTCGGGATTGTCGAATTTTACATCTGAATTGGCGCAAGACCTATTACCTACGAAACTACGAAAGACAGAGACCGGTATGGTTGCTAGACACCTGTTTTCAATTATCCTTAAACCTGTTTGCGCCCCTCCTTAGCTACCAGTGCAGGCAGTGGCGGACTCCGGACTTAATTTGGGGAGGGGGGACTAGAGAACTGGAGCCTCCCGTGCTACTGCCTCGGAACAGCCTCTGGCTATGCACGGGAGGGGGCTTGAGCCAACTAGCTCCTCTCTTCTACCCGCCAATGAGTGCAGGGCTGCTAATGAGCCGGGCCGGATTCCTCGGCCACGCCAGCTCGTTATTGGGAACGCCCATTGATTTTATCGGCAGCACCTTGGAGAGGATGACAATAATGGTATCGAATGGTCATCCACGCCCGACGGGTTGTACAATGAGGAGGGCTTACCCAAATCCTGTACGGACGTCCGGTCAGCCTATCCAATGCTGCACCAGGTTAAGCGAGTATCCCCTGGGCAGGGGCAAGGATTTTTAAAAATGACTGTGTGTTCAAATTTGAGACAATGGCAATAACCACCATAATAATAGGTGATAGTATTATATAGTGTGTGGTTTCAATTATTTTTTTCAAAGGTCTGTTGAAAGGCACAAAACTAATACTAAATCCTTGAGCTGAAAATCGCGTAAATTTGAAGGATAGTTAAGCTCTTCTTTAGCATCTTATTCGGAGTGCCCGGTCACCTCCATAGAGATATAAATCCACGCCCCTGCATCTGGATTGAGCAGTTGTCCGACTTGAAAACAAAAAAAAAAACTAAAGCTTGGACCTTCAGTTAATAACAACGCTACTGATAAGTCATCAACTGCGCGGTGCTAGACTGTGTTGAGTTTCTTTTGCTTCACGGATTTCATTTGATGCCACTTAAAGCAAATCTGCTATACTTTTTTGATAACCTTTTCCCCTAACGTTTGACTCGGTGATTCTCAAAAGTTTTGTTTTATATATTGCTGGTATTAGGGAAGAAAAGGTAAGGTCAGCTAGATCCACGACATAGCGACCGGTGCATAACACACCCATGCTATCGATTTCTATATGTAAATTCGCGTCTGCGGTTCACTAGGGCGCCGCATTAATCTGCTAAGTTTTTAGTCAAGTTTTCACACTGTGCTATAGCGTTAGGCATTTTCGCCAAGGCGCCATACAGGGCTGTCTTTGTAAGCCTTTAAATTTGTTTCAAGGCCGGAGAAATGTTTAAAAAATATTCTTTTAAATGAAACAGCACTTAAAATTAACACCACAGGCTTATTTTATAGTATGATTCTTTGGTCGCGCGATATAGTCACCTTTTATTGATTTGACCAAGGTCCCGTAAATTCACCGAAAATGACAAGTTTTCTTTGTCATTCGTAATTCAAATTATTTCCACAGCATTTAAAATTCGGGATTGACGATTTCTCTAAATATTTATGTATATGTTTTGTTATTATTGTATTCACCGTCACATCCGCACAAAATATGCGGTTATCTGGAGGCAATTACGTTATAAACTTACATGGTAACAAAGGGAACTAATAATAAGGAACTACGTAGATTAAAAGCTATATTCAGAATATCTGTATTTTGTAATGAACTTAACCTTCTTTAGATTAGGGTACGGGTGGAGAGGGGGAGAGGTCCCTCGTAGACACCGATAATCTTTTTGAACTGACAAAAAACGACGGAGTTGAACAGTACAGTTGTGCTTGGTTTACATGAAACCCCTTGTTTTATGATCAATATATACGCGTCACACTACGATGGAATTCCCAATTCTACGGTTAGTCATTCCCCCGCTTTTGCCGAAAATTTTTACCAGTAATCTCTGAAGGGTTCTCCGGAGTCGCTTCAACAGAGCCCGTAGCAGTTTCACACAGATAATTTTGTTTTCAAAGGTCGTTGTGTGTTATGGCCATGATCAATGGTTGACGTTGGCCTGACATTGTCTCAGAAAAAAGTGTACGCCTCCGACATAACAGCTCTTTTTGTCATTTGGTTTGGCCACTTACAGGTGATATATCGTTCATAGGTGATGACATATGTAGGTACATACTTATTTATCATGCGATTCTCATCGACAATGAGATTGCAATGTTACCTTAATAACTATTCAATATTTTCTCCGTCAAAATTCATGGTTCAAAGAGTAATTTATACCAAACATCGTAGATCATAACATTAAAAGCAAAGTACCACCAGAGTACCCTGATATATTGTACTACCTTTTCGAAATCCTAAGGAAACACTAAGACTAGCTTCGCCCGTATGGCTATTGGCGATGATGAGGCATTAGCTGGACGCACATTAGGTGACCATACTCTTCCCGCTTGCCTTGAAACGCGACAGAATACTCTAGCTGACCAAAAAACTAAATTGCCAAACAATAGTTTTACACGCTGCATGTGGTCTAGCTGCACCTAGGTTCATCGGCAATAGGGCACTAGATTTCGAGCGACACAGCCCAAATGAGGCACATCGCCTAGCGATCAAAAGGGCACTCTGCAACCGATGGGGACACGTGCCCCGTGCCTCCCTCCCTCTTGACTGCTCCCCTAGGCAGACAGATCTGCTAACATCTTGAATTTGGTTACATCATTGCGTTTTCATGGCTCTCGAAGATGTTTATAAGATACAAGTAATCCCTCTTTTCCCTCAATTATCCCTGAGAGAATCAGGGCATGCGAGGTCCAGTGGCAAACATAAAGCTGGAAATCCATCAAGGGCTCTATCTGATCATAACTTGTACCAAGCATCTTAACCGCCACTTATCGAAAACATCCCTTCGGAGAGGGAACGAAAGAAAGAGCCATCGGTGTTTAAGGAGTGTGTAAGTCCGTTTTTCGGTTGAGCTATTGACCACACATTCTGCAGCACTACGGCGCGTGCAGCGTTGACGTCGTGTCTGTCTCTGGCAGACGAGGGGGAGGTCTACTGCTTCGGCAGCGGATCCGAGGGTCAGCTGGGTCTGGGCGTGGACCTGCCGCAGTCGCCGACGCCCCGGCTGCTGGCTCTGGAGCAGGCGCCTGTGGCCGCCATCGCAGCGGGAACCAACCACTCTGCCATCATTACCGGTGGGTGTGCTGCAAGGGGCGGGGAGCTCAGTGCCGGCACTTTCCGCAGTGCTGACAGTAGCACTGGCGGATCCAGGGGGGGATTGGCAATTACCCCTCAAACCCCCTGTTTTTGCCGATTTTCTTAAAATACTTTTTCACGATTTTAGGTCCCGTTGCCTCCCCCCAAACTGTCGGTATGGATTCGACCCTGGACATTACCGACACTGCGAACATTGCCAGTTGGATACTCGGAATGAAAACCTGAGATCATATTAAAAACGTTGATATTTTTTATGTAATTTGCAAGTGTTAAATGTGTGAGAAGCATCTACATCGATTCTTCCACTAACATAAATCCATATTCCTTGTAACTTGATCACGATCTTCGACGGTAGCAATGACGTCACCAGAGTGTCGTAGCTACCTACTCGGGTGTGTCTAGAGCGAGAATCGATATCGCCACTGCTTTGGTAATCGACGCCGCCGCATACCTGGGCTAAAGTGGTCAGACCCGGCACGCGAGGGACGCACTAGGCTTCGCGGAAAGGCCGGGCCAACCGCGCCAGTAGCGTGACGAAACGACTATGTCGGCGTGTCCCGGTGAACTGGTGTTACTGCATGCAAGAGATTGGAGCTGTTGCCGACTCCGAGGCTGCAGAAATGCCGTGAAAATGCAGCTTAATTCTGGGTATTTAAGGAAAAACCTTCCACTATATTTCTCGAAACAAAGTTTTGGGTCATGCGGTATGGCCTCAGTAAGGTGAAGCGTCCTAAAACACGGACAACGTTTTTTGTCCCGACTGGAGCTTCGTACTCTCGTTCCATTCAGCACGGGACAATACACCACGCGTATTCGATATACTTTCAAGCAGTAAGTACTACGGTAGTGTTCCCGAGGCTGGTTGTTTGATAGTTTTGTCACAAACCACCCGCCCTTCCCGCCATTCATCGTCGGCTACTGTCGGGGCGGGCTCGCTTCTTCTCCACTCAGCAGGTACCCGTGCCGACGCTCGTGGCTTGAACGGGCTCGGAAATTTTCTCGTTGTGTCGAAAACCAGTCTTGAATTGTCAGAAAATTACAGAGCAGGTTTAGAATGTGTGAGAAGAGTTTCTGAACTTGGCATCATAAATAAATGTTCATGTATGGACACACATTGTGATACTTCTATTTTCATCGAAGATTGTCCGCTAAATTTATCGCCAGGCACGTGAACGCGCCTCCACCAATCAGCGGCCGGCATCCAGCAGCAGCTGCATACCCGCGAGGCACATAGGTGACACGGGTCACAGCCGCAAGGAGCAGGAGTTCATGCGTCGGTGGGGGAGGGGTAGCGTGGCGTATATCTACGTGGTTAGTGGTAAGGCGTTTAGCTGTGGTTCATAGAGGCATACTGGTGGACTGAATGAGAAATAGGTTTAAGGGACATTTGTTCTTTGTGAATACCTTACATATACATTTATGTATTGGTAGGTATATGGGTGAGGTGGTGTATACCTCCGTTGAGCTGTGTTGGCAGCAGTGGAAAGTACATGTGAGATCATAAATAATTGGGAGAGGTGTCAGATTCGGAAGGTTTTCATAGCGGTACAAATTCAATAAACATTTGACAATGTTGATAAGTTTTGAAGTGCTGCGGCGAGGAGCATGATGATGAGTTGCTAAGATGTTCCCTGGCCTCTCCCCTCGAATCCGGAAATGTAAAAAACACTGAAGATTATATATTCCGGCACAGCCCTTTATCAGAATCATGGAGTAGATATCAATAATTCTCAGTCCTATTATAGCCAGACCTCGAATTGAGCTTCACACAAATGCATTTGAGAATGAATGGTTAAAAATAGGATTGGATGTCGTGACAACAACGATATTGGTACCTCTAACCTAAAAGTAATGCCGACAATACAACAAACCTAGACCAGTATTTGTGTGACAGACTTTTCTATTATTTTTGCCAAACACTAGCTTTTGATTAACAATAAAAAACTCGCTGAAGTATCTTAATCGGTTATCTGAATTGTTCTGTCTGTTCTTATTATTTACTTTTTCCGTTGATCGCAGGTTAAATACTAACAAAAACTACCTATTTAGCACTAGTAGACGTGATACTAGATCGGTGTAAGGATTGCAAGCTTTCCTCTTTAACATGATGCTATATGGTTACAATAAAAGCCTCCAAAATATCAGACAAAATATCGGACAAAATATCTGACAAAATATCAGAATATCGATACTTTTGGCCTGACCAAAGACGACATTTCTAAACTTCTCGACCAGTGTCTGAGTGACAATGTTTTCTCATTTGGGGATCAGTACTGCCGACAAAAATTAGGGTTAGCTATGGGGAATCCATGTGCACCTGCCTTGGCCATTCTGTTCTTAGATATGTTTGAAACCAATACGTTAGCTACATGTCCTGTCAAACCAGAGTTCTTGGTAAGGTACATTGACGATTATGCAGGTATCTTCTCGCATGGGCAGGAAGCTTTGGATGAATTTCTTAGCTACATGAACAGTAGACACCCACACCTAAAATTTACCATGGAACACACGGGTAGTGGGAGTGGGGTGCCCTATTTTGATACGTTAGTCACAGCTGAAACACACGGCCAAAACACTATGATAGAGACAGAGCTCTACATCAAACCAACCAACTCGGGAATCATCCTCCATAGTACATCTGCCCATCCCACGTCTACGAAACACAATATTATCCGAAATATGTTCCACAGGGCTATGGATAACTCATCGGGCTCAGAGAAAGAGAGAAAAAGCGTAGATAAGATTTGGAATCTGCTTCTAAAAAATGGGTATCATGCAGGGCTTCTCAGGCGTTTGTTGAGGGAGGTTAGACTAGCTAGGACAGGTAACGGAAGGTGCAAGAAAAATAAAGAAGGCTCAGATTCTTATGATGGGTTCTTGACTTTGCCGTACGTAGACGAAAAGCTACTCTGTAAAATAAAAAAGGTCGTAAAGAAATCTAACCTGAAAGTACATATAGCCTGGAAGAATAACCAGAAACTTAAGTCGTCATTGGTTAGGTCGAACATTTCTAAGCCAAAATGTCCTGGGGGTCAGAGGTGTCATTTATGCAAGTCAGGTTTTAACACCCGCACTGGAGGGGTTCTGGCACTAACGCGCACTGGAGGGGGCCTGGTAGGCCCCCTAAGATCTCGGAAACTAAGCGGGTTAGAAAAACGCCACTTGGTAGGTGGGTGGGGGCTATAGTGATCTACATGATGACCAATTTTCATTGACCTAGGTCAATATCTTCAAGGTAAAACGAGGTCGTAAAGGTCAAATATTGGCCATGCTGAGATCGATTGGTAAATGCTGTGATTATGCAGGAAAATGGCGGGAATAAGCTAAAGACGTACAAGGTTCATAGAGAAGAGGTCTCAAAGAGGCTCCCCCACAACTTTTGGGTCAAGGTCATTCAAGGTCATTGACATTTAAGGTCACCATATGGTATACTACTTATTATTTACACTTTGCCTAACACTGTAGCCACTGTTTGGCGGGAAATGAGGATTGACCTTATCCCAATGACCTTTGACCTTGACCTTTGACCTTGACCTTTGTATTGGGGTACCCTACCGATGACGTCATAGCATAATATATGTCAGACGGGGTAACGTCATTTGGCCGGACGCACAGTGGTCAGTGACCTTGAAAGTGCAGATATGACCCTGACCTGTGACCTTTGACCTTGACCTTGACTTTAATGTGAAGTGACCTTGACATATAGTCCCGCTTATATGACGTTATGACGTCACCACTCGGTCTTCAATGCAAGCTAACTGGTCCAACCGCGCGTTTACGGCGATCTCAAAATGCAGGTCTGACTTTGAAAGCCTATAAGTCAAAACATTTTCGGCTGATTTTCAAAAAGTCTTCGCCAATCGACGCGCTATTAAATTCTGTTAAATGTGGCCACGTTTCGTTTTTCGGCTACAAGTGGTTCTCCGGCCACCTTGGAAAAACAGGTGGGGGGCCTCCGAGGCCCCTCCCCTCCAGTGCGCGTGTTAAAGGCGACTGCACACAGAACAATTTAGTGTATCAAATAGACTGTAGACTGTGTAACCAGGATCAAAACAGGGCTCAATACGTAGGGGAGTCGATGAGGCCCGTCCGATTGGGATTTAACGAACATTTGTGGGACGCGAAAAATAAAACTAGGAACACACCTCTAGGAGATCATTTCCTCGAGAAACATGCAGCACAGGACACTCAGGCTATATCAGAACCACTTGAGCTAAAAGTAGTTCATAGGGCACGTGATCATCCAGATAGAAAGATAGCCGAATCCATAATCATTCAGGATCGTCATCGGGGGCGCGGTAGTGGAGTGGTCAGCGTAGCTGTCTGCCACGCAGCCGACCCGGGTTCAAGGCCCGGCGGCTTCCCTGAACAAGGAGCAAGCTGGCTCCCGAGAAACCCTTCCAACAGGGAAAGAGTTGGCGACGCCATATGACCCTGGCAGTTGGTGCGTCGATAAGCCCCAATAATTATTATTATCAGGATCGTCATCCCAGTCTTAACGTACAAGAAACGTCCTGGCCTATTATGCGGGTCTAGGACAGGCTATCACAACAGCAGTGGCTTAAGAGGTAAGGGAGGGATCAGCGTATGTAGGTATGTGTTCTGAGGTAGGACTTCCATACATTATTGATAGTGTCATTTATGCTAGACGTATATGCATTTGACGTTAAACTTTGGGCCCGATTTACAGGCTGGAAAAAGGGATATGATGGTTGAATTAGTTTAACGAGTCAGAAGTGTTGGACTTGGTTGGGGTTTTGAAATATGCCAATAATTATTGATCATACTTTTCTGCAGCTAGACGTATACTCATTCGACACTTAGCGTTGGGCTAGAGGTACAGGCTGAGGTAAAGTATTTACCAATGATTGATCACATTCACTAGCTATAAAAGATGTATTCGTTTAAGAGGTACATACTTTGGCCAAGGGTTGTTGAATAAGTATATTATGAAATTGATATTTCTTTTTTGCAGCCAGACGTATACTCTTTCGACGCTTAACGTTGGGCAAGAGGTGCAGGCTGTGAAAAAGGGTTTATCTATTACAAACCATATATTATGCAATGGATTGAGTTTAGGGATAAGTTGACCCTGACCACTAGGTACAATCTTAACTAAATAATTCGAGGAAGGCTTTTATTGTAAAAATATAGCATCATGTTAAAGTGGAAAGCTTGCAGTCTGTACACCGATCTAGTATCACGTCTACTAGTGCTAAATAGGTAGTTTTTGTTAGCATTCATTCTGCGATCAACGGAAAAAGTAAATAATAAGGACAGAAATATTCAGATAACCGATTGAGATACTTCAGCAAGTTTTTCATTGTTAATCAAAAGCTAGTGTTTGGCAAAACTAATAGAAAAGTCTGTCACACAAATACTGGTCTAGGTTTGTTGTATTGTCGGCATTACTTTTAGGTTAGAGGTACCAATATCGTTGTTGTCACGACATCCAATCTTATTTTTAACCATTCATTCTCAAAGGCATTTGTGTGAAGCTCAATTCGAGGTCTGGCTATACTAGGACTGAGAATTATTGATATTTACTCCATGATTCTGATGAAGGGCTGTGCTCGAATATATAATCTTCAGTGTTTTTTACATTTCCGGATTCGAGGGGAGAGGCCAGGGAACATCTTAGCAACATTTGACAATGGCGCAGTTAGTTTATTTTCCACTAGGTCGCGTCTCCCGAATGAAATATATCCGTTGTGAACTTAAACGCAGTGCATAGGTGCATGAGCGTCTTCTGGCCTCCAGCCTCAACTGCAATTGTTGTGTCACTTGCAGTTAGTTGCAGGCTTAGCCTGCACTAAGCTCATAAGCTTTCTGGATGGGGGTTGGCGCTTCCGGCTTGTGATTGATCAAAATCGATACACTGTCGGAAAAGTGTACCAAGTGTGAACACCGGTACGTACCAAAGTCAGGCCCGCACTGAAAGAATATTTTACGACCTTTAAGCTCGTAGAAAAGTAGTTTTGAGGTCGTGGAACCATTTGTCCGATCCCTAAAGGTACATAACATGCGGTTACGACCCCCATTACGACCATTACCGCAACCCTTTTACCACCTTTGATTACCAGCTTACTACTTCTCGCTACCTCTTTACCACCTCTTTCTGAACGCGATACCACCTATTGACCACCACCTACGACGTCATGACCACCTCTTCCTCCACTTGTTACCACCTATTGACCACCACCTACGACGTCATGACCACCTCTTCCTCCACGATACTCCTATTGACCACCACCTACGACGTCATGACTACCTCTTCCTCCACGCGATTCCACCTATTGACTACCTCCTACGACGTCCAAACCACCCCCTTGCTTCGGACCGTACCACCTATTGGCCACTCTTTTGTACCACCCCTCCCCCAGTCATCCGTCGTCCTCTCGTGACAGATCTAAGGGGATGGGCGTATTATTATTTCATTATAAGGGATTTGCACGGATTATCTCCACGGTAGCTCATTATAAGACGAGCGACCAGCTAGATATCGATCAGATTTGAAAACTAATGTCTTGCTAGAACAAAATAACAAGGTTGATACAACAAGCCACCACCGTAATCAGACATAAAGATTGAAAGAACAAAGTTGTCATTTTTCCTCTGACGGACTAGTCAGGTATATTAACAAAAATGACAGACAATGGCAATGGAGAACGCAGTGGCACATGGCAAATGACAAAATAGCACAGCTCTGCACAAACTACTCTGTCCCGTCGCAGAGACTCATCACGGCGGAGACAGCGATAGTAACAAATGAAATAGCGCGCATGGTTAGCGCCGAATGAACCCAGGCTATCAAGGAATGTGTGGTGTGTTTTCTATTTACTTAAAGTTTGACTGTGGAAACTAGTTATAGTTACCGACTAAGCTTCCTACATATCTATAGTATGATGAACAGAATAACGACTTTGATTTTAACCATTATAAAAAAACTAGGCTGCCTCAATAAGGATTATGAATCAAACATTCAAACGGTGGAACGTCCGACATGCTTCGTCTCGGAATCAACACTAGTTTAGTGAGCAAGCCCCGACATGTTCGTCTTTACCCGGGCGCTGGGGGCCGTTTCCGGCTCTACACAAAACACTTTGGTTGCCATGAACCAAGCAAAAGACCGTGTTGCCCTCGCCGGTTTTTGATGGAAGACGAATGCCGCCATTCCCGCCAGCAAGAGCGCCTCCGCAGCATCTTCCACTGACGCAACCTCGACACCCTCGACGAATAAGGTGAGGCTGTCCGGTTCCTCCCGTATGCAAGTCCACGTCTTTTCTTCGGTGGCTTCCAGGAAGAGATCAGCTTCAAGAAGCCGCAAGAGCGTCGTGACCTCTTGACCTGAAAGTGAAAAATACCCGCGTGATTGCGGGCGGATATACGTGGAACAGTTATCCCTTTCGACAACGTTCGCAATGTAACGTGGAAACGTTTGTGTACTGCTAATCCACGCTATGTATGCATTAGTGCATTTAGTACAAGTTCAAGCTCAAATAATACCTCAAAAGCATATAATGTACGCAATACTTTTTCATTTTATCAACTTCGTCACTATAAGCAGCATATGTCCCGATTAAAGTTCTAATGTATAGATAGACATTTCTAGCTAAAAACACAAGGAATATAAAAATAGGCAGCGAAAGGACCGAGTAATAAGATATATAACACCCGGAAAGCCAACTAGCTTCATTGACTTATATGTGTTCACTGGAGCTCTCAGCTTGACAGGGGGCGTCAGCCAAGTATTTTTTAACACTCACAAAACGTTACACTGCCGTGCATGCAAGATCGTTTCCTTATTTTTTTTATAAATCATACCAGAAGCAAGTAATTCTTCGAAACAAATCCCAAATCTGAAGTTTATCAAATATGTGCCTGCACAACTCCGTATGTATTAAATAAAGAGGACTGTTTGTAGAATTGAAACGTCAACAACCGAGAATAAGAATAATCATATGTTCAATAGTCAACTATATTGCACCTAGAAATATATTTTATATTTAGAAAATTAAGGTTAATTAGCACCGTTATCGGAAACAACTGACCTGCAGCGCACCCCGAAGCAGCTCGAACTCGGTCAAGCCAACCCGAGAGACGATTGCGGTAGGGTTCCTCAACATCTTGCCCCACCAATAGGGACATTTCTTCCCAGATCTGACAAAACGGGAGACCCGATGAAGGCTCTTTTCATAAATGACGTGACTATATGAGGGGAGTGTTGATCAGAAAGTGTCATGGCATGGTCACGGAAGGGGGTTGGGGCCAAAAGTATCGTGATTGACACCGGCACAGACAGCGGTTACCGGACGATGTCTGCAAAAAAAGATACCCAAACACAAGCATTGAGATTGTTCGTCCATTAAGCCATGCTCCTATCTCCTCATCTGATGTTTAATTGAAACGAAAAGGCCTTGAGTTTCAAGGTCAGTTTTTGAGGTTAGGGATTTCTATGGTTCGAAAATAATATCGTGGCCATCAAATTTAAAAGACGATTGAAAAAGTATCATACGAAATGATTATTTTAACGAGGTACCTCAAAGCTGACATCGTGACATGGGGCAGGGGAGGACTGAAAATATCAGAAGAACAAAATCGGTGAACAGCCACGCCCCCCCCACCCCAACATACATAGTCAAAACGTGAATGACCCAACGGACATAGTGGAACACTCTCTTAAGTGTTCAGAATCAAAGCTTCATAATTAAATATCAACCAAAAGACGAAATCCGAGCCACTTGTCCAGTAACCCATCGCGCAGAATCTACAGAAAACACATATGCCGAACTTAAAAACTGCATTGATCGAATACACCAACAGTAGGGTGTCCCAAGCCTTATAAGTGTAAAATCAACTTGGTGGTATCGATGTCAGCACACTTCGCCCCTGTTCGTATATGTGTAGAAATGATTCTGAGAAAGTTTCATCAAAATCGGTCAGTATTTTTTGGTAGCACAAAATTATCGATTTTTTCAAGAAAACGTCACGAAGGAGAAAAAGGTAAAATACGGAGGATAATTTATTCCAAGACGAGGTCCAGACACAAGTTATGGCAATAACATAAACTAACAAGTCTTTGGTCTCTTAAGGCCCGTTCACCAACTCTTGAGCCATTTGGAGATGTCCTTGTCTTAGGCCTTGGTCTTTGCCTGCTCCTGTGTCTTGTGGAGTCTGGGAGGAGCTGTGTCTGGGAGGAGCGGCGTCTCTAATCAGCAGGAGCTGCGTCCGCTAATGAGTCTCCGGTCCGTGAAGCGTCTCTTCAGCACATCTGTCTTAGCAGTCTTTGATCACCTTGGTCTTCAACTGCTCCTTTGTCTTCCTTGGCACTGCCCGTGTGTGGAGCGGGACTGCTTGCAGAAGGAACTGCGTCTGCTCCTCACTCTTAGTCCGCCGACCAAGGAATCGCTTTACCAGGGCGATGCCACGCTCGGCTACGTCGTTACTTACACGGAGGGTGGCAACCCGCTTCTGGGCCAGCTGGTACAGGGGGTTGGACGGCCATGTTGTCACATTTTCGTCGAGGAAGGTCTGATCTCCCAGAAGGCCTTTGATGAGGTTCGACGACCGGACCGTTGCCCAGGTGGAAAGTGGCCTCTGGAGGTTGAGATTTTTCCCCTGAAGTCGTCGTGAGCTAACCTTCAAGGCCGGTTGTGTTTTCATGGCCTGAACGATGGCGATCTTCTCCCCCTCGTCTACTCTCTCGTCGAAGAGCGCCAGTCCGATCAGGTCATCCGACATGTACCACAGATGTCGGCGCATGGCCCGGTCGGCGACGGCAGC
Source organism: Lepas anatifera (assembly GCA_034440635.1). Lineage (NCBI taxonomy): Eukaryota > Metazoa > Arthropoda > Thecostraca > Lepadidae > Lepas > Lepas anatifera. The sequence goes on from JAOTON010001507.1 coordinate 216,182, forward strand.
CACGCTCCGATCCTCATAGTCTGCTAGGTCACGGATGAAGTCGCTGTCGTTCTTCGGGGCGTGGGCGGCAATGGTCGCTTCGTTCCAGTACTTGATGTACACCATTGCCACGAACATCGAGACTTTCATCATTCCCTCCTTTTCCCGACTGGTCAGTTTGAGCTGATCGGCGAAGAGCGTGATCTTGATGGCGTAGATCCCTTTCGCCATCCAGCGGGCCATGTGATACGCGCCAGGAGCTCTGAAATACTTCGGCATGTCACCGCCCAGGAACACGAGGCATAGCTGGATCAACTCTTGGTAGTCCTCGCGCGGATGAGATCCAGCCCCCAAGAGCTGGCGCAAGAGGTTGGTCATGGACTGACGTCGGGTTTTCTGCTCGGCCGACAAGGAGTCAGCGTCCAAGGGCCTGACCTTGCTCTGGTCGATTAGTGGCCATCGTGCCTGCAGCTTCTTGAAGAGGGCAATATCCGGGCCAGAAGAAGGACCATAGCAGCATTGGAAGACGTCCTGCAGCACAACCTCATAGACATGGTGTCGGCATGCCAACCAGAGCAGGGGGCGGTTTAGCTCACGCTCGATCCGCGCACACGCCCCTTTCACGAGCCCAGTATTGGACGCCGTGGTGTCGAACCCCATGCCAATGATGCGGGTTTCCAGGTCATTCTCCCGAACAAGCTTGAAGACAGTCTCGGCCACGGCTCTTCCTGTTCCATCAGCGGAGACAGGGACGCCCAGGAGTTCCTCTGTGTCCTCCCCCGTGACCAAGACTGCAATTCTCTCCTCCAGTGACTTACCGTTCGTGATATTAGGAAGGAGCTTTCCGTCCCAGTGGAGGACCAAGGGTACTTCCGTGTCCCAGCTCCGTGAAGCCGCGATCTCCTCTCTGTTCTTTACTCGAGCGCGGTGAACAGAGGAGCGGGACAAGGTCAGTTCGTCGATGTTATGTCCAAGAGCGATGGCAGCCGCTGCGAATGACGAGGTGGCAGCCCGAACCGACAGGTTGTCCCGATCCCATGACAGGGTCATCTCCTTGTTTAGCTTGTTCGCTGGACGGTGAAGACGCTGTACTTTCGCAGGCGTTGGACCGAGGAACGTATCATCGTCAGATTCGGTCGACGATGACGACTCCGAAGATGTCTCGAGAATGACATCCTTCTCCAGGCGCATAGTAGAAACAGCTGCGGCCTCCGTTTCTCGTCGGTCGATCTCTCGCTTCCTCTTCAGCCAGGCCCGTTCCTGCTTCTTCACTGAAGTTTGGTCGACCCCAGCCATTGAAGAGCTCATTCTGTCTTCCCTTTGGGACCTCAGGAACTCCTTGTCCTCCTCTGGTATGTTTGAGGTCAGGGCATTCGCGTGGGCCACGTCGAAGACTTCTTCTAAAGAATCTTTGAAAATCCCTCGCTTTGTCACCTCCGTCTCTGTCATGCGATCCTTCAGCTTCTTGATTCCTTTGAAGTCGCTGAAAAGCTTTAAGATTTTCTTTTGACGTACGATGAATCAGATGCGGGGACATTAGCCTTCTGCCACACGTCAAGAATCTTACTGGTGGTAGATCCAGAAGCTGTCGCGACAACCTCCTTCAAATCCACATGATGGTACATTAATACTGCCAACACCTCCTTCCGAGACGGCAGCCTGTTGCCAGGAAAGGTCTCGGAAGAGTTCAGATCAAAAAGCGGATCTTTTGACCGCCGAGCCCGAGCACGCGGCATTGTTGGAGGCAGGAAGGAAAGAAGGAACCTGAGGAAGAGAAGACCTAGCATCAATGCTCAAGGTGGTCAATATCACTCCTGTCACACAAAGTCGACATTTTGTGCTACCAGTAAATATACCCGAAATGAAATAAAACTTTACAAAATGTATTTTCACATGAGAGGTAACCGGGGCGTCATGTGCTGGAAAGTTTATCACCACTTTGAATTTTCTGGGACACCCTAACCAACAGAACAAAAAGCACGATTATACATTTTCAAAAGTAAGAGGAAAGAATGTAAGATCTATTTCGAAACACACGTCGAATTGCGAAAATGCATGGTCTTCTATTTTGCGCCCAGACTAAGTAAAACCAAACGAAAAATATAATAAGTTCATCGCGGAAGCCACTCGGGAGCAGTCAATTACCTGTTTTCCATCGAAAAGGAACGGGAACATCTTCTTGATAGCAGACATGCTTCTCCTGGTCCGTGTCTTCGATCCGATGATTACTTCACGCCTGGTAGGAAGCGTGTCCCGCAGGAGCTCTCTCCTCTCTTGATCCAGGAGGGCCTTGTTTTGACGAAGCTGGTTCAGCTTCCTTTCCACCTCCAGATCGCTGACTTCCTCCACCGGGGGTTGATAGTGGGGGAATCCCAGTACCCTGGCCTCAGCTACCCCCTTCTTGCCGAACTTTCTTCTCTTGAGATCCACAGTGGGACTGAGAGATCGCTTCCTTACGTTGCGGAATTTCGTTCTCAATTTGTTGCTGACATATGCCTGCAAAAGACACAAGTATAAAATAGGTCGACCCAGTAGTAACTTACAGAACACATTCCCGACCAATGTCATGCCCGTGACCTACAGTTTTAAGACAGGTCATCACAGGACAATGACCTATACCAGGCCAACCGACCCGACCCCGGTGCCCGGACAAATGTTCGTAAGCGTCAATGTTCGTAGCGCTTATATCTTCCAGCAGATATTCGTAAACCATCTTTCGCATGCGCTAATCTTCGTAATTGCTGATGCTCTAACATAAGCACCTACGAATATACGACGATTTGCTCAGTTTCATATCACCGTAGGCAGACGAACAACTGGAATCACAAGTTCAAACCAGTGTGAAAGGGACATCCACGAACGAATCCACGGGTCAATTTTCAGGTCACACTTATGTCGAAGTTAAAAAAAACAGAAAAGGATTTTTTGCGATGAATACGAGCTATGTTAGACAAAAAGGCATCATAACATGTATTCAATTTTATAGCACGTTCCTGACCATCAAAATGGGTATTGGAGCATCTGACCTTCTCATAGCTCATCTCAGGTCACCCGAGCATTTTGTGATTTTTTTGCCAATAACTTCAGACTGAAATAAGATAGAGCTTACATTTTGCTTTCACTGTGCTTTTCTTGTCCCGGGCAGTCGATTGATATACAACATGACCATGTGCGTCCACTATGCGACCTTGGCCTGACTTAAAATCCGGTAAATCTTACCATTTGACCAAGCATAGTAAAATAATACACCATTCGATGTGTCACGATGTTAAGCTCCCCTCAGCTGGGTGCGTCGTACCAAGGACCCCAGAATAATAATTTTTGGGGCTTATCGACGCACCAACTGCCAGGGTCATATGGCGTCGCCAACTATTTCCCTGTTGGAAGGGTTTCTCGGGAGCCAGCTTGCTCCTTATTCAGGGAAGCCGCCGGGCCTTGAACCCGGGTCGGCTGAATGGAAGCCAGCTACGCTGACCACTCCACTACCGCGCCCCCAAGGACCCCAGATGAGCGCGTGTAAACCATCAGCCGCCCAGGCGGGGAGGGGCATCGACGGCCCCATTTTATTTTTTTCGAAAATTTCGAAAAACAGCAAAGCCAACAACCCTCAATAAAGGTCTACCTCTTCCCTCATAATTTCCCAATTCCATCAAATTTATAGCTCCGGGTACATACCTGTTAGGTCAGATCACCAGGTCACGTATACGTGGCGCATAGAAGTGAATGATTTTTTTGTATTTTGAAAATACGGAGACTTTGTTGAGTTCTTGCCTTATCGTGCAGTCTTGCCCATTTATGCCAAGGCTGTCCGCCAGGCTGGGAAATGACAGGATCAGGTCCTCCGCAAGCGACAGGTAGCTCTTAGGGTAGCTGAAAGGATCAGGAGGAAGAGCTCAGGGAAAGATTGGTTTCGGTTTCAGCAAAGCACGGACCTCAGGGCAACTAAAAAACAGACACTTGAAACTAAGCGATATTTCGTTAACGACGACAGTGCGCTTTACCCCACCGATTTTCACCATTTTATGTGAGACAAACGGAGAGCACAACACAAAAACATGGATATATTACTCGAGCATGGTTATTTAACAAACAATTGGTACTTTCCAAACCAGACATCCTAACAAACATGTCTAGAAGTACATACAGAAAACAGGGAACCGCTTCATCTGTTCCATCATGGCAATCATATGTATGTAGATAGCGTTTTTACCGACGCCACTTTTCTCTTAAAAAATAATGATTTAATGAGCTGAATATAATTTACTAATCAACGATGTAGTGCTGGGAATCAGCAGCAGTGTTAATAAATACCAAAAGGGATTTACAAAAAAATTGCGTAGGAGTTGCCGTTATCGATAACAATTATACCATTGTTGGGGGCTTATCGGCGCACCAACTGCCAGTATGATATGGCGTCGCCAACTCTCTGCCTGCTGGAAGGGTATATCAGACGCCAGCTTGGTCTTTGTTCAGGGAAGCCGCCGGGCCTTGAACCCGGGTCGGCTGCGTGGCAGCCCGCTACGCTGACCAACTCATCGCCGCGCCCCTCATGTAAAATTCAAGAAAAACTGCTTTAGCTCGGGACGCTCTCAAACGATACATCCTTTTTCTACGTCGAAAACCAATAAACGCTTATTCCTATTATAGATAATCACACCACTGCGATCAAATGCGCTTGCTGTGGAATATATCAAAGGCTAGCAGTAATGATTGTTCACTGGCCGGTAACCATTGAAGGTTAAAATCGTTACCGGCCAGGGAATGTTACAATTTGTAATTTATACAACTTATTACAATTTGTAACAAGCACCGGGCAGGCGGGCATTATTTACAATGGTGTCAGGCGAAGAGCTGTTCAGAATTTTAACAGCTCAATTTATGCTGCCAAACACAGCTGCGGTTTCAGAATCTTACTGCATAGCAATGTATAGCGCTTACACGACACACAGTGCCATTTATACACGAGCGCTAACCTGTTGTGATGAGATTGCCGGAACGTCTCGTACACGCACTGGTACAGGTTCATGGTGTCCACGTGGCTCAGCGTTGTACCACTCCGAAGTTTCAGTCGCAGGCTGGCCGGCAGCAGCGCTTCGTCGATAATTGAGTCCGACGCGGTGTCTCGCGATCTGCCAAGTCGCATACGAAATAAATTGCTTGCCTGGCATATGACGCTCGTTCGTAGGATGGCCGAAGAATTAACAACCCTATATTAAATGATCACTCATTACTGCAAAAATATTCATTTTAAAGGAGAAGTTGGGCAATATTAACTGCGAATCTCAAATAACCATTAAATTTGAAGTAAATGCGAATTCAAGACAACAGGCGATCATCATGAAACATTCGCAACACTAACCTATCGCGTGCTGGCGAGGTCCCCACAGAAGGACCAACCATGTCCACCGACACCGTGCTACAGGTCGAAAGTTGGGCTATATGACTTGTGTGGCTTGGCCCCACGGACGTGTCAGTTGACCTGACAAAAGACGTCGTTAAGGATTGGAGTACGTATATATGCTTCGGTAAAGATTACAGCATATTGAACGTTGATGTGATTTTGTTAGAGTTTGCAATTTGCATTGTAGTAATTGATTTGCAATTGTAGTGCGGTCATTAAAACTATGCTTTTTTCACATTACAACTAATAGAGTTTACAAGATGTTTGATGATGCCTCCTGGAATATTTAGGATGAAATGGTACTTATACAGTGGGATTATATGTTCGGGCACAGCCCTTCATCAGAATTAGGTAGTTAGTTAACCGATAGGTAAACTCTTAATTATTATTCATGTGTAGACCTCAGATTTGCTCCAACCAAATTATTATACCCCTACTCTCTGTCTCTGTCTCTGTCTCTGTCTCTCTCTCTCTCTCTCTCTCTCTCTCTCTCTCTCTCTCTCTCTCTCTCTCTCTCCCTCTGCCTCGCCTAAAAAAATTGGATGATGTGAAGTGGTTCCTCACTCGTAACTTTATAGACGCTTTCGGGCAGCTCGTCTAATAAAATTCTAACCTGGGAGATACCGTTGCCCCACTATCGTCAGCCTCAAGGACCATGAAGACGTCGTCCTTCCCAGCGATGTTTGCGGAGTCACTTGCAGCTTCCGGCCCACCAGATCTGAAAAATAACAACTTGATCAATGGAGGTCACAATGTACGATGGATTTTTTTGAAAGCGACTGTCAATGCTTCTAGGTTTTCGGTCCAGGACTGTGGAGTTGAGTGTGACGGTCGGAGTCGACAGTTTTGACTAGGTATTAGAGTCGTGGGTTTTCACGGGATGGCTGAAGATAAGTGGGACAGTCATGACAAATGTGACATCATTGCGCAAGAACATGGCAGAATGTAGAATGCCAGCACCACACAAAAACGGGTAGAAATAACATTATATACATTGCATGTACCATACACAAGATAATTTCATTGTGTGGTGCAGATGCAACGACAGGACATATTTTAAACATTACCAGGGCGCTAAAATAGCAGTCCACATCGCTTTTATAAGAACGATGAACCATCAATTATTCAAATTCCTAGCTTAGTCATTTATCACTCTGGAATTCAGTTTTTAATCATAATTCCAGACATACGTTTGTTCCTTTAGAAATACCAATCTTACTTACGTTCCATGAGATGAAGGTGTCAATAGCCGCATCTTCGCACCTTCGTAGAGGTCCAGCTCGCAGTCGAGGTCCACCCACTCGTTTACAGAGCCATCAAAGATCTCCAGGGCAGGAGAGCTGCAGGCAAAACGCTCCCTGACCTGCTTGAGCAGGTCTTCGAGCCGGGGCGTGCTACCCTCGAGGACGATCTTCTTATTTCGATTCGCGTATTGCACGAGAACGTTCATGTTCTTGCTCATTTCAAATGTGTCCTGTAAAAATGTACATTATCATGATGTTCGAACAGGACCTTATCACAATAATATACAGATCCTATCACCTGCAACGCGCCCGCGTCACGGCCCGGTGCTCTAGTGCAAACGTCTGTGGCTCCCCGAAAATGTTTACAAAGAACATGACAAAAAGCAAGCTCATGGCAAAGTCTGACCTGGACCTTACAAGGCCTGATTTGGGAACAATGACTCAAATACCTTCGTAAAAGTTATCAGTTTTATGGTACTGAAAGCTTCTTTGTTGTACGTGTCTAAGTTTTCTGCTATTTAGGGAAAAACGAGGAGAGAGGAGTACGAAATTTACACCCCCCCAAATGGACACGTGTAAGTTAAGACTGGACATATGGCTATCACTACGAAAAATCTGTATTGTGAATACATAAAGGTAAAATTATCATTCTGAAATGATGAGAACATGTGGAGGTATTTTTTAGCCGAGTCCTAGCAACATAAGGAAAGCATATACTATTCTCGGCTTTGAAAATACAGCTCAGATCCATACTGATGCATTTTATAGCTCACTATGTCCTACATTAGACACAAATATTAAAACAATACCTAGTTGTTAATCACCTTCTGGAATGTCGAACGTCGCGCAGAGTCAATATGAATATCGTTTTTAAAAAATTTTCCATTTGTTGATTCGCCCATATCTTGCTGATTAGTCGGACGCTGCACCACCAATCGTCACACAACACGTTTTTACTTCAAACTGATGCCTGTTTTGATCTTCAGAGGGACAAATGCCTTCCCAAAAATTATGTAATATCCTAGCGGATGAAAGTCTGCTAACTTATCGGGCTTCACAAACAACAGGGGGTCCTCCTGTCTCAGTGTCCCTGTAGAAAATGCTTGAAGTGTCTTGCTGTACGATAAGATAGGACGTCGTCTTCCTACAAAAGCATAACGAGTTTTGTCCGAATGTACTAACAGGTGCTCCACTTGCAGCAGATACGCCTCATCAGAGTTACTTTTGACAACCACAACGTCACCTACACTATAAACTGTACCACAAAACGACACTTTTTGTGCAATGAGATGGGTCTCATCAACCTCTGGCCAGACAGAAAAACCAGCAAGATGCATTGGCAGTGCTTGAAGCTGGGACAGTACATCGAACCCACAGTATAAATACGATGGATCACTGAACGTAGTACACGTTCGCAGCTGGTGCTTCCTCGCCATTGTGAGACAAACATTCCGCCGATTTTTCGAGGACCTCAGGAATGCTTTCAATTCTTGATGTTTGCTCTCCAAACGAATCGTGCAGTACTTTGTCGGAGGGCCGTGCTTCTTGATCTCAGATGGATAATGCACCAAATAATGAAATTTTGGTGTCATATGGAAGTCAGGATATATTTCCCTAAGTCTTAGCAACCAGTCAGATATTTGATTTTGAAGGCCGGCTACATCAGCTTCAGAGTTTGTTTCTGCCATGATCAGTTGCACTAGCTCAATCAAATCACTAATAATCGACACATATAGCTGCCCATCGACAGGAAGTCGTTCCTCACCAGTCACGAATGCTATCATGAGAGGCAGAAGCCGCAGAAGGGTCCAGGCTTCACTGCAGGTTTGTTTTACGTCTACAGACTTCCCACTAACGCGTGGGGGCCTCGGTTTGTTCTTGTCGACTTGATGGAAGGGGAATTCTTGCACCATGCGATTCAGCATATCACCATCCACAACACGCAAGGCAAGAAGACTAGAAAGCACCAAATTAATCGTATGTAACACGATCCCTTCAAAAAGATCGTGAGTTGCGTCAACAGATATCTTCTGCATGATGTGGAACGTCTCGAGTTCATTTAGGAGACATGTTTGTCGTATTCCAAATACCCGACATGTCTGCATCGAGAACTCGTCCCTTTCTAAAAGACGTATTTCAGCCTCGTATTCTTCCTTAGATCGTAATGCGAAGTCACTTTCCTTAAACGACGACTGAATGCTGTGTGAAGAAGCATGACAGAAACGACAAATCCTTTTCGTTTTGTAAAACGAACGAAAATATCCAGCAATGTCATGCAGTCCTAAGTTATCACCAGTCAGCAGCTCCACGCAGCCAGTGACACTTTCAACTTGACCCTTCCACAAGATAGTTATACCTTGGGACTCCAATATTTTCAGATCATTCACCAATGGTCTCAAGATAGCTTGCCATGAGTGCTCCTTCACATATTTGTGATGAAACAAGAGAGCCAGGTGAGTGTTGTTCAGCCGTGACCTCTGTCGTAAATTTCCCAAGGTGAAGTAAATTCCTCCAATTTTATAATCGACCGTCTTGTTTCCCACCGGACAGCTAACAGTGAACTCATCGTAGTACAAAATGAGACTGATACACTTTTCTCTCGTCTTCTTGTGCGCGCATCCATCGTAAATGTCCGAATAGCCAGACACACCCGCATGAATGTGTGCGTCTAACGTTGCAGTACTTTGGAAACGGTCACTGCTGAAGATGGCCTCCAACTGTTTCGTAACAGGAATGAACTGTATTGTCTGGGGTTTTCCATTCTTTGATTCTCCAAGTTTGATAGTTTCCGGCGAAACCATAAGCAGCTCTTTCTGAGCAAAGCCTTCTAACTTTGAAGATGAGTCTACCATATAAACTTCTTTCACAGATGGCAGGTCCTTAATATCTACAGGTAACGATCCTTTTCTTTGGCTTTCGTGGCCGAGTTCGTTTGAAATTCGATTAGAAAATGCCTTAAACTCATCGATTACTTCGTCGCATACAGATTGCGGCACATTCCTTGACTTCAGCCGCAATATAAATTCGGCAAATTCATGGGCACGTGGCTTTGACTTGATTCTCTCAGGATCAGACGTGGGATCAGTGGATACAACGTGAGCAATTCCTTCTACTAGGGTTGAGCTGCTGGGGAAGCATGCTCCAGTCTCAGCCTTTGCTGTCTGCTGTTCATGCTCTACAACTTCACCTGTTTCTGGTGAATCAGCTTCACAGTCGACGTTTTCTTTAGATTGAGATCGAGTGTCTAAATTCCAAGAAAAATTGCCCGATGATGTGCTGGGTGACATCAAATGTCTTTGGGCAGGAATACACCGATGACTGCGGTGTCTGTTCCATGAGCGTGTGTCTGAGAAGGATTTGAAACAGTCTGGACATTTTATACAGAAAAAAGGATCAGCTCTCTCATGCCGTCGCAGGTGTTTGACGAAATGCCGCGTTGTGGATACATGATACGCACAGTAATGGCAACAGTACATAATATCTTAATTTTCCCTGCAGCAGAAACAAAGTAGGTTAAACTAGAAAAAAGCAGCAAACACTTCAACAAAGCACATCGAAGCACTGACATTTCATAAAAAGCTAAGAAATTGCACATGAACACTGTCACCTATCTGCACCGAGTTTTCACATGTGCGTTGGAGGGGATCCTAAAATATCCCCACGTATTGTCGGAGGTGACCGGAGAACCATTTTTTTTTAAATTGCAGTTAAAAAATTAATCAGAACATTATTTTATTTTTGGAAGCACACAGTCTAGATATAAAGGGTATGCCTGGCAAAAGCAAACAATAATACCCCCCCAGCCCATTTTTATATATTAAAATAATATACATGAGTAGTTTTTATGGAAGTTCAGAATACAAACATGCTCAGGATCTTGATACCGTTCATATGTATTGCAACAATCTTTGCATCTTAACATGCAATCCATCATCACAAATGAAGTTCAAACTCTTGTCTTCCACACTCATTTATCTAGAAGACAAAATCTTTCACTCCTAACAAAAAACAATATCCAACAGGTCAGTTATGTTCAGGCCTTGCATACGATTACTTTGCTATACTATAAGTTTGCTTTGTTCAATAAAACATACTTATGCCATGGATCGAATCAGCATTAAAACAATCAGAAAGTACATATTCAAATGCTAATTGCAGACTGCAGGAAACAGGTAACCCAAGTGTGGGGTACTGGATGCTGAGGTACAGGAACCTGGGGTACTGGATGCTGAGTGACACCCAGGCAAGAATAATTTCCCACTCACTTCAGGATTCTTTATCAGATTACTTACTCTTTTTGTCAGACCTTGGTTCTAAATGCAGGCACAGGTAAAGGAAGTTTTGATTTTTGCAAATGTTATGCAACAATTTAGCACTCTTTGAGGAAAATGTTAATAGGTTTGAACATGAATTTATCGGTTTGGGCTTCAAACATTAGATAAGGCTTTTACTCTGTTTCTCTTTTAGTTTGTATTAAACAATTGGCCCCCTTTTAAATCATAATATACAAAAAAAATCATTCACAAAATAATTTTTCATCTAAGCTAGACAGCTCTGGATTTTCCACTTGCTGATAAGGATTTTGACTCTTAATTTTCCACTTGATACCCTAGCCTAAAACAAATTTTGGGACAATGGGTAACCCTGTGACTAACATTCCACAAGACAGTGTATACGGTAGGTACATGTCACATGTTATCTGAAGGTCAACTGTAGAGAAGGCCACAAGAGGCCTGTGGAAACTGGTCTTAACAAGCATGGTTGCCTGTCAAAGTGTAGGAGCTCAGTCAGTGCCTAGGGTGTAGTATTCATGCTCAGTCCAGTACCTAGTGGTCAAATCTAGCTTTGAAATTGCTGGTGGAAGGAGTACAGGCTAAAGACATTGGAAGTCTATTCTAATCATTAATGATTCTAACTATAAAACAAACCAAGTGTTGTATTAAGCTTCAAAATATTGCACAAAGTTTTGTCTTAAATTTTGTATTGGCTCCTTGCCCCTATACTCCATACTTCCAACAAAAATAATCATGAAAATAGCTCCCATCTTCCCCACCTTTCTATCCTATGCAATCATTCCATTCAGATCCTTAAGTACATTCCTATTCCTACAGGCCAAGTCAAGGCCTCTATCCAGTATCTTCAACTTTAAGCTCTATTTGAATCTGCTCCCTCACACCAGACAGCTGCTTACTCCAGTGACCATTTCATTTGTGCCACAATTGCACCACCGCACAGCACTGGTCTCAAAGGACACTCACACCCACCAAGGAGATCTCTATATGGGATCCATGATTTTCAGTAGACATTCCAGTATAAGGTAAAAGGAAACAATTAACAGACAATGCCCTGCTGCTCCCATAAATCCACTCATTCCCTACCAAATATACCTATGACATCTCTCTAATCTGTCCATTACCTTGACCTATAGTGTCCATGAGTGTCTGAGATATCTGGTATCAAGATATCAGATATCCAGAGATTGACCTTAACCTTGTGGTTTTGGGGACACTCAGGCTTCTGACAAAGCCTCTTTTGCAACCATACATACATCAAAAGGTGATCAAAAACAAGCTACTACCTTATACCTTACCTAGATACCTTAGATGTAGCAGGATCTTTTTAAGGCATACTGGTGCCTGTATTTCCTGATCTCATCGAGCTCATAACCAAATATTGTCATCACCGATTAGGTTTAACCTGCCTTAGAAACATGCACTAGAACCCAAAAATCCTCAAATGAGTTTGAGTCATGCACATTTTTAGGAGATGAAATTTTCATGGGTACCTCTTGAAGCTGATACTAAACTCTGATAGAACTTGAAGCAGAGAGAAATTTGACAAAAAAGTTCAAATACTTCAAGTTACAATTCAATCCATAGGCGTAGGAACGTCCAGAATATTGGGGGGGCAGTGGGCAGTTTTAGGTCATTTCTTTCCAGTCAACGCCATAGGGTTAATGGTTAAGAATCGTTAATATTGGGGGGGCCATGGCCCCTGGCCCCACCCGTTCCTACGCCTATGCTTCAATCACTTTTTGGTATGGTCAGGGCATTTATTCTCTGCGGCCTAGTGCAAATTTTAGGTGGCTGGTGGTGTGACTATGTATTTTATATCATAGCTGGTGCAACTTGTAGCATGTTGCCTTCCTTTGCAGACTAGGGTAAAATAATAGTTACACACTCACTGGTATTTACAGATAGGACAGAGGGGCAGATGGTTCTTACAGATGAAACTGGGCATAGGCGTAGGTACGGCCAGAATATTGGGTGGGCCAGCCAAACTTCAACATGAAGCTGCCAAGACTGTAATAAACAACTGTGACAAACTGTATGCCAAGACCAAAAACTCTTCAGATTTTGACTCCTCGTTGCCTTCTGCACTGGCTGGTCATATAAATGTCCAACTTCCTTTCATTATGGCTGAAATCATGATTTTTGGGCCCGCGGGACCATGGCCCCTGTTCCTATGCCTATTAAACTGGGCTCACCTTTCCCAATCCAGATGAAGGGCACAATATAGATGGAACTTTGTGTTTGAAGACATCACTGAAGCATTAGTTTCAGGATGACATCAATAATGTTGGGTATTGGTGAAGCAGTCGTCACACAAAGATACCATAACCTCACCTTGATAATTCTGTCATGGTAATTGGACTAATTTTGTATTCAAGCAATGCATTCAATCAGAACTTACCTGGCAATGTATCAGTGGCGTAGCCAGAAATCAGCCAAGGGGGGCCATGCCAAGCCAAGGGGGGGCCAAGGAGAAGGCGGCGACTGTGCCGCCTCCCTGTTAATAGACCTTTCAGCGCCAAAGGGGGGCCATGGCCCAATGCCCCCCCCCCTCGCTACGCCACTGCAATGTATCCTGCTAGATAAATAATCTAGATTATTGAATATTTTCTCCAAGTAGGCAAAATAGGTACAAAATAACTTTGCATCCTTTGAGGGCTACCTATATCAAATTTTTATGTACACTTGCCAAGTAGGACATTATAAATGATCCTAATTTGCTTTATCATTAAGATAGCATCCACATTTTAATATTTTTCTTATCTTTTCAAGGGTATTAGGTAGCTATAGGCTAGTATATGCCTGTAAATTTGAGTACACTGCAATTGCCTACATACATACATACATGCATACCAATTGGAGATGTGAGTCCACAGCATTACCCGTTTCCTGGCATCGACGACACGAAATATGATTGTGTTGAGAAAATTATCGTCACTCACACTTCTCTCAGGCCCAGGAACTCTAAAAATCACTTCACTAACTCCGGAAAAGAGTTCATACGTGCCACCGCATACGGGAAACTCCATAAATTCAAGATGGCGCGCGCCCCGCGGTACCCACGCTGCAAAATCAAGTGGTAGTAACAGAGTCGTTCTGCCGAACTACCTCCGGAGGACATGCTGCATGCTGCCATCACTTACCACCGTCTTCACTAGTTTGCACGACCTTTCAACGTCGTACCTGCCGCAGGTGTTCGAAATTACGACCTATAGACTGGTGTTTAGTTAGTTCCAATGTGGTATCGTTCTGGTTTTAAAACGTCAAAATGTGGTAGCACAGGTGGTCATAGGGTGAGGGTAGTCAAATATTTTTTCAGTGCGGTTCATTCGACCATCAAGCACCTTTGTTGCAAAAGTCGCAAAACACATAGTAGGATCGCGATGAACATTGAATAGCCGTTATCCAGAAAAGGAAGACCACTGTTTTCGCTCAGCCATTTATTTTCTTAAGAGCAAACTATATTTGATTAGCTCAGGGCCTACTCTCTCGTCCCACAGCCTCAAAACCCCTCTTCTAGACACCCCACTGCCACCAAGGGGTACATACATCCCAGTTTGAGACGAATCCATACAAATGAAGTCCTGCCATCTTTAAATCCTTACGTGCAAGATTTTTACGTAACATTTTGTTTTCATTTTCATTTTCTGGCGTTTTCTTTTCAACATTTACTGGCGTTTGTCAAGCTATCTGCACAGTGCTTCTGCAATGTTGTGAGTTTGTTCTTTGTTGCCTCACTGCGTCCTTACGTCAAAACTTTGACTCTCGTACTTATTATGCAAATATAAAAAACACGTACTAGGGGAGGAACCGGGGCCCACGATGGTGACAGTCCTCCACCGACCTTACAAGTTTTATGTGCCTGAGAGGTCAGCATGGGACAGCATTTTAAGGCCTGTTCCATTAAATCCCATTTCAGTCTTTTTTTGTCCCAAATCGTCCCGGTAAATGCATCCAATAAATGGTTCCGTCCTATTCGAATTTTCTTGCGACATTTGCAGGGAGAACAATATCCCCTCCCGTCTCGTCCCAAATACAATGTGCAAAGTTTGTCCCATCCCGTCACAATCTACCCCACCTCATGTATACTTGTCACTCATGCTTGTATTTGAACTCAGACACACACCTCAACATACTTGTACATACTCATACTTGTTATTTCCACTCCGTCACGGTGAATCGCTACGCCCTCACCCTCTGAGCCTCTCCCCCTGTGCCAGTAGTCACCGTGCGTGAGAAACAGGCTGACTCCTTCCCTGTATCGGACAGCGGACAATCGGCTCCTGACCTTCGGAGATGGCCAGCACGGCAAACTCTGCATCGCCGACATCGTGGAGTCGCGCTTCCTGCCCAGCCTCGTAGGCGATCTCGACTACGTACGCATCGTTGGGGTGAGTATGCGTAACTCACGTAGTTGGTGGGACTGCAGTTCTGGTACGTATGCTGTTGCCATGATTTTCAATGCAAGGACAGATGCATAGGCTCCACTTTCATTTGGGCGGCCATATTTTTTTACAGATACTTTGAAGCTTTAAATATGGCGTTTCAAATGCTGGCATGAGACTTAGGCGGTGACAAAATCTGGAGGAATGTGTTAAGGACGAGGATAGTTTAGGGTGAGGGAAAGTGGGATTCTACTTGGAGGGGTCACTGCTGCCATAGAAGAATGACCTCATAGACCTCTTGAACATACAGAATGTTACAAGCCGAGCCGAGCGCGCGCTAACCGATTGTGCCAACCTGACCCCATCATTCATCCACGTTGGAGCGTACTACTTTGAATCGAATGGGGATAGATAAGTTGGACCGTTTACCACCCGTGGTAGGCAGGTCAACCTTTGACTTGACCTGGAAGGTGACCGGGTAACCGAAGTTCATAAAATTTCGCGTAAATTGCGTCCTCTTGTCAAAAGTGACACGCTGGCTTTCACTTCGAATATCTCCGTCAACCTGGAGCGAATCGCGGAAGACAAAACCTATTTTGCCCCCTTTTGCGGAAGCCCTCCCCTTTCGTAATGGCGAGGACTAGTTTGTGTGTTAAAATGTTGGGTAAGATAGCCGACCTCGAACTTTTTCACGCGACGTGATGTCACCTTGTGACTTAAGGAATCAAGGAACATAAATCGGTAACCTTCTCATCAAGACGAACGCCAGGATTTTGGTCTTATTTTCTCTATCCCTCCATATTCGGTTCAGAGTCGTACGCTGCAACATATTCACGAATGCTAAAGGCATATGAAGAAAATGTGGAAATATAGAAATTGATACAAAAAATTTAGGCAGGAACGTATTTGTTCGAGCTATTAGCAGGGGCGCCGCCACATAATTTTTACAGGGGGGAACGTACCCGGGCTAGTTCTGACCGGGGGATGCGAATTTTGAGCATATTCGGTACCTGACAGCATTAATGACGATGGACCGAAAATGTTTGTGGGGACGTCACCCCTGGTTGGCCAACAGGGAGGGGGGACGCGACTCCCCGCCGTCCCCCCGCTTTGGGCACCCATGGCTATTAGGGAGCATTTACGGACCACGTTGTCAAATATGTTTGTCAAATTTTGTTTTAAATTCAAATTGCCAAAAAAATTATTTTTTCCAACGCTTGCAATGTAAATCTATTTCTTAGTTTAGGGTCATTTTAAATGTACATAATTCCACCTTATTGCTTTCCAAATGATGGTGTTGTTTGCGTTTGAAAATTTGGGTTTATTTAAACGCTTCAACATTGCCGCTGGTAATTACTCCAAAAGCGCTAATCATGTGAATTTTTACTGACACTGCGCGATTCTGCGCCCCAGATAGCTCTTTAGACACAATATTATCAAAGTTGAAGATGTAGGGTTTTATACCTTGGTCTACTGGCGTAAAATGTCTCATCTGTTCAAAAGATTGTTTTCAAAAAGGTCTCTAGAGCTTTACATACCGCTTAGAATAGAATCTAAGGATTCCATTTTAACATTGCTATTATCGTATGTACATACCTTCCATGTGTCAGAAAAAAATTCCACAGCGTAGACAAATGTTTACCCCGAGACAATAAAGCTTCTTCAAAATATGAGGGCTTCTAGACTCTCACGAAGGAGGAAAGGACTATGCTCATCACACAGAACGGGTAGCTTAGGTACCAGATGGTGCTACCATACTATTTTGAAGGACTTTTTCGTACCACGATGAGTGCCAGTCTCATATTTTAAAATATGATCAATATCAATTGATCAATTTATCAATATGATCCATCTTGTCCCCCTCGATAAGCTCGGTTGACCGTTGTTGCGCCTCGAGCTCGTGAAATGTCAACAGATCATTATCTGTCTTGAGAGGATTCAGCTCTGTTCTGCATCCCAGCTGTTGATGGCGTCGTAGCATATTGTATCGCGGAACGTTGGGCAGATTATAGGCGGATCCAGGAGGGGGCAAGTAGGGGCACTTCCCCTGATCGACCCTCGGCGCACCCTGAAATGATCACGGTGCACAGGTCGATGGCACCCCCTTCTGAAATTTATTTTCCCAATCCTTCCCCAGGATGCAAGTATGCGCCCCTGCGATAGGATTTCTCGCCCACGTGGTAGCTTTATCATGGAATCGTCTGTGCGCTTCTGTGCTTTCTTATTATAACATGTCATATCATATTGACGCCATAAGAAGTTTTTCATAATTTTGTCAAAATCAGAAAATCAAACAGTAAAATGTAAGGTGACTTCATCATCACCTGAAACAAAATCACGCCCTACATTTCTTAAAACTCTTCTCTGTCGTTACGCATCATTGATGAAATCGTGACTGGTCTTGGATTCCCAAATAGATGCCTTGAATTTTTTTCGAGGGCAGATTGTTACTTAACTATTCCTTACCAGATGCATACTAGTACCATAAGCGGAAATGATGATTTGTAATTACCCGCGTCTCCGTTTCCGCTTCTAGTAAAATTACGTGTTTCCACCTCTTCAACTCCAGGTTTCTGATCCTGAAGACCCTGAGCCACCCTGATGTTGATGAAATTGCGACATTTTATTCAAACGATTTCAATAATTATTTTTCATGAATTTAACCGGAAATGACAATGCTAAGGAGCCTTTGCGTTTCTACAATACACGTAATCCACTCATGCTTGCATGCTTGCCTTGGGCCGAAACTCCATCTGACACCGCCCATCTGCCCAGGCATCTCTGGGCGGGTGTCAGTCTATGCTGCTGGTGGACCGTCTCGACCCCGAGATCATGCTGGGAGACCTGCCACCGCTCACCAACGGACTGCACGAACCAGAGGAACCCATCACAGCCAGCCAGCGACAAAACCTGGGAAACGCAGATGTGAGTTCTACAGTCGGACGATCTGGACAAGCTGGGAGATAGTTCAAGTTTTTGTCATACGACGGGCAAGAACTTGCGTTGTGGTGGAACCCAGCCACATCAACAAAACAATCAACATATTACAGGGAATGTGGCACATTTACAATGGGGTTCCAACAGAAATAGCTAGGCAATAAAAGCATACAAGCAGGGTTAGCTTTTCATTCGACCTAGAGCTCACAATTTTTGGAGACATAGGATGTGTTAGGAGTTGATTCCGGCTCCACCGCAGGGCCTCGAACAACACATAAACTAGGTGGGACTTGACCAGATCTCACCCAGTTCAGTAAAAAATCCCACCTAGTTTATACTGGCTTGGGTGGAAACTGTGTCTAATAAAAAATCATTGAAGTTCATGGACACTCTAGGAGATATGTACCTACGTCACATGAGACCTACTCACGGTCTGTATTTCTTAAGTTCCATCTACTGCATGTTTTGTTTTGGAACATCATGGCTGAACTTACTCCGCGCCCCACAGGGGACATCGATGGCCACCTCTAAATCCTCAAATACGGGCATTAGAGCAAAGGTACAAAGCGCGTTAGAAAGCTCGTGTGAATTCAGTAAGATTTCAATTCACATGTTTAGGCGCTCAGGTCAATGGTTTGACCTCCAGAGGTAAAGTTCGGTCATGATAGTCTATTTCCACCAAAATGTGCAATGTTTAAGAAGGATGGGCAGGGCCAGGAGCTTTCATACAGGAGCTTAGATCTGACCATTAGAGCTACTGAGATGTGGTAAAAATCTTTTGATAGGAAAATTCTTTCTCCGCTATGTGGAATATAATGACCTCCGGTCAGTGATTTGACCTTCAGAGGTCACCTCGTGACCTAATTGACCTGAGACCACGAAAGGCCAGAGTGACTTTGCCGTATATCAAATGAAAGCCAGTGACTAGACATACACGATGGCGCTTGATTCAGCGCCTTACCTTGGTTAGGTCGAAAGTTATCGTCATAATACTGTTTTACCCCTGGTGACCTGTGATGACGTCAGATAGGTCAAAGGGAAAATATCGCCCCTGGGACCCGAGAAAGGGTGTTCAATTGTGAGCAATCGGAGCATTTGCAACCATTTTTTTACCTTTAGTTCATAAGACAGCATTTCCCATGCTTTTTCTATCGGAGAGGTCACCTTGTGACCTGACCGCAGGATACCAAGTCGAAAAAACCTGGATATATATATATATATATATATATATATATATATATATATATATATATTAGATCCTGAAAGGGTCATGAAGTGTAGAACGTTTTAAATCGATCGGCTTAGAAATGTAGCTATGCTAGAGCTCAAAAGTTTAAGTGAGGTGACCTTGGTTGACCTCGCCTGGTGACCTGACCTAGTATGACCCGTAGTAAAAAATTCAGGAACGATGGGAAAATGATGGGGTGATAGGTAACCCTGTCAACCACGGTGCTGCGCCTCGTCGTTTTTCTGTTATTTTGAAAAAAAGGTTAGGGGGTATCGATGCCCCTTAGTGGGGCAAGGCCGAAGAATGCCCGCTTATGTCGGCCCAGGGAGGCACGGTCACGTGACATCAAAGCAATTTCATGCCAACTGATGATTGAACCTCGTATTCCGGAGATACTCAAATGGGACAAGTAAAGAGCGTAAACGTAAAGTAGAGGATGCAGTTCGATGTAATTTTAGCAATGCTACCAGCGTAGACTATTATAGAGCACTGAATTTTCACCTACGCTTGATACAAAACTGGAAAGGTAATAGTACCTTGGAAAAGTAGCATTTGCATAAAAATAATATGCAGAACGGTGGAATATATATATATGTTCCAGGCAGGGTGAAGAACCAGGCATTCTGCAGAATGCCCAGGCATTCTGCAGATTGCCCAGCCAGTTTGGCATTCTGCAGAATGCCTAGGCAATCTGCAAAATGCCTAGGCAATCTGCAGATTGCCAAAGCGTCTGGGCATTCTGAAGAATGCCTAGGCATTCTGCAGAATGCCTAAAATTTCAGGCATTCTTCAAACTGCCTAACACAATTTGCTCAGATAAGCATCCAATCGAGCAGTTCTACCAAACAATCTATTTCATCTCGTCCAGTGTTCCAAACACTCCACAGGCCAGGGATCGCTTTATGGTGCCTGTGGTTCTCAGTTGCCGTTTCCAAAAATACATAGGTTTTGTGACTAATTTCTTTGATCAGATAAACCTTCAGTAGCTTGATTTAAACTGAGCAATTTCACCGCTGGTGGGTCCGATTAGACCTCCTTTGGTTTTTTTCGCAAATGCTTACGAGTCAATTTAAGTGAGAGCCTCGTCACTTTGCACACCTCTAGAGTAATTGGCTCCACAACGTATGACAAAAAATGGCATAGGGCAGGCCAGGTCAATGAGTTTTTAAGATAGTATTTAGGACGATTATAGTATTCCAAAATGAGGCTGACAAAACCAAGGTGTAAATCGACTTCTAGAAGAACTTGATCAAGTTTATAAGTGTATATTATTTGTTAATTAACGTTTATATTATGCGAAACCTCTTGAAAGGACAAATCGGCATGCTGGCATCCATTCTGAGGTCAAGCCAATATAAAGGTCACCAAAGGTCACCAAAGGTCATGGTTTTGGAGTTGTTAGTGTCTATGATTTTTAAACAAGATATGATACATCAATAAATTTGGCATCATAGTGACGAACATGACGCAAGGAGTCAAATGATGTGCAGCATGTTTCTGAAAGGTCATTACTTGGCCTTGACCTGAGGTCAAATTCTGTTAACCTTAACCTGAGACCATGGCTGCGGTGGGACCTTTCAAGGTCATGTTGCATATCATTTGAATTATTGGGTGAAGACGAACACATTGATGCATTTCACCCTGTTCTAGGTGTAATGGTTCCCGAACTATTAAGGGTTTCCTAAATGGGACAAAATTTGACCCATATCTGCCTTCTGTGACGTCACGGGTCAACGGATATGGTTCAAACTCGTCTTTGGAGCTGTTTTTTTATTTTTCCTTTCCCAGGTGGCCACGACGATTATGGACATCGTTGATCAGGTCGCATAGATCACTATCTTTTACGGCTTCAATGTCCGAATCCTTTTGTCAGTTTTACCTCACCACTAATTTTTGTCAACAAGTACTTTTTTAATCTTGCTTAGTGCTTCTTTTTATAGGGTAACCCATACTCCTCTTGATGATGATGATGTTTCCGGCACTCGGCAGCTGCCATATGGAAGGCGCCTCGTCAGAGGCGTCCCAGCCGCCGGATGAAGGCCGCCAGCCGAGGCGGATCACCCAGCGCCTCTTGAATTGTCGGGTCGTCCCGGCCAAAGACATTCTGACGGAGAAGAGCTCGCGCTGGGCATTCTGTTAAAAGGTGCTGCATTGTTTCCTCGTCCTCCCCGCACTCCGGGCACGTGCCATTTGGTGCCAGTCCCACCCGGTGCTGGTAACTGCGGAGGAGAAGAGAGTGGCCCGTCCGCAGCCTGGCCACTTCGGTGGATTCTAGGCGGGAGAGGCCATGTTTGTCCCCTAGGACCACTCTCTTGGTGCTGTTTTCCTCCGCATATCGGGTGGTGCTGACACTTTCAGTCCACAAGCTGTGCGCGTGGCGCCTTATGCAGCTGTTCGCGGAGTTAAAATCAATCTGGGTGGAACCCTGGTCCAGTGTGGCAGCGGCACGCGCCACTTCGTCGGCGAGCTCGTTTCCCGGTAGGCCAGCGTGGCCCGGGACCCATTGAAGGGTTAGGTGGATGCCCATGCTGGCCAGGGTCGAGAGTTGGTGCCAAACCGAGCCTGCCAAGGCATCGGATTGAGCGTGCGGGCCCTCCGCCAGGCGGGTTAGGGCGGACTGCGAATCAGTGCAGACTCGCACTTCTCTCGGTCGACACTCGGCTGCGATCGTCAACAGATGGCGCAGGGCCGCATCCAGGGCAGCTAGTTCTGCCCGGAAACTGGACGTGTAGCGGCCGGCAGGGGACTCTGATCCGCTTCACGGAGTTGTTTTCCCTGAGTACCACTGCGCCTCCACCGCCATGCTCAGTGCCACTTGTCGCGGATCCATCCGTGAAGATTGAGATATCCGCTGGCGGGAGCGCAGCCAGAGTCCTTTCTGCCGCCGCGAGTCGTGCTTCTGGAGGGTCCGTCTTCTTCGTCTGGACGACTAGTTTCGTCCGAATGTCGATATTCGGGGATGGAGTCTCCCATGGCGCGACCTGCGGTGTAACCTGCAGAGGCTCCGCGGGAAAAGCGGCTAGGCCTGCCTCTGCGGAAACTGCCAGGCCGGTCTCGGCCCATCCGCGGTCCTGCTGTAGCCTAAGGCTGGGTCTCTCCGCAAGCAAGAGCGGTTGTAGCGGGTCGCCCGGAAGGTCGCGGACGTGCCGCTGCACCGCGATGGCCGCGAGCTGCTTTCGTCGTATGCTGAGAGGCATGACGTCCGCCTCTCGCTCCAGAGCGGCCGTCGGCGTCGACCTCAGGCAGCCAGTTATCGTCCTGCAGGCCTGTCGCTGTACGACCTCGAGGCGTTCTAGGTTAGAGCTCGCCACCCCAGGCATCCAGCCACCGGCCGCGTAGTCTGCACAGGATCTGATGAACGCGAGGTACACCAGCCTGAGGTCGGACGCCGCGGCGCCCCAGGACTTGCCACTAAGCGCCCGTAGCGCCCCACTCCTCTTCTTCATTTTGCACCTCAGGTTCTCGATATGGTGGCGGAAGGTCAGCGTCCGGTCGTACGTGACCCCTAGGAATGTCGGGGTCGCTTCGTGGCTTAGTCGAGCGGCGCCGAGGGTCAGGCTGCACTCTCGTCTGGTCTCTGCTGGGTCGAGCGAGAAGAGGGTGCCAACTGTCTTCTCTTGGCTGATGGTTAATTTCCACTCTTCCGCCCAGGCCGTAAGGCAATCCAGAGCTCTTTGGACTCGTCGCTCTGCAGCAGCGACGGTCCGGTCAGTGGCCCAGATTGCCAGATCATCGGCGAACAGCGAGGTCTGGACGCCAGGTGGTAGGTGCTCGATGAGGTCATTGATGTAAGAAATGAATAAGGTGGGAGAGCAAACGGCCCCCTGCGGCGTGCCCTCACGGATGCATCTGAAGCGTCCGCACTTCCCGTTATATGTGACACAGGCCTGGCGGTCGGTCAGAAAGGATCGGACCCAGGCCAGGTAGCAGCGCGGGAGGCCCATCTTAGCGAGCTTGCAGATGATTCCCGTGTGCCAGGCCTTGTCGAAGGCGCGCGAGAAGTCCACCAGGACCATAACGGTTCTCTCTCGCTTCTGGAAACCATCGGCCACGGCCTGGGTCACCTTTAAAACTTGATCCTCAGTGGACCGACCCTTCCTGAAACCGGTCTGCACTGGGGAGAGGAGGCCTCTTGACTCTAGCAGATGGGAGAGCCGGGTTTGTACTAGTCGTTCTGCTAGTTTAGATGTGCAGCTTAAGAGGCTTATTGGTCTGTAGGAGCCTACTTTTCCTTTTGGCTTGCCTTTCTTGGGTACCGGTATAATCATCGCTTTCTTCCAGGCCAAAGGCAGCTCTCCCCTCGTCCAGGTCAGATTTATGAGGTCAAGCAGTCTGGTGCGGCCATGGTCAGAGAGATGGGTGAGCATTTCGTTTGAGATGCAGTCCAGCCCTGGGGCGCGCTTTCCCGGCGGGCGCTTGAAGGCGTCATTCAGTTCCTGTTTAGTGAACGGGCCGCAGCATCCCGTCCGCTCCCCCTGGCACTGTCTGCATGCCACTCTGAGGTGGTTGGTGACGGCGTGCTTGTATTTGCGGTCCCTTTTCACCCTCGGTGGTAGGTGGCTGACTTTGGCGTACTCTTTGATGAAGGCGTTCGCTTTCTTGGTGTCAGCGGCAATGGTTTTCGCGCCAATCTGAAGGGCCTCATCTTGTCTGCCGCCGCTTTCCCGGCCGTCGATAGTTCGGATGGTCCTCCAAACTTTCTGGGGGTCAGAACGTAGACTGAGATCGCCCGCAAAGCCTCGCCAGGACTCTCGTCGTGCGCGCAGAATTAGAGAGGATGTTTCCCTTGACGCGTGGGTCCAGGCCGGCACTTGCCCTGGGTCGGCTCTGGCGAGGGCACGGAGGCGATTCCGTTTGCGGACTGCCTCGTCCACTTCTGGTGTCCACCAAGGCTTAGGGGACTTCCGGCTGCCTCTGGGGATGGTCTCAGCGGCAGCATCAGTTAGAATACGGGTGAAATCCCGGGCGGCCACTGTAACGGAAACCTCTTCCGTCCATGGCTGCAGGGTGGCCAGTCTCTCGTCGACTATGTTGGCATACTGTCTCCAGTCCGCTTTCTGGTAACTGTACCGGGTCCTCGGACGAGGTCTCGCACTCGATTTCCCTGTTTTGATCTCGATGATAATTGGTTGGTGGTCGGACGATAGTTCTGGCTTGGTCTCCCATCGCACCCGACCCACCCACCTTGAGTGGTGTAGTGAGACGTCCGGCGCCGATTGGGAGAAGGGTGGCGCTCTGCTCTGACGAGTGGGCTCCCCGCTGTTTGCCGGGACGAAGCTGTGAGCGGCACACCAGTCGTCGATCGTCCTGCCTATGTCATCTTCGGGTACCTGGAGGTCCCAGAGGGGACTGTGTCCATTTGCGTCGGCGAGTATGAATGTATTTGCAGTGTGGGGCCAGTAGTCCGGATCGAAATTTTGGACACGGTCGTCTCCAGCACCTCTCCTAATAGGAGGAACGTACACATTGACTATTGTGATTCGTGCTCCCATGCAGGTTTCGACAGCGACAGCGTCGGTCGTCGGGTCGTTGGGGGCAACACTGGGCCGCTCCAGGCATCTGTACGGGATGCCTTCGCGGATTAAGGTCGCCACTCCTCCGCCCGTATCAGAGTTTGCACGTCTACCTCTCGTTCGGTCTTGTCTGACGATGTGATAGCCCTGCACTTGGAATTTGTCATTCGACCTCAACTTCGTTTCTTGCAGACAGACGAGATCCGGTTTGTTGACGTGTAGAAATCGTTCTAGTTCCACCTTTTTAGATTGAACACCATCGGCGTTCCACTGGAGAATCTTCAGGTGTTCGCACCTAGCTGGCCGCATTTGACGGGGTCGCTAGGTGCGACCCCGTCAAATGCGACCCCGGCAGAATCTTCGTCCGGCAGATCGTGAAAAATGTATGCGTGCTATTCATTTGCTAGCATTGGTGTGTTAGCTGATTTGTCTGGTTTTGCAGGTCGAGAAGGCTTTCGAATCTCTCACGAGACATGATGCTGAAAATATGAGATCTAATCAATTATTTGTATGTTTTTCTCCAGTGGTAAATTACAAGCATTTTAAATGTTGTGGATCGGTTAGCAGCCTACCAGAAATATTTTAGTTTTGCAATGCAGAATATTTCAAACATATTCGGTACACCGATGTTTGCTGGCCAAACATTTCTTTCCAAGATAGTTAAAAAGCCGTGTAGAGTGATGCTTTCGAAGGGTTGCATCTTCGAAACTGACTTGGAAACTGTTACTGCTAAAAACATTTGTTTCATCATATCTAGTCAGAGTATCGAAATGTTTCAGAAAAAAATCATTTTGGGGATTTGCGTGGCAAATTTGAAAACATTATTCAACTTTATGTTCATCCGACATTTTGTAAGCTACAAGTATCATGTAGTCACTTGTTTCCAAATAATGTTCAAGACCATACCAGAATTAAACCAAGCTTTCTTAAACACCTATGCTGAAAATTATACAATATCAGTCATTTAAACAAACATATTACAAAGTTTCCATTGTAGTATTTAGGCAAAACACTCAAAAGCCAACTTATTCCTAATATCGCAGGACTTTGCAGCGCAACGATCCATATCACAAATATTGGTAGCTACTTCAAGGCAAACGAAATGAACTCCGTTCAATCCAATACAGCCTACCACATGGGCACAATATGCATATTCAGGACGATAAACATGCGGTAGAATGAGCCAGTTTTGATTTCCTGATTACTTGCTCTGTTTCCCATTGTCTCGCATTAGATTCTCACTGTTAAACCGGCCCCTCCTGGGCTCGTTTTGTTCAAACCACCGCCTGGGAGAGGGGTATCGGACCCTCTAGGATCTCAGGAACCGGAAGTAGGTAATACGAAACAAAATAGAACGTTGCCGGAAGTGGATCACCGTCTTCTACGTTGGAGCCAAGTCTGAACCAGATCCGTTGACCCGTGGCGTCACAGTGGGCCAAAAGGAGTCAAATTTAGACCAATTAGTTAGTTAAGGACTTTTTGTAGGGCGTTTTGTGGAAAGCACCTTCACCTGCCTCGAAAGTGTGTGGGAGAATTTTGCGGGAGGGGTGTTTATTTAAATGACGTAGAACAAAGGGGCGAAGCTTTTTTCAAGGAATGGGTCGCGAAGTGTAGCAACACTTGCGAGGGTAGGGGATTGCTACGACAGAGATGCCGAGCCTGGATGTTGGGCAACCGTTAGGATTTAACCCTCGCCCCACCGGGGGCCATCGATGGCCCTCCTAAGGTTTTTCAGGATAACAGAAAAACGACGAGACGCAGCACCGCGGTTGAGTGCTCTACCTCTTACCCCATCATTTACCCACCATCCCTGACATTTTTTATCCCGGGTCACCGAAGGCCAGGTCACCAGACGAGGTCAACCAAGGTCACCTCACTTCAATTTTTGAGCTCTATAAGAGCTACATTTATTATTCGATCAATTTGAAACTTCCTACACTTCATGGCCACTCCAGGGTCTACAAGGTGGATATCCGGGATTTTTCGATTTCCTGGCCTGAGGTCAGGTCACGAGGTGACCTCTCACATTGAAAAAGCACGGGGAAAAGCTGTCTTATGATCTAAAAGTTACAAAAATTATTGAAAATGCTGAGACTGCTCAGAACAGCGTTCTTCGACACCGTTTCACGGATCCCATAGGTCATAGGGTCTGGCCTTTTCCTATCAAATGTACTTTACCAGATCTCAATAGCTCTAATGGCATAAGAGTTATGCCCCGTTTGCTTGAGCATTGCATATTTGAGTGAAAATGGCCTATCGTGACCTAACTTGACCTCTGAAGGCCAAACCATTGACCTGAGCGCTTGCTTAATCATGCGAAATAATTTCTTACTGAATGCACGCGAGCTTTTTAATGCACTTCGCAGATTTGCGCTAACCATGTTTGGGGTTAGAAGGGGGCCATCGATGGCCCCCGGTGGAGCGAAGGTGGCGCCGGACCCCCGGTGGGGCGCGGGTTAAAAGGGTACGTGAAGAAGCTTGTCATTGCAAAGGTTAGTGATTTTATAGTTTTTTCCCCAATTTTGTTACCTGTTATCGAATGACTGTTTTGCTTACGTTACTCGAGTTTCTCCATTGAAAAATAATTTTGGGCAATTTGAAACACCCGCAAGCACTATGACGTGTTGCCGCAGGTCTAGAGTGGTAAGCGCGTATATTTTTCATTTCAAGTGCTTTTGAATGATTTTTCAAAACGTAATCTGGTTCTTCTAGAATTCGGTGACCCCTGTTTTTTCAGACTCATTTTAGGAGAGCAGAATGGCCTTACATGGTTTGGAAAGGGTGCCATAACTTGTTGACCTGATCTGACCTGATGTCAATTTTTGGTGGTAAGTTGTCAAGTTAATCACCCTAAAGGCCAGCAAAGCGACGTACGTCTTGTTTAAATCGGCGCATAATAGTTCGCGAAAAAACGAGGGGAGGGGTCCGATCTGACCCTCACTACGGTCCCGGGAACCGGAGCTGACACGGAAAAACTTGAAACGGCGCTGGAAGCGTCTTAATGTCTTCTACTTTCAAAGCCAGCTTGAACCATGTCTGTAGACCCGTGACGTCACAGAGGGGTAAAATGAGTCAAATTCTGACCAACTTAGCTTTATAACCTATCACTTTATAAGCTTTATAACTATAACTATTAGTTTTTTACCATTATAACTCGCTAACCATTAGACATAGAACAAAGTCAAAGCCATCGATGAGTTAATCGAGACCCAAACATTTGAATGATATGCAACATGACCTTGAAACATACCATCGCACCCTTGACCTCAGGCAAAGGTCAAATTAAATAAAAACCTTTTCAGGCTCATGTTGTACATCATTTGAATCCGTGGGTCATGCTCGTCACTATGAAGTGCAAATTTACTGCTGTAACTTACCTCGTCCAAAAGTTAAAGACCCAAACAACTTCGAAACAACTGCGACTTTTCGTGACCTCTGGTGACCTTGTTATTGACCTGACTTCAAAATGGTTGCCAGCAGACAGGTTTGTCCCTTCAAAAGATTTCACATGATGTTTAGAAACCTAATCTAGCTCTTCTCTTCTAGACGCCGAGTTACACCCTGCCGGCCTCATTTTGGAATACTATAATCGTCTTACATGGGTTTCGAAATGTCTTCAAAACTCGTTGACCTGGCCGGCCCTGATGCCAATTTTTGTCATACGTTGTGGAATCAATCACTCTAGAGGTGTGCAAAGTGACCAGGCTCTCACTTAAACTGAATCGGAAGCATTTGCGAAAAACCAAAGGAGGTCTAATCGGACCCACCAGCGGTGAAATTGCTCAGTATAAATCAAAGTACTGAATGTGTATCTGACCAAAGAAATTAGTCACAAAACCTATGTATTTTTGGAAAGGGCAACTGAGAAACACAGGCTCCATAAAGCAATTCCTGGCCTGTGGAGTGTTTGGAACACTGGGCGAGATGAAATAGATTGTTTGGTAGCGAATAACTGCTCGATTGGATGCTTATCTGAGCAAATTGCGTTAGGCAGTTTGAAGAATGCCTGAAATTTTAGGCATTCTGCAGAATGCCTAGGCATTCTTCAGAATGCCCAGACGCTTTGGCAATCTGCAGATTGCCTAGGCATTTTGCAGATTGCCTAGGCATTCTGCAGAATGCCTGGTTCTTCACCCTGCCTGTAACATATATATATATATATATATATATATATATATATATATATATATATATACATATATATATATATATATATATATATATATATATATATATATTCCGACGGTTTTCTACAATACTCAGCGACGGTGGAACGTCCAAATTTACGGGGGGCACCATGAGCTTTCAAACCCATAGGCGGATGCAGGGGGAAAGGGTGGGGTGCACGTACCCCCGATCGACTCTCGGCGCCCACTGAAATGGTCACGGCGCCCCTCGAAAAGGTCAATGACGCCCCCCTAAAATGTCGCTTCCCCCATGATGCAAAAATTGGCGCCCACCGGAAGAATTTTGCGCCCATCTGATAGGTTTTGCCGATCAAAAGTGGTGCCCCCCGATCGGCAATCCTGGATCCGCCTATGTTTCAACCCATTTCTTTCCAGTCAACGCCATTGGGTTATTGCTAAAATTTGATTTAAGGGAGGGCACCGTGCTCCGGTTCCCCCCACCCTCAGTTCTGCCGCCAGTGACGATACTCCCGTCATCTTAAAATCGGGCAAAAGTAAAAAATGTCCAGAGCAGCGACGGATCCAACTTCCAAAGGGAGGGAGTAAATAGAAAATTACCCACCCCTCCCCGCCCCCATTGGCAGCCGCAGAGGGGCTTCGGCGGCTCCAGGACTGTCGATCGGGTGGGGGCGCCATCCGGACCAGGGTGGTGTCACTTTCGACCGGCAAAACTTATCAGGTGGGCGCAAAATCATATCCGTAAGCACGGATTTTGCATCAATGGGGGGAGGGGAGAAGCGACGTTTCAGGGGACAACATTGGCCTTCCAAGGTGACGCCGTGACCAGTTCAGGGGGCGACGAGGGTTGACTGGGGCACTTGCCCCCTGGATCCGCGTACGGAGGGGACAGGGGCCATGCCCCCAATTGGCGATTTTTTACCGATCTTTTAACAATACTATGTTTTTACTATTTCTCCTGCGTTGCCCCAACCCCCCCCAAACGGCACTCGTGCGTCCGCCCCTGTCTACCCCCACCTACACATATGAAGCTCGATTGTCGATGACGGGCGCCACAAAATGTGAGACTGCGGTGCAGAGGCAGGGGCGTCGCCACGGAATTTTTACTGGTGGGGACGGACCATGACTGGGGACGACCAGAGGCGGGGAGGATCCTCCTCGAGGGGCGCTGGGGCGCAAAATTTGGAGCGAATGGGCTGTCGCTGAAAACGATACGGGCAATACACTTCACCGACAAACTTAGCGAGTTGGGTTGAATAATTCCACGCAATAAACGAAGGTAAACACAAGTAATAAGAAAATCCAAATAAAAACCTAGGACGAGTCACCAGGTTTTTGCGGGACCGTCCCCCTCTGATCCGCGAGGAGTAAGGGGGACACGTCTCATCATCCCCCCGCTTTCGACGTCCATGTGTACGTAGGCAATCCAAATCTTGACGGTCATGATCTCCTCAAATGATTATATTCTAGCCGATTTATAAAACACCATGCTTGCGGCAATTTATCGCCGAACACCTTTCTCAAACGTATTGCCCCTGTGCCTAAAAAATGGCTTTGATAATGATGATTTGGGCTTAAGGGCGCACCAACCCTAAAGGTCATATAGCGCCCATGTCACTGCCAGTAAAACATAACGTAAAATATACATCCGCTGAACACTGCCTTGCTACCCTTATTCCTTGTAGTTAGTTGTGTCTGTAAACAAAATAGCTAAAAGAAGGTTCACATCAGTCCAATCAGTTCTCAGAAAGTGGTAACAAAAAGGGTATTTCCAGAAAACCAACACAGTCCGTAGAAAAAAAACTCACCTTCACATTGTCACTCCCTATCAAAACACAAGTCCTCAGCCCGGGTCAAACACAATCACGAAATCGGCTGCTCTGAGATAATCTAGCACTTTCTCAATCATGTCCGAGTCCGGGCCAATCAGATGAGACAGTGTGAGAATACGTGAACCGAAATGCGAAAGCCTGAGATTATCATACTCCGGACACGACACCAGGACGTGACGCACCGACAAGGGGGTCGCGCATCGCCGATATAAAAAATGGCTTTAGATATTGGCACAGACAATGAACGGATTCAGAGGGTGAGTGAGCACTTGTTGGCCGATCTATACGAAGCTTCCTGAAATGCCCATCAAACCACTATGAAAGGTCAATTGCGCTCCAATGGTGGAATGGCGAATCCAAAGGCGGGGAACCGTCGCGACATAAGAAAATATAAAATTTGGCAGTGCAAAATTAGTCCACCGTAAATGTGTAATTATATTGGTAGGCCATTGTTCTACCATACGTATAACTCAAAGTCACTTTGCCAGCCTAGATGACAGATCTAGAGGAGTTGGTTGCGGAGCAGGGCCAAATGACAAGAACAGTGAAGAGTTCCATTGTAGTTTCAAAAGTAGGTATTCGAAAGTTTTGCGAGCCAAGTCCCGTATGGCACCAATGGATCTTCTGTGGGACACAGTAGCCGTTTTCACAACGTGAATAAATTGAAATCAACCTTGGGTGTCTTTTGGTAGTTTTTAACATTTCCCAAGCCAAAAAAACAGCGCTCATTTCAGTGAAACTCTAGAAGTTTGAGAAATATGCTTACCCAAAATTGAAAGCAATTACCCTAAATATCTTAATTCTGAGCTTTTCCTGGCATTAAATTCAATAGATAAATCGAAATTAATGGATATATATTTTGGAAATATCCCAAGATCTTGGGCGTCTTTTTGAAAAACCGACCTCCAGGGTCGGTTTTTTCAAAAGACACCCAAGCCTCTAGATCCCGTCTTTTCGGTCTCCAGATTTGTCTGGAGAGATTTTTCAGAGGCTTCCATATGCAGGAGCGAATTTTGAGGTCGGTGATTTATGCAGGACTTGCCCGCTTGACGTCACTGCCTACGTCATAGCCAAGAACCAATCATCGGACAGTATTCTGGGAGCAGCATGGCCGCGCTCAAGGCCCGAGAGAGAGAGAGAGGTCGCGTTCGGGGAACGTGTTCGGGAAAAGTTTGTTCTCTAATGTTTCTTTTCTCACGGTATATGAGCTACGATCGTTATTTTACGTGTATTTAGGAACAAAAGCTAAATATTTGATTGAAATTATTTGATCGTTACCAATTTTTTGCGGTAGTCAGGCAGACATTTTTCCCATCACCATACAGATCGGGGGTCAATTAAAGGGGCAGGTGCCCCTTCTATCGACCATCTGTGCCCCTGAATCATAGGCGGATCCCGGATAGCCGATCGGGGCACCTTTCCGGGTTGGCACCATCCAGACCAGGAGGGTGCCACTTTTGACCAAAAAACTATGAGGTGGGCGCCAAATCATATCGGTGGGCGCCGATTTTCACATCCTGGGGAGGGGAGGGGTGAGAACCGACATTTCAGGGCAGCGCTGTGACCATTTTAGGGGGCGCCGAGCGTCAATCGGAGGGACACTTACCCCACCCCTGGATTCTGCCTATGCCCTGGATGGCTACGGTGCCGCCTGAAGGGTTGATGGCGCCCCTGAAATATCGCTTTTCATCTTTTCTCCAAAGATGCGAAAATCGGCGCCCATTGTTAGGATTTTGCGCCCGCCTGAAATATTTTGCCAGTCCAAGGTGGCGCCCCCTGGTCCGGATGGCGCCCCCGGGAAGGCCTAGACGGCGCCGACATTGCCGATCGGGGGCACCTTTCCAGTGGGTGCCACTTCTTGCCTGCAAAACTTTTCAGGTGGGCGCAAAATCCTATCGGTGGGCGCCGATTCTCGCATTCTAGGGGGGATGGGAAGCGACATTTCAGGGGGCGCTATTCAACTTTCAGGGGGTTGCCATGACCATTTCAGGTGGCGCCGAGGGTCCATCCTAACCCCCCCCCAAGATCCGTGTACGCGAGGTGACGGAACTAGTGATGTGGGAGGTGACGGCACTGGTGAGGCGGGGGTGACGGCACTGGCAAGGCCGGAGGCGGGAGGCGACGGTGTTCGTGAGGCGCGAGGCGATGGATAGTTGGGGGGGAGGTGGGGGAGACCATGACGCCGTAGACTGCACATCGGCTCATCGAACAGTTGAGGCATCTCCTCCGTCGATATATCGCCGCTGTCACGTTCACGAGTGTGTCGAGGACTGACTGAATCAGAGGGGGCCACCGCTGTTCCAAGGAGCCGCCGCAGGCCCGGGTTGGGCGGTCGCTGCCGCTGGTCCGGGTTGGGCCACAGTTACCCAGGCGACTACCGTTGCCGCAGGCCCAGGTGGGGAAGCCGCCGCCGCCGAATAACTTCTCACAATGCGGCGACCGGCAAGTTGCCGCGCAATCTCCAGTAGGCGGCAACTCCATCGGCCATAGCTTACCAAACATACATAGGGGTTGTAGGTCAACATGGTGAAATGGGCAGTGTGCGTCTGTGAATTTAACACGCGCCCCGCAGGGGGTGAAATTCGCCCCTCCTGGTTTTTTTCAGATATCTCAAAAACGAAGAGACGCAGAGCAACGAAACTTACAGTACCTTATTCCTAATCAATTTTACACATCTGACCAAATCTTTGAGTTAAGGTCTTGTCTTCTGGTCAAGGAGCTATTCAAGGTCAAGTGACCCGACATCAAAACCTAAAATTACGAGTTTCAAGCGGTGCCCAGGAAGCATCAGCGAACCGATCACTTTGAAACTTCCACAATATGATAAAATCATTAAGGTCTACAAATCTGCTATCTCGGAATTTCTATATTTTTTTACCTAAGGTGAGGTCAATTTCTTGGTCACCCCATTATAAGTCTATGGTGAAAAATAGAATGGGCTCGTTTTCAGTAAATATTGCATAGATAAAGCTGAAAATCCTCAAGCCGTCTATTCTTACCACGATCTTGAAAACTAAGTTGAGTTTTTAACCATCTGCCCTCTCAAAAGTCATATCAGGTCACGGGAGCGTAGAGTGATTATTTGGCCAATAACTGCTCATTGAATTGAGATAAAGCTCCAATTTTGCTTGCATTGTGCTTATATTGTCACGAGAAGTCGATTGATATGCAACATGACGATACCGGGTCACTCTCTGACCCTGACCTAGCTCGAGGTCAAGTCATTTTCACTATTTGACCTAGGAAGGTCATATTATACATCATTCAATTTGCAGCGATGAGAGGAATCCAATGATGCATAAAGATTTGCTTTAGCTCCCCTGAGGGCAGATCTAGAGAGAGAAACGTACACTGCTCTGTTGTAAGCCTATGGAATCTTCTTTGACCTATGCTGACCTCAATATTGACTTGACATGAAAATTCTTCGTATAAAATCGCTTCGTCTTGTCAAGAGCTGTACAACACCACCCATAATTTTCCTTTAGTTTTCGTGGGGACCGAGATACGAAGGGGGCGCGTCATGCAAGAGACCCCAGCTGGGCATGTTAAAGTGGTACAAGAATGGTAAAAACAGTGTACCTCAACTTCCCACCCTTTGCATAGAATCGTACCATCCACTGTATTTTCCTGGAGTAAATACACAATAAATGTCAGCTGTAGATGTCTAATGTGCAAAGCCAAGCTTGCTGAAGCATGTGGGGTTGATTCACCCAGCATGTCAACCTCAAACTTTGGTTCACATCACTAGAAGCATGGGCGCCGAAAGCGGGGGGCATCTCCCCTGTTGGCCAACCAAAAGGATGCCCCTCCAAATTTTTGGTCCATTGCCATCATGCTGTCAGGTACCAAATATGCTCAAAATTCGCCTTCCCAGGTCAGCACCAGCTGGGGTCTGTCCCCCCTGTAAAAACTCTGTGACGGTGCCCCTAACTGGAAGGGGCACCGATGTGAGGCATCGTGTGACTTGCTGACACATGTAATTCACAAATGGTACCAAACTTAAGCCTGATACTGCACCACTTTAGAGCTTGATACTTTTAAGGTATCAAAGTATGAATCCCAAGAGCATGACAAAATGATCAACATCAGGAAACTCCTTTAGTTACTTCTTACTTATCTCAGGAAACCCAGTATCTTTTTGGTAAATGAGCAATGCAACCAACAAAGCTACGCCATCTTATTATGGTGAATTAGCATTAATGCCTGTAGGTATATTTTGAAAACAGGGATAATCTGTACATATCCTGTATTTCATTTGGAACCACCTTGAAGCAAACCTCTTAAAATGACAAGAAAAGCCTGACCTGGCCTGAGAAGCGGATATAGCTCTATTTCAATAATAAACAAAGTGTTTTGTATTGCTCAGTCAGCAAAGTATGGCAGCAGGCCAAATGAGTCGCACCAGCCACCTAAAATTCTCACACCGTCAGCCACCAAAAATTAGCACCGATCTGTCATATACCAGGGAGAAAAGCGCACTCATTCCCACCCACACAATGCAATGCTACCTCTCTTATTAGGTAGTTAGTTGAGGACTTTTCATAAGGCCCCTCCTATGTCATTATAACCATTTAGCCATTTTTTGTTAGGTTTTCAGTGTCACCTTCCTCACACCAGTCTCAGAAATTTGCACCAGGTTGATTAAATTCGCACCACTCGCTCCTGTCGCCAAGGGCACTGGCACTGACGAGATATCGTTAAAAACGCCATACTTTGCACGCTAGTGTATTACTAAATGCATAGCACATATACCCAAGCAAACCTGAGAAACCAAGATAAATTATAATTTTCCAGTAACGCCCACTTCAAGGTGAAAATCGCTTACAGTCAAAACACCCATACCCTGAATTAAGGATACCGGACATCACCACTTAATTTTTATTTGAGATGCTCAGACTACAAATAGCGGGGGAAACATGCAGCGGGACAAAATTTTGGACCAAAATCTTTGTCTTCAAATGATACTGCTCAAACAATTCGCCAAAAATTTAGCAAGTCTCAAAATTTGGGTGGATCCACACATTAATTGTAATGAGAATGCAATTAAAACATCATTCAACCTCGAAAATTTGGCATAATATCTACTCTGATTTACATTTCGGGATTCCTCTGCCTGTCACCCTTTGTTTAGGACACCCCTGCTCGTATGCGAGTTGGTTATCTAGGTAATAAACTTTTTCTCAATGTAATTGGAAACTTGCCCGAGTATTACACAAGCAGACGTTACCCTAATCCCTACTCCTTTTGTTTTGAGCTTATTACACAGCTAATATAGAAACTGAGAGAAAAACGACATGTAAATTGAAGCGACTGGGTAGCAGGAGCATAACTGATGCAAATTTCACTCATTATACGACTTATTAAAGTTGAATTTCATTCTTTTTAATTCCGCAACACTCAACACAGGGAGCCGGGCGACTGTGAAGCATTGCCAGATGTGCCAGATAATTTACTCAATAAATTCCCCAGACTCTTGTGAAATTCCGACAAATGGCAGCAATATTACAGTGCTACCAAAAAACGTTTCAAAAAGACACCCAAGATTTAATTCACGTTGTGAAAACGGCTAGTATTAATAAAAACTCGTCTAATCTAAAAAAGCATGGGATAAATGTTCACCCTGTTAGTACAACTCGTAGCATATTCAATATCTCATTGGTCTTTATTCTGAACATTGCTTGCAAACTTAGCTACAAGAATCCCACATTGATTGACAAATCCAGCTATCAATTGAACTCCGGCTATACGCCATCATATCAGAGGGAGCACTGGTAGCACCAGCGCCTGGATGACGGCTTTGCTGCACGCGAGCTTTGCCGGCGCTGCTGCTCGCCGCCGAAGGGTTTCGCAAGTCCAGGCTGCCTCAGCCGCTCGCTGCTGCTCGCGACCAAAGAGGTTTCGCATGTCCGGTTACCTCAGTTGCGCTGGGAAAGAACACGATACAACACGATTACAATGGGTACCAAATGGGCGATAATTAGTCTTGGTTCATGCGCCCGAAAACCCAAATAACTAACAATGGGTACTAATGAGGTATTATAAATAATCAAATCATTTTGTTGAATAAGGCTTTTGAAGCCTGTCCAAATAAATTAATGAAACGGCTATTAGTGCCCCGCCAGCGGACAGCACTTGAATTCTTATGAAGCCAGGCATCAAATTCTTACCACCCTGGACACGGTGCCCCCCCCACCCATCGGCGATCCTGGATCCGCCTATGACAGGACTGTCAGTTAGTCAAGGGCTGATCTGCAGAATGTGGCAGGAAACTGGACAATATGCTTGAGGTAGCTCAAATCTTACCCCAATTGGGGCAGAAATTCAGCAGCTGGGCAGAGTCCTCTGTACATTGAAGCATAAATTTTCTTTTTTGTCCATTTTACCTGTTTTACTATCTTATTGCCACCTTTATGACTTTTAACAATGGTCAGCACTGCCCAAGCTGTTACACTCAGCTCTAATATTGTTGTACCTGCCTCAAAGAATGACAAAAACTGCCCCAAACCAGTAATTCTGCCCAAAGGCTGCACCAATGATATCTTGTGTAAATCTGCAAAATTCTACATGCTGAATCTAGGGGCAGTCAGTCAGTATTGGTAGGAGGACACCATCCAGTAAGACGGCCAGTTGGAAAAGTATGGCAGCATGCCAAAGAAGTTGCACCAGCTATTGAGAATGATTGTACCACCACTCACCTAAAATTTGAACCAAAATGGGCATAAAAACACAGACCTCTACTTATTTCCCAACAATTTGGCTGGCACTCCAACCACACAACTGGTACTATATCCCCAGCTGCCCTAGGGCATGAAATATGAATGCCCTAAATTCTTGAGTTGCTAAGATGTTCCCTGGCCTCTCCCCTCGAATCCGGAAATGTAGTATAGCCAGACCTCGAATTGGAGATATTCGAGGTCTGGCTATATAGGACTGAGAATTATTTATATTTAGTCCACGATTCTGATGAAGGGCTGTACCCAAATATATAATCTTCAGTGTTTTATACATTTCCGGATTCGAGGGGAGAGGCCAGGGAACATCTTAGCAACTCATCATCATGCTCCTCGCCGCAGCACTTCAAAACTTATCAATGCCCTAAATTCTTGTTTAACTTAAAATAACAATATGGTATTTTATATTCTTTTCGTCCACTTTCTATACATTGTGACTTCTATGTGGGTTCAGTATTGGCAA
This sequence comes from Lepas anatifera, assembly GCA_034440635.1. Classification (NCBI taxonomy): domain Eukaryota; kingdom Metazoa; phylum Arthropoda; class Thecostraca; family Lepadidae; genus Lepas; species Lepas anatifera. The sequence goes on from JAOTON010001507.1 coordinate 254,332, forward strand.
CCGCCACTATCATTTATACACTCTCAGTATTGGTAAATACTGGTCACCATTTCATTTTCTCCAAAATTTGCTTTGCTTGGACCAGTCTTAGGATACACTTTACACCAAAAATTGGTCAGAATTATCATACTTTGAAGACTGGTAAGGAGGAAAGCCGCCTGACTTCCACAGCCCCATAGTCAAATTTGACAAGTGTAAAATCATTTTGTGGCATATTTCTTACCTAGTTGGCTCCTCTGGGACCCTGAAGAATGGCAGACCACGATCCTTTTCCTTGGTCTCAGTACATCCAGGCATTGAACACACATCTGTGCCTGATATGATCCATGGGCACCGGTGATCACAGCGCTTAGTATCACACCAAAGAAGTTGGCACTATAGGTAGGTGATTTAAAAAGTTAACAGTTTTCCGTCCATACACAAATTCACACACACAAACAATCAATCCCAATGTCTCAAAGATAACTCAAAATAAAGCACTGGTAGATATGAGAATAACGGTATATGAACGTAGTTTGTAAATTGTGTCTTTTACGCCAAGTTGTATGCCAAAAAGTCCCTATCTCTTCAACACGCCGCCAGCTCCATAGACAATACACACCGCCAGCTCGGGACCTGGCGACAATCGGTTGACAATATAATTTACTGAAACTCTTTTTGTGTCTACAAAATAGAATAAATAAATTAAATAAAATATTAAATTTACTTATAACTTCCTCAGTAGATGTTTATATTCAAAGAAACTTTCTGGCTCTGCAGCCACCCTATGCTTTTCCAGCAGTCAGCTATCCTGTGCCAGCTGTAAAAATTGCTGTCATTGGCCCATGCCTGAGGGGCCCGCTCCGTTTTACCTTTACTCTATTGCCTTGTGTCGGCCTATTCCAACGTGTGCTACGAAAACCCCGCAAATGCGCCGAATAATCACAAAGCCGGATACAGTCTGCAGTCAATAAATATCCTCGTCTCATCCAACCGAATGCCATAAAAAACCCTCACGTGACTTGTCAACCGGGGAGCCCGCCTATATCATGCTTGAGGCGGGGTTGAGTGACGCCAGTGTGAATTTGTATTCGTAATGTTTTTTTATTGGTGGCTAAGAGTTATGTTTTTTATATTTCTGTGAAGAACGAAGAAAATATATGTTCAGATGGACGAAGGCTCGTTCTTTTTCCCGAAAAGGTGGGTAAATACTTTAAGGTTTTTGTTGTTTTTGAAATGCAATATAATCTAGACAGGAGTATAGCGGCAATGAAATGAAACATGAGGGCTATTTTATAGAAATATCAAAGGCGTCCCCACAAATTGTTCCTGTGACGACGGACTCCCTGTGGGCGCTCTGGGGAGGGGAGAGCATAGAAAAAGCACCTTGCGTGAACTAAATTTTGTTCAGTTTCCCGAAACTGGTATTGTTTTTCAGCGCAAAATGTTTCTTAACTATCGTGCCGCTGCCTCCATTTACATCTTGGTGCATTGCGTTACATACAGTGTATATGGAGATGATAAAGATTATCATGAACAAACAAGAAGTTTTAACGTGAAAATAAATTATAATTTTCCTTGCATCCGTCACGCACCGATTGCACCACGCAACGTTTTTCTTTTCTTTTCTTTTTTATTGTTGACTTGGTTTGTCCTGTATCCCAACTGAAGCTTAGTTCTAGAATTTCTGCCTTTGTATCGGGTAGGTTGGTTGAGTTATATGAAATCCCACCTAGGGAGAATTCCTTAGACGAGGCACTGCTCCACCGGACGCTGTTACCAAGGAACAGCTACGCGCGGTCCTTCGCCTTGTAGCGAGTGGGGATTGTAGGCGTGAGAACAGTGTGTTAAACACGCCCTGATGCTACGTACAATTTGAGGTTCAAGACAAACCAAACACCAAAACCAAATATGCCACCAGGGATCTGTCGGCATGTTGTACGCGCCCGACAGCTTAAATCAAAACACACGAAGGTGTCATGTCATGCTCCCTTATGGGTGTAAGTGTAAGTCTGCTAACGGTTGTAGTATTTCAAATTTCCAGAGAAATAGTTAAAATTAGACTGCGTGGAATGTAAAAAGTCGGGGTCCCTGTGCTCCGTGTCTCATGACTATGAAGTTTCGTGTAAGATTATTATTAACACCGGGTGAATTCTGGTTTTCCAGGATAGTCATGGCTCATTTAACTTCTCTATGGACACACCTTATTCCAAAGTTACACTCGCAAAACTCGAGTTAGCTCTAACTGAAAAGGTAAGCTTGAGGAGCTTTTTAGTGCATCACCCTGCTTACCATAAGTACTGATGGTTTGAGATGGTTAGAATTGACCAGTGGCGGATCTAGCCGGTCTGTTTGGGAGGGGCAAACCAAAGTCAAAAGTCGAAAAGCAAAAAAACGTCTTGCCCTGAAAGCTGCGCTACAATATTACTTGCCGGTAGAATTTTAGAATTTTGGGTATTTGAGGCGAAAAGCAAAAAAAAACGTCACGGGTTTAAAAATATGGGCTAGAGATACTTTTCCGGTCCGAGGCCCAATATTTACACTGAACTTAACTGGTTCTGTTTGAAGTTGAGAGTTAAAGCACCAGAATCTTGCTTATAAACTAAAAAGGAGTCGGGGAAAAAGGAGGTCGATCACTTTGGGGGCAAAACGTAGTTTTGCCCCGAGCTTTTCCGTTTGGGGGGGGGCAAATACCTTTTTGCCCCCCTGGATCCGCCACTGGCATTGACAACTCGTGTCGTGAAATTTTTATCGCTGGGACCTGTGCGAGAATCCTTGAGTGTTGCACAGAGAACGCTTGAATGATGAATGCGGGTATGAAGCTGTGCACTCACCTCGTGTGGGCTTACACACAAGTGCGGCAAATTTGCCGATATTCATATCTTGTCTTGCCTTTGATTTTTATAATGCCTTGTCGTGTGGGTTTTTGGACGAAACATAGTATTTATAAGTTGAAAAAGCATCATTTCGTTTAAGTGCACTTCGGGCTACCTCAAAGTGCTGTCATGAATTATCTATACATTGCATGCCCATCGTCAAAGCAATGAAAATGAGGAACTAGGTGGTAAGACGAGCCCAGTTGGGTTTGGGTTTCCGCATCTTGCTTGCTTCTGATGTGACTTTGACGCAATTTTGTATGAAGCTTCTGTAAACACATGTGCGTCCGTGCCTTCAAACACCTATTGAACCATTGGTATTTCATGGAGATTTACCATTTTGCGTGAATGCTGCAAAATCCCACGTTGATTCAATGAGTGGGTTAAGACGAGCTATTATATTTGGCATAGCTTTTGCAATGCACTTTCTACGGAAACCTAGTAGTTACAAACGAAAAAGAGACTTGCAACATGCATCGGGGTAGGTATGTAACTATTGTTTCGTTAAAATAACCATTTCGTTAAACAGTTTTAATAAAACTTCCAACTTGAATTCCATGTCTTCCAACATTTTATATTGATTTCCAGGCAGGATTTTCCAGTTTTATTTTCATTGGAACCCAACAAATTTCATAACTATCTATCATTCTTCCCCGGCTTGTGATGAACTCTGAGACAGTTGCCTGTGGATAATGTAAAGCAGTAACGATTGAGATAATGACTGAAATTTTTCACCATGAACCCGTCTTGCCCCATGTCGCCATATGTTTTAAAATTCGAGTTTCCCCACTTGCCATGTTAGGCCCAAGGAAAATTTCTAGCGCATATCATAATCACAATAACAGTCTAAATAGTTATAGGCTGGGGGGATCCGGACGCGCGGTAGACAGCGCGCAGCTGCGCGGGGGCGTAAGTTAGCGCGCAGGGGCTTTTGGAGGGATCCATCGGCGCGCAGCTAAGTTGTGGCGGAAGTAGTGTCGTAACTCGCCGTTTTATGCACAAACTTTCCGCGTCTTCTCAACAGCGCGGAAGACAGCGCGGAAGGCTGTATGATTGTTTTAAAGTAACAAAAAGGTATTGGAAATGTCAGTGAATCCAAGTTATATGGCTTGCGTTCGACAAAACATGTATTTATGATAATAATCGAGGCCCACAAACTCCCGACATCTCACCGGGAAATCCTCAGAAGAGACACAGGCGAAGAGAAACGTAGATTACTGCAGCTGTGCCAGTGAATCACCAGCCGTAAGGCTAACTGCCCTCCAATAAACAATGTTGTTCGCCCCAGGACGTATCTCACGTTTCGTACTACTCACCGTCCCGAGCGGTCTCGTCGAGGCTGGAACGCCAGCGATCGAGCAGTTCTCCCTGAACTGTGAGCGTGAGGATTCTTAAATATCTGGTGCTGTTTGAAAGTCAGAAAGATAAGGAAAATGAGGCCAAATTCATAGGCGGAATGCAAAAGCGGCACTAAAATGCACTCGCCGAGCCAGGCTTTTTGGAGCCAGCCCGGCTCATCTCTCCCCAGTGCTCCGACTAAACCAATGACACCGTAGTACAACGAGGCAAAAGTGTGTTTCGTGAAGCCCGTGTCCTGCCCAGATAAATTGACTTGAGTTAGGCTTAACATAAAAACGCATTCGGAGTAAGCCAAATCATATCTGTTTCAGATGTATGCCTCATTTATTTGGAAATCCCACTTATAAATTGTCGTTTACGGATAAGGTTTTTCCCCTTATCCCATCCGAGCACTTTTATCATCACCTCACCTCCCAGCGCGGGGCCGTGTCTTCCGCTCATCCCCTCCCCCCACAGTCGGCCAGGAAATCCGACACACCGTACAGCAGTCAGCAGGCTGTAACCTATGACGTGAGTTTACTACGGCGAGAAAAGCACCGTATTCTATGGGAATTTCACCCTTAGCGTAGATTTACGACTGTCGCCAGAGTATTCACCGCCGCCTCGGATTGCCCCAGATGATACGCGCTAACCTCCGCCGGCGCGGAGCTCCGCGCGATCGCTCTCTCCCGAACATCCCTCCAAATCGCTTACGCGCAAACTTGCGCCCAAATCAGCGCGGGCGTAGGGAGAGCGCGGGCGGAAGCTGCGCGCAACTGGATCCCCCCAGCCATAATCTTCGATCTGCCGTCCCACGGAAGAAAAGCGCAAGTCACTTTTTTATTTCTCGATTTTAGTATCATTCGATGCAGAAAGACAAGCTGCATCCACTTTTCAAATGATGTCACGAAATTCGCTCAATTTTTCGGGTTATGTCGGCTTCCTCTCACTAGTCACACAGTTCCGTTTATGTTAAGCAAAACGGAAAAGCGCTCTCCTGTAAAATCGTTTAAATATGATTTACGCTTTTCTTCCGTTGGACAGCAGCAATGCCCTTCCGCAGCAGATGTGGGAAATTTGACTTTCAAAGAAAAAAAAACGCTGACCGATACTCCGTTGAAACATGAAATTATTTACAACAATATTGGGCTACGAATTTTACTGTTCTGAAATTCTAACTAATGAACAAGACTTGTCTATTCGTGCTTTTGGTACGTGATAGAAGCACCACATAACGAATTATACAACTTATCACGCTTCCGCACCATTGTTTGTGTGGTCCACAGAGCGTCTGCTATTCTTCCCCACCATGCCCGTGTTGTCACCCTCTCCCTTGCTGCACGAGTGAGTCACCAGCCGTCACCTTCATGCATGGGTGGAGATCCGGGGGGGGTTGGGGTGTCAGCACCCCCTCCCTGATTTGGAAATCGAGAAAACCTGCGGGGGTCAGCCCGGATCCTGCAACTTCTGCTCTCACAAAATATATTCTGACCCATAAGTAATAATGGTTCCATTTGCGGCATTTGTGGGATGGGCTGCGTCATAATTTGACCTATCTGTCCCTTTGCATCTTATTTGTAGAGGGGTAGGGAGAGTGGGGGAACTGGGACATTAAACAAGCGGCAAGTTTAAACAATTATATAAATTTAGTTAGGCGTTTCTGGTAGATTGTATAAGCATCACATAGTAGATGAAACATTTGGTTATGGTTGTATGTGTCTTTTAGGGCGTAAACAGAGTAGAATTGTGCAAAATTAAGTTTTTGTGGAAGTCTTGGTTAGTGAGAACTGGGACAGCTGCAGGAGGACTGGGACAATGGGTGTTCGAAGTGGGACACATAGGGGAGAGATGGGACAACTGAAGAAACATGTCTAAATCTTATAAAGCGTAGCATCTATACGACACATTTTGAAAATAAGCTGTCGAGGCTATGATTGATTGTCTGCGCGATATATTTGGAAAACATATTCTTTATTATAACACATTTGAAAACTTTTTTGTTGTTGCGGTGATGTATCACACGGGACGTTGTTATATGGATCTGTTAATTATCCAGGTTTGCATGTAGGATAGGGTAGGTACATAGTATTACGTGTTGGCTAGGGCAGATCCAGAAATTTCCCAAGGGAAGGCGAACCCGTACAGGGGCCCGGCCTCCTCGAAAGAAGCCCGAATAGCTGTGGGGGCCCGATTGTGTAAATTATAATTTTTTAATAAGAAACGTACACATGAAAATGTATCGGCGAGCAAGAAAATGTCAACCTCCGTTTTGGGGTAAACAATTAGAAGAACTGTAGTTGCCCCAAATTATGAACTGGCTCTAAAATCGCTCAGGTGCACTCATCATTGGACTGGATCTCCACAAATCCAGGGACTGGGCAATTTCGACTAGGATCACTGATCAGGACCATCTTAGCTCCCATACAATATTCTATGGCCTGCGTGAATTAAGAGTTTAAGATACTATACCAACTACTCCCAAACCGGGCCCAAAATTACAGCTACAAAGGGCCGAGACCAAGGAAACTCAGCAAGGCTGGCCGACAGTAGCCACGAAGACCCAGGTAGACCACGGGGAGGCATGAATGCTGGAAATAGGAGACTGGCTTCGACAATATGTCTGAGGTTATGTGAGGGGCCCGGTCCTGGACACATAGGTCCCCAGTGAACCACAGGCGCCCGGAAGCATTTCCGGGGCCCAAATAGCCAAGGAGGTCTGGGTGAACCGCAGGGAGCCAGGCTGTGGTACAAAGAGCCCGGGTGGATTACAGGGGAATTCTCTGCAACGGATGTGAATAGGGTCCGCTTCGGTAGCATGGGCCCGGGATAACTCTGAGGGGCCCGGTCGCAGACTCGAGCTTCCAAGTGGACTGCAAGGGCCTGGATGCATGTTAGGGTGCCTGGAAAGCCACAGGAGGTCTAGGTCAACCGCAGGGTTCCGGCTGTGGTCACAAATGACCTGGGTTGATTACAGGGAAATTCTCTGCAACGGCTGAGAATAGGGGCCCGGCTTTGTAGCAGTGGGTGCAGGATATTTTGGGTCGGTCGCAGACTCGGAGGTTCCAGTGGACTACAAGGGCCTGGAGGCATGCTAGGTGCCCGGATAGCCACATGAGGCCCGGGTTAGCGCAGGGCCTGGCTGCAGCTACCGGGAGCCCGGGTGAAATACAGGGGAATGCTCTGCAACGGGTGATACTAGGGTCTCGGCTTCGGTAGTGGGCCCGGGATAATTCTGAGGGCCCGGTCCCAGACTCAGTAAGTGGATTACAAGCTCGGTTACACTCAATTTGGGTGGCATTTGGAAGGCAATTTGCGGGGCAATGGTACAGACGCAGCCGCCGCCCCCTCCTGCGGGGGGGGCGGTGAGGGGGTTTTTTCCTGTGCTTGAGGTAGGCCAAGGGGGAGGCGATCGTCCCATCGTCCCCCCCACTTGGATTCGCCCCTGGTGTTGGCTGGGTGAATGTCGCATTTTTTAGTAGTTCGTCATATTGAACTTATGGTCTTTATTCTGATCTCGATTTATAAACCACGATCAGACAGGAAAAACAAGCTGATGACCAGAATCACTCTATAAAAAATCCGACACAACGATATTTCCATCAAAACAAAAATATATAGGTACAATCAGTAAGTACGGTAAGGAGAAGTGGGACAGCAAGGAGAAGTGGGACAACTTGTCCCAGTTCTCCTGAGCCTGTCATTTTTCTGAATTGCGATGTCAGTAAAATTAAAACCCTTTCGTTATTCAAAGCTGGTACAGGTCGATGGAGAATACGACACCAGCTTTAGTGGAACCAAAAGCCAACTTTTCGGTTGCATATTTGAGATAATCCACTCAAGAAAAAGGAAAAAATAACTTTTAAGGAACACTCACCTCCCGCTTCCAGCATCTACCGGAAAAGGAATTTGACACCTAGCGATTGCAGCGGCACATATAGTACGAGAATCAGCAAAAATTATACTTTTGGCTTACTCCTAGATTCAATAATCGCTGTGTCCCACTTCTCCTGCGTCCCATGTCTCCCCACTCCCCCTACTAGAGATAAGAGGCGGCGCCACGGCTTTATGTCACGACTCTGCGTCAGGAAAAGTACGGGCCCTGAGCTGGTCTAAGGTCTCTCAGCTGAGCTGAGCAGCACCTAAAGTCGGTCTTTCACAGAGAAAACGTGGTGTTGGAAGCTCTTAGCTTATCACAGACAGTGGAGAAGGGGTCTGGCGTCAACGTGCAGTGGCGGGTCCTGAAATGCAGAGGTGCAGAAACTTGCCAACTCGGCTACCGGAGTTTGTGACACATTTACGAAAATTGAGGTGCATAATTGTGACAAAATAGCGATCCTGACTGTATGGCTCAAAATCAAACCACATATTTTCGAAATAGAGAATGAAGCGTGCAGGCAATATTTTAACTTAGCAGCTCTGTTCTTCAATTGCACAGCGTACCATTAGTGATACAATATTGGTACTGTGTTCAGTTTCTACTAGAACAAGGGACCCCCGCTGCAGAAAACCCGCAAACCGCTGTCACAGTTGTCAGATTTTAACATGCAGCCCAATGGTGCTGATTGTTAGTAGTTTGCAGAAAGTTTGCGCCTAGATACCCGAAATGAGACAGTCAATTTTTTTCGAGAAATACACAATTGTGGGTATATTTAAGGCATTAATGATAACGCAGATACTTTATTAAGTACTTCTCTGTCCATTTTTTTCACGTTAAATCAGATTTACACTTTGAGTCTCTTCGATTTAGCGGCCCCTATTTCTTCAAATTTAGTATTAAGTACGCCTAAAAGCTACTAATAAAAGTACTAAGTGAGTGAAAAAATAAACATAGCTGGGCAGTAATTCTACTTAAACTGCACAACAGCGACAAGACAAGTTAGAAATGTTTATGTGATAACAGTTTAAGGCGCCAGATCACCTCAGGGGGCCTCAAGCCAACTTAAGGGGCTCTCACAATCTCAGCGCCCAGACCAGCTCAGGGTACCCTCAGAACCTAGATCCGCTCTTGGGCCCCAGATCAGCTCTTGGGGCCCCATAAATTTAAACAGGCGGGAAGCCACTTATTTTGAGGGCATATTTATTAGGTATATTTGAGATAAGTGCAGGCTAAAACTAGCTAGAATAAATATTGCTGCCCATGGCTAATCTAAGATGAATGTAGGCTATTGTAAGACTGGTGCACTTTCCCATATCAAGCTTGGTTTTTCATTCCTTAGCCTGCTTGTGCCTTAGCTTATTTGTGCCCTAGATTGGTTAGCAGGGGCGCAGCCAGAGCTTTGGTATGGGGGGCACACCAACTTTGAGGAGCACCCCGGGGAAAAAGGGCACTTTTTAACGTAACCTAAAAAAACTTACTATATCTTTGTTTATATCATTTTTGGGCATCTTTGGTTAAATAAAAATGCAAATAAATCATTAAAGGAGAAGGAAAACGCGATTAAAACCGAAAAGAAAGGAAAAAATATCACCGAAATGTCATGAAAGTAGCCAAAACACGACTGTTTTGGATAGATTTAAGGACAAATCAGCCAACTCATGCAAGTACTTAACATCAGAGAAATCAGCGGAGCATGTGATATCTGTTACAATGTGCAGGTTAAGGCATACTGGAGTCGAAAATTCATTTGTTATGCCCACTGGTTTTGTCGTGACGAGTGAGCCCTTGCAGAACGCGGATTAAGTTCCTTGCCTCCCACAATCGCCGTGGGACGAGGAGTGGCATAGTGTCTTTGGAAGAACACATTTTTGCTGCCGGAAAAATTTTGGAGATACCTTTTGAACGCGTTAATTAAGTTCCATATTCTCAAGGGTCGGTCCCAGTTAAGAGTAAAAAAAGGTGAACAGGCCGGTGGTTTGGATGGGGTGTGACAGGGCTGAAAGGTGTGAAAACTAGTTCTTCATTTAAATTAATTAGTAGAAATCCTGGTTTAGGGTACTGTGCTCTGAGCTCAGGGGCACATGCCTTTTTATCATGCCTTTCCAGAATCCACCAGTATGATAAACAATTTATATAACCAGGGGTGCCTAGGTGTCACAAGCCGTTTTAGAGATTCCTCATTCCTTGTTAGCTCCGTTTTACAAGGGGAGTTTCCATTGTGTTTTTATTCCCCGTCTATTCAAGACCAGCTCTGGGGCCCCCAAGTGTGGATCAGAGGCATCCAGAGCAGCTTCCCCCATCCCCCAGTAGTTCCTCCAGTGACTAGACTAGCTCAGTGACTCCGCTCCGAGATGATGGGAGTTGGCCTTGTGTTCTTATTATCTGTCTATTCAAGACCACCTCAGGGGCCCTTGATGTAGATCAGGGCCACAGAGCAGCTCATGTTTCACCCAGGGACTAGACTAGCTCATTGGTCCCAGAGATGAGGTCATCAGACTAGCTCAATGGGCCACATATAGGCTTATAGGGCCTTAAACCAGTTCAAGAAGCCCCAGAACAGTTTAAGGCGCCAGATCACCTCAGGGGGCCTCAAGCCAACTTAAGGGGCTCTCACAATCTCAGCGCCCAGACCAGCTCAGGGTACCCTCAGAACCTAGATCCGCTCTTGGGCCCCAGATCAGCTCTTGGGGCCCCAGATCAGTTCAGGAGCCTCAAGTCAGGTCAGGGGCAAGATCAAGTCAGGGCCACTAAATCAGCTCAGGAATCCCTCACCAGCTCGGGGCCCAAGCAGTTCAAAAGTCCCAGAGCTGCTCAGGGAACACCAGATCACCCCATAGGGCACCAGATCAGCCTCGGGGACAAACAATCAGATCAGTGGTCTCCGACCAGCTCGGGGCCCAGATCAGCTCGGGAATACCAGATCAAGTCAGGAGGCAATTAATCAGCTCAGGAGCCCCATACCATCTCAGGGGCCCTCACCAGCCCCTGTGGTCCCAGCTCAGCTCAGGGCCTGGGAGCTGCTCAGAAAATCACGTAATCAACCAAGGAGGCCCGGGTCAGCTTAAAGGGCACTATATTAGCCATGGGACACCAGACTAGCTCAGAGGGAATAAGATGGGCTCAGGAGACACACTGATGACTCAGCAGGCACCAGATCGACTCAGGGGGCATTAGTTAAGTTCAGGAGGTAGTATATCTGCTCAGGGTGCACCAGACCGATCAGCGCAGGGGGCAAGTTCAAGTCAGGGGCACTAAATCATCTCAGGGATCCCTCACCAGCTCGCGGCCCAATCAGTTTAAAAGCCCCAGAGCTGCTCAGAGAATACCAGATGCCCATGGGCACCAGATCAGCTTGGGGGACAAACAATCAGATCAGTGGTCCCCGACCAGCTCGGGAATACCAGATCAAGTCAGGAGGCACTTAATTAGCTCAGGAGTCCCATACCATCTCAGGGGCCCTCATCAGCCTCTGTGGGCCCGGCTCAGCTCAAGGCTTTAGAGCTGCTCATGAAATCACGTAAGGAGGCCCAGATCAGCTTAAAGGGCACCAGATTAGCTCAGGGGGTACCAGACTAGCTCAGAGGGCATCAGATGGGCTCAGGAGGCACCAGATCGACTCAGGGGCATTAGCGCAGCTCAGGTGGCACCAGATCGATCCGCTCGGGGGCCAGATCAGCTCCCAGCCCCAGACTATGGCAAGAGCCTAAATCAGCTCAGGGAGCAACATAACAGCTCATGGGACAAAAGGTGGGCTCAGGGCTCACCAATCCAGCTCAGGGGGGCGCCAGGCCATCTAAGGAGAGATCAATAATCAACTGAGGGGGCACCTAATCAGCTGAGGAGGCACCATATTGACTTAGGAGACAGAATCAACTTGGGGAGGCATGAGATCAGCTCGGGGCCCGAATCAAGTCAAGGGGCACTAAATCAGCTATTAGGGCACCAAGAAAGCTCGGAGGCATTAGACTAACTCAGAGGGCATTATTTAGGTTCAGGATGCACAATTATTTGCTCAGTGGGGCACTCGATTGACTCAGGGGCACCAGATCAGCTTAGGGGGCAAGTAATCAGCTCAAGGGGCCAAGAGCAGCTGAGAGGCCACGAGATGAGCTCAAGGAGCACCAGATTAGCTTCACCCGTACGATTATTGGCGACGATGAGGCATTAGGTGGACACATACTAGGTGCCCATATTCTTCCCGGGTATTTGAAAAGGCGATAGAATGCCCTAGCTGACCAAAAAGGCACTTAATTGTCATACAGTAGTTGAAATCGCCAAATGTGGTCTAGTTCCATCTGGGTTTAACGGCGTAGGGCACTAAATTTCGAGCGGCACGGCCCAAATTAGGTACACCACCTGGCAATCAAAAGGGCACTCCGGCAGTGATGGGGCACGTGCCCCATGTGCCCTCCTGGCTGCACCCCTGGACAGTAGATCAACTCCGGGAGGCATTAAATAAGCTCAGGGGCCCGGATCAGCTCAAGGGGCACTAAAACAGCTTAAAGGACACCAGGCAAGCTCGGAGGCATCAAACTAACTCAGAGAGTATTATATAGGTTCAGAAGGCATACTCATTTTCTCAGGGGGGCACCAGATTGAGTACGAGGGCACCAGATCAGCTCAGAGGGCACATGATCAGCTCCAGGGGGCACCAGATGAGCTGCGCCCATACGATTATTGGTGACGATGAGGCATTATCTGGAAACGGATTACGTGCCTATACTCTTCCCGGGTGCTTGGAAAGGCGACAGAATGCTTTAGCTGACCAGAAAGGCACTTAATTGTCATACAGTAGTTGAAATCGCTAAATGCGGTCTAGTTCCATCTGGGTTTAACGGCGTAGAGCACTAAATTTCGAGCGGCACGGCCCAAATCAAAAGGGCACCACCTGGCAATCAAAAGGGCACCCGGCACCGATGGGGGCACGTGCCCCCTGTGCCCTCTGGCTGCGGCCCTGGACAGTAGATAAACTACGGGAGGCATTAAATAAGTTCAGGGGGCCCGGATCAGCTCAAGGGGCACCAGGCAAGCTCGGAGGCATCAGGCAACTCGGAGAGCATTATATAGGCTCAGAAGGCAAAATTATTTTCTCAGGGGGGGCACCAGATTGACTACGAGGGGATCAGATCAGCTCAGAGGGCACATGATCAGCTCCGGGGGCCAAGACCAGCGCTCAGGGGGCACCAGATGAGCTCAAGAGGCACCAGAATAGCTCCGCCCGTACGATTATTGGCGACGATGAGGCATTATCTGGAAACGGATTACGTGCCTATACTCTTCCCGGGTGCTTGGAAAGGCGACAGAATGCCCTAACTGACCAAAAAGGCACTTTAATTGTCAAAATATAGTTTAAATCGCTAAATGCATTCTAGTTCCATCTAGGCTCAACGGCGTAGGGCACTAAATTTCCACCGGCACGTCCCAAAGAGGGTACACCACCTGGCAATCAAAAGGGCACCCCGGCACCGATGGGGGGCACGTGCCCCCATGTGCCCCCCCTGGCTGCGCCCCTGTTGGTTAGATAGATTTGGAGCTGGAGGAAGTTGGGAAAGTTGGCGCCAGCAACAGGCTGGCAACAACAGTGATTCAGGTGAGTTTTCATGATCAAATTATCATATCAATATTGTACAGATAGCAAATGTGTGCTAATGCAATCCTCCACAAAGTGTTAACACCCACACTGGAGAGGGGCCTGGCACTAACGTGCACTGGAGGGGGCCGAGTAGACCCCCTTCTTATCTCAGAAAATCACAGCAAATCTCAGAAAGAAATAGACTTCGAAAAACGCTGGTTGGGGGTGTGTTGCTTACTACTAGTGGTGGTAAGCAACGCACAGGACCTGAACTGTGTAAAGTTATTATGTTTGTGCGAGTCATGTTACTATTTGTCTGTTAGGGATTTAGCCTGGCTCGGTGGGTGTGGGCTGCGTGGCCGACTAGCGGCAAAACGACGCGGCAGCAGAGAGAGCCCCGCTAAGGCTACATAAGCCGTGTGTAGGTTAGAACGTGGCTCTCTCCTGCCCGTCGCGTCGTAGAGGTGGGTCGCGCCGTGCGCGTGACTGTGTGTGTTTGGGTGTGTGTGTGTGAGTAGGCGGGTGTGTGTGAGCGTGAGTAAGGGTGCGAGTGGCAGAAGGGTGGCGTTTTGTTGTCTGTTTTATTAAATAATTTGCAGATTGCCAAGTCATTGTTAATTTGTCATCGGAGAATTGTCATTGTTGAATTGTCATCGGAGCTCGTTTTGCTAAATCATTGTTCATTTGCCTAATTAGTCTTTTGTATCACCTGATTTGAATTGTCATCGGAGCTCGTTATGCTAAATCATTGTTCATTTGCCTAATTAGTCTTTTGTATCACCTGATTTGAATTGTCATCGGAGCTCGTTTCGCTAAATCATTGTTCATTTGCCTAATTAGTCTTTTGTATCACCTGATTTGAATTGGCATCGGGCCTCGTTATTTTGTGGATAAATTTAATGGGATAAATATAAATTACTGTGCTTGTGCAAGCCTTTCGAACGGGAAATGAGAGCCGTCTACTCGTCATCAAGCCAACGAGGGAGCCTATTCCCCGTGGCCGCTACCAGTGTGTCGGGACAGGAAAAGGGGGCAGGGGAGAGACATCATTTCACACAGAACTGTGCCTAAACGTGGTCCAGGGCCGTCAAACTGTTTGGCGTGTGGCAGACGCTAAAAGGGGGCCGTGATCACCACTTGTCTGATGCGGGGACCGGTTGTAGGTCTGACGGGACCTCTAATCCTCTTGCGCCTCGTGGTATCCCGGCTGCACGCTGGTCATTGCTTAGATTTCGCGTTTCTTTTACGACCGTCGAGTCGACCCTGACGAGGGCTGCGAGTGGAGCGCTTCGTCGTTATACCGTGACTGGCCAGCGCGGTAGCCTCGGGCGAAAGCTCAAAGGAAAGTATGCGTGTTATAACTTTACTAGTACCAGAATCCGACGGGATCTAGCGTCGCAGACTGGGCTCACGTAATGCGAGGAATGCCGGGGTCGGTGGTCCGTACTCAGTTCGTGGCTGCAGGCGCTGACGAGCGTAATAACTCGGGGCCGGGTGAGTCCTGGATTGAGTGACGGTGGCAGAGTCACCTTTCCTTTAAGGGGTTCGTTCGGCTTCCGGGGGCCAGGCCACGTCAATGGCTTGATGGGATCCGAGTCTCGCCCACGGTCTTGGATCGTGGTGTGCGGGTCTCTTTTATCTATTTCAGGACGGGGGCGGGGTCAGACCGTGAGACACGGGAAGAGTACTCGACCCTTAGGTCGCTCCCCGTGCACCGTCCCGCCGGGTAATACTCAAATTCAATACTGGCTGATGAAATAAAATGGGGAAATCCGATGCGGGAGTGAAACCACGAGTAAACCTCCACTGTGGGGTCGTGGGTTTTACATCAGCATCGGATTTCCCCATTTTATTTCATCAGCCAGTATTGAATTTGAGTATTACCCGGCGGGACCGTGCACGGGGGAGCGACCTAAGGGTCGAGTACTCTTCCCGTGTCTCACGGTCTGACCCCGCCCCCGTCCTGAAATAGATAAAAGAGACCCGCACACCACGATCCAAGACCGTGGGCGAGACTCGGATCCCACCAAGCCATTGACGTGGCCTGGCCTCCGGAAGCCGAACGAACCCCTTAAAGGAAAGGTGACTCTGCCACCGTCACTCAATCCAGGACTCACCCGGCCCCGAGTTATTACGCTCGTCAGCGCCTGCAGCCACGAACTGAGTACGGACCACCGACCCCGGCATTCCTTGCATTACGTGAGCCCGGTCTGCGACGCTAGATCCCGTCGGATTCTGGTACTAGTAAAGATATAACACGCATACTTTCCTTTGAGCTTTCGCCCGAGGCTACCGCGCTGGCCAGTCACGGTATAACGACGAAGCGCTCCACTCGCAGCCCTCGTCAGGGTCGACTCGACGGTCGTAAAAGAAACGCGAAATCTAAGCAATGACCAGCGTGCAGCCGGGATACCACGAGGCGCAAGAGGATTAGAGGTCCCGTCAGACCTACAACCGGTCCCCGCATCAGACAAGTGGTGATCACGGCCCCTTTTTAGCGTCTGCCACACGCCAAACGGTTTGACGGCCCTGGACCACGTTTAGGCACAGTTCTGTGTGAAATGATGTCTCTCCCCTGCCCCCTTTTCCTGTCCCGACACACTGGTAGCGGCCACGGGGGAATAGGCTCCCTCGTTGGCTTGATGACGAGTAGACGGCTCTCATTTCCCGTTCGAAAGGCTTGCACAAGCACAGTAATTTATATTTATCCCATTAAATTTATCCACAAAATAACGAGGCCCGATGCCAATTCAAATCAGGTGATACAAAAGACTAATTAGGCAAATGAACAATGATTTAGCGAAACGAGCTCCGATGACAATTCAAATCAGGTGATACAAAAGACTAATTAGGCAAATGAACAATGATTTAGCAAAACGAGCTCCGATGACAATTCAAATCAGGTGATACAAAAGACTAATTAGGCAAATGAACAATGATTTAGCAAAACGAGCTCCGATGACAATTCAAATCAGGTGATACAAAAGGCTAATTGGACAAATGAACAATGACTTGGCAATCTGCAAATTATTTAATAAAACCGACAACAAAACGCCACCCTTCTGCCACTCGCACCCTTACTCACGCTCACACACACCCGCCTACTCACACACACACACCCAAACACACACAGCCACGCGCACGGCGCGACCCACCTCTACGACGCGACGGGCAGGAGAGAGCCACGTTCTAACCTACACACGGCTTATGTAGCCTTAGCGGGGCTCTCTCTGCTGCCGCGTCGTTTTGCCGCTAGTCGGCCACGCAGCCCACACCCACCGAGCCAGGCTAAATCCCTAACAGACAAATAGTAACATGATTCGCACAAACATAATAACTTTACATAATAATATCACTTGTTTAAAGTGGGGTTTAAAATTCACCTTGTCCGGGTTTCAATCTATTTTCATTACTGCACTCACTTTGCATCACCTTTAACATAATCACTTTACAACTGCATGGAGTTAAAGCAGGATTTTGACTACACTGGATCTTTCTTTGGTATGTGAATTCCAATACCTCTGTACCTATTAGGCCAATAGACATAATTTTACATCTATGCAGGCTAGTTGCCTCAGAGTTTTTACTGCAAGAAGAAATGACCAGGCAGGTGATGATCGTGAGTGGGATGCAAATTTTAAGCATTTGATGTGTTTATAAAAATGCTACGTAAGGTCCACTTTACCAACACATTTTAGGTAGATCCAAATACTATGTTGACATTGACATTTTTGTCCCTTTTGTTGATATGTGAGATAGAAGTTTAGTGGGGGGGGGGTGGAAGCTGTGGTTAGGGTTCCCAATTCAAATTGTGTGTACATGTACGCTTCCGTTAATAGATAGGTATGTTCCCAATAATAACTATTTTCATGATAATTGCTACATTTAATCATGTGGAAAAGTACCATAATTGGAAACACACCTTCCAAAAATGGAAACTTCTTCAAAAAGGGAAATGCATGTCATTGGGGGAAACTGCGGTCAGAGTTGCCAATAATAGTTATGACCCCAATACTGGAAAAAATGACCCATAATTGGAAATTTTCCTTCCAAAAACAAAAACATGATCTATAAATGAAAACTCAGTTTACTACTTTCATGCTGTAATGGTTTGGTGCTAAGAACCTTGTCTGCTGCAAAAAAGTAAGGGACAGGCAGAGGACATTCAGCATATTGGAAATAGTATTCAAGTGTACAATTATTATTTCCAGCTCTGTGTGACAGAGGAGGCATACGTCGCGTTGAGTTTGTGACAGCCAGCATACTTTCTGCACCTCTGCTGAAATGCCCCCCCTCCTGAGATCTCGGAAGCCAAGAGGGTTTGAAATCACCCGTTGGGAGGTGCGTGAGGGCGATAGTGATCTTCATCATCTTGATTAAGTTTCATTGACCTAGCTCAGTATCCCCAAGGTCAAACGAGGTCGTAAAGGTCACATGTAGACCGTGTTGGAAACATATTGGGAAATGCCGTGATTATACAGAAAAAGCGGTAATACACTGAAAGTGAACTAAGGGCGTAAAGGGAAGGTCCCACTAAATGTCCCCTAAAAGTTTGAGGTCAAGGTCATTCAAGGTTAATGACCTATGATTAACAAGACCTATTCCCAATAATGTACAATATAACTGGGACTGTAGCAACCCTTGGGCCGGAAATGAGGGTTTGGCCTTTAAAAAGCCTTGGATCCATACATATATATTACCATCAAACACGATGGTTAGACACAATTACAGGGATTAAAAAAGCACAAAACGTCATAAAGAGGCCAAAAAGCACGATGACAAAAAATGGCCACGAAGATGGCTTTTGACCTTTACCAGTGATATTGACCTTGACAGCGAGTAGCCTAACTATGAAGTCATAGCATAGTATACGTTGTACTTAGTAATGCCATCTGTTCGGAACACTCGGGTCAATGGCCTTGACATGTGACCTTGACCTTTATTTGGGTGACTGACATAGAACCTGATTATATGATGTTATCATTTTATTATTTATGGTTCCTTAATAGGCGTTCTGAGCTTAGCTCCTTTGTCCGCCTTTAAAGCATCGTGGGAGCATTTAAATTAAAAACAATTTAAGGGAAAAGCAAAACGTAATTTAGAGTCTGGTCATCTTTAATCTAGTGGATTTATTTTAGCCTAGTTGTTAGCAATCATATATGGCTTTATTACGTCACCAGTCGGTCTGCAGTGCAGGCGAACTGGTGCAACCGCGCGATTGCGACGGCCTTAAAATATAAGTCAGAATTTGAAAGCCTATAAGTAAAAAATGAACCAATTTTTTAAATTATTCACCAATTGACGCGCTCATGCGTTCTCTCAAATGTGGCCGAGTAGTGTAATCTTGCGGCGCGCGGTTCACCGGTCACCTTGGAAAAATAAGTGGGGAACTTTAAGAACCCCTGAACTTCGCGGGTCAAGGTCTGCGAGCGGTGTTAGGACCCCTGAGCTAGTATGGGGCCCCCTCAGTTGATTTGGCGTGATTTGGCGTCTCTGAATTGGCGTGGGGCCCCCACCTTGGTGTTGCTCCCCCCTGAGCTAGTTCCTTAGCAGTTTTGGGATACTGTGAAGTTAAGCTGGTCTGCAGTCCCTGAAATAGACTAAGGCCTCCAACTTGTTTTGGCCCCTGGGATGGTGTGGGCCCTTCAGCTGGTCTGGCCCTTCAGCTGGTCTGGGCCCTCTACATGGTTGGGTCACCTGCAGTGATCTTGAGAACCATGGGCTAAACGGGACCCCTATGAGTTGGAACATTAGCCCCTGAGCTCATCATGGGCCCCTTATCTGGTCCGGGGCCCCTGAACTTTTATGGGGCCTTCCAGGTGGTCTTGGGACCCCTGAGCTGGTCTGCACCCCTGAGTTGAATTTGTGCCTCCTGAGATCAAAGTTTCGCAGGGACCCTTAGGCTGTTCTGGGGGACGCTTGTTTTGAGACACATGGGCTGATATGGACCCCTGAACTCTTTCGGGGCCCTTTATCTTGTCTGACCCTTCTGAATTGGTATGGGGCCTCGCTCAGATGGTTTCGAGACCCCTGAGATGTTCTGGAATCCCTGAGTTGGTTTTATGCCAACTGAAATGGAGCTTCAATAGGGGCCCCAAGCTGTTCTGGGGCCCCAAGAGACTCTTGCACAGGATGTTCTAGACTTGAGCTTGGGTCCCTCAGCCTGTATCGTCCTCTGAGTTTTTCTGGACCTCCTGAGCGGCTTTCGGGTACCTAAATTGGCCTGGGCCCCCGAGCTGTTGGTGGGTCCTCTGACGTGCTACTGAGTACCCTTAGCTAATCTGGGGCCCCTTTAGATAACCAGACCCCCACACTGATCTTGAAACCCATGTGTTGGCACTGGAGTGCCCTGCACTTTTCGGGACCCGTTAACTGGTATCAGCTGGTCTTGGGCCCCCTGAGTTGGTTTTGAGCCGCCGGAGAGGGAGTTTTGCTGATAGCCCCCAGGCTGTTCTGGAGGCCGTGAGAGGATATTGCACATGAGCTTGCTGGCTCGGCTTTAGACCCTTAGCTGGCTCAGGGGCTATGAACTAGTCTAGGGCCCCTGAGAGCACTTACTTAGGAGGTCCCTGACTTGGTCGTAAGGCCCATAGTTGGATCGGTGTTCCTTGAGCTGTTAAGGGCCTCTGAGCTGGTATTAGGCCCGTTAAACGGATATGGGCCTTTTCGCTTTCCGGGCACTATTGTGCTGATCTCGGTTCATTGAAATCGTCGGGGACCGAACTGGTCTGGCCCCCTGAGTTTTTCTGGGCCTGCTGAGCCGATTTAGGACCCTCACAGCGGGCCTGACCACCTGAGCTGATCTGAGGCTCTTTTAGATGGTCAGGGTCCCCACGCTGATCTTGAAACCCTGGTGCTGGCACTGGAGCTTTTTGAGCCGTCAGGGGCCCCTTATCTGGTCTGGAACTTCTTAACTGGTACGGCCCCTCTCAGCTGATCTTGTGCTCCCTGAGTTGGGTTTGGGCCTCCTGAGAAGGAGCTTTGCAAGGAGTCCCTGGGTTGATCTGGGACTCTGAGAGGTATTATACTGGAGCTTTCTGACTTTGTCTTGGGATGCAAGTTGGTTTGGGGTCACCTTGGTAAGGGTCCCTGAGAGGAGCTACATAAGATTTTTTGACTCTGTCCTGCGACCCTTAGCTAGATAAGTGTCCATTGAGCTTACAAGTGCCCCCTGGGTTGGTATCTGGTCCTTTAAACGTTTTGGTCCCTTTGGTTTGTTTGCGGGCCTCCTTGTACTTATCTGGGGCTCCGTGAGTTCGTCGAGGCACCCAGCTGGTCTGGCCTTCTTAGTTTGTTTAGGCCTCCTGAGCTGTTTTTGTGCCCCTTCAACGTGAGAATTCAACGTCCCTGAGAGGAATTATGTAAGAGGTTCCTGACTTGGCCCTAGGATCCTAGCTGGATTGGTGTCCATTGAAGTGGCGTTGGACCCGTTAAACCCGCGCCCACGTCGGCGCCACCTTCACCGGGGGCCATCGATGGCCCCTCTAATCGAAAATATGGGTTAGGCAAATCTGCAAGTGCAATAAAGCTGCGTAATTCAGTAAAAATTACTTGCATGTTTTAGTGCTCAGGTCAATGTTTGACCTCAAGGTCAATTAGGTCAAGATCGGCTATTTTCACTCAAATATGCAATATTAAGCAAACTGGGCATAACTCTTATGTCATTAGAGCTATTGAGGCCTGGTAAAGTACATTTGATAGCAAATTGTCAGTACTGTTTCCGCTATGTGGAACTAAAGACCTCCGCCATTGTTTGACCGCCAGAGGTCACCTCGTGACCTAATATGACTGAGGTCACAAAGGTAAGTGACTTTGCCGTATATCAAATGAAAGCCAGTGACAAGACAAGCACGATGGTGTTTGTTTCACCGCTCTAGCTCAATTAGGTCAAAGATTGTCAAAATACTGTTTTTGACCTCTGGTGACTTGGATGACCTTAGAAAAGTCAAAGGGCAAATATGACCCTGGGATCCGTAAGGTGTCCAAAAACGTTGTTCTGAGAGTCTGAGTATTTGAATCATTTTTGTGGCTTTTATATCATGAAATAGGTTTTCCAATGCTTTTCCAATGGGAGAGGTGGCCTCGTGACCTGACCTCAGCACGAAATCAAAATCCCGATATACACCTTGTAGACCCTGGAGGTCATAGTGTAGGAAGTTTCAAATCGATCAACTTTGAAATGTAGCTCTTACAGAGCTCTAAAGGTGAAGTGAGTGACCTTGCTTGACCTCATCTGGTGACCTGACCTTGGTGACCCGGTAAAAATTTCGGATGATGGGAAAATGATGCAGAGAGTAAGCCCTCAACCGCGGTGTCCTCGTCGTTTTCTGCTATCCGAAAATTGATATCCCCCGTTAACTGGTATGGATCCAATTATGTTGTTTGTCTGGGCACATTGTACTGATCTGGGACCCCCTAAGCTTTTTCGGGCCCTTAGCTCGTCTGGCACCCTGGGCTGGTGCTGGGTCCCTTTAGCTGGCCTGGGGCCTGCTGAAAATTGATTTGCAGAGGTTTTCTGACTTGACCTCGGGGTCTCTGAGCCAGTGAAGAGCCCCTGAGAGACCAAATTAGGCGTCCGTGCCCACAGTCAGGTATCAGAAATAAATTGTGGTTGTCATTGGTGTGTTTGCAGGAGGCCCGCTCTTTTTTTATCTGCTATCATGATTTCAGTACTCGGGACAACGTGACGGGATCCTGCGTGAAAAGTGGTGGGGGGAGGGACAAAACATACTCTGTCCTCTCCCACTCGCAAAAGTGGGGGGACCCATGATTACATGATTACGGCGGGACCCATGATACACGAAAAAGTATCAAGAAAGTGGTTTAATGAAAGCTATTACATTTTCACACATTCCAGGAACAAATTTTCGGGCATGACTTGTTTTTATAAAATTTATTTTAACGTATGATGCAGTTTTTGTCTTGGAACATTAGGGGCAAACCCATAAAGTGAGAGAGAGAGAGAGAGAGAGAGAGAGAGAGAGAGAGAGAGAGAGAGAGAGAGCGAGAGGGAGGAAGATCTTAGACAATGTGTCAATTTTGCGGAAACAGCACACTGGACCTAAGTAATGCCATAACGTAGCATGCCTCAAAATTTCTGGTGATTTATTTATATCTTCAAAATATTTATATTGTAATAATAGTTTTGGACTACAATGATGCGCCAGCTGCTGGGGTCATAAGACTTCTCAGAAGGGGAATACGCTAGACTTGAGCATTGGGAAGTATTTTGATTTCGCACGCTGATGTCTGCTGCTAACACGTTTTCATTGAGGACCAAATTAGAAAGCACAAGGTATGTTATAAAAGCCATCCTTAAAAAGATGGAGTCAACGGCGAAGGTTTGGACCCGTATCTCATTTTGAACTTCCGGAAAAATCTGATCAAATGCTCGAAGTGTGGTGAAATGTGCATGTCGGCTTCACCTGCCGAGGAAATCATGATCGGGCTGGTGAAAAATTCTATACCATCATACGGTTTCGTGTGGTATTGCCCGAG
The DNA here is from genome assembly GCA_034440635.1 of Lepas anatifera. NCBI lineage: Eukaryota > Metazoa > Arthropoda > Thecostraca > Lepadidae > Lepas > Lepas anatifera. Next base: position 277,472 of record JAOTON010001507.1, read on the forward strand.
TTTTAGTGTCTTCATTTTCCTACGAAAAACATCCACTCCTGCGGCCCCGACCGGACCGCCCCCCCCTGGTTTGAAAAGAGATCTCCACCTCTGCCTTCATGTTTATGAAGTTCCTGCCGATGTACCCCCGTGTGAAGCGCTTCAGTGCGTTAATGCCTAAGGCGCTTCTGTACATTCCCGCGCCAGAGACGCACTTTGTGCATCTGTGTGTGGGGGAGGGGTAGGTGGGCACCCTCTCTGGTTCCGCGTGCGCTGCGGTGTACAGTAGGGCGCCCCCTGTCGTCGTGCGGCAGGCGACGCTGCCACCGGTGGGCCGACTGCCGCCGCTACGGGGAGCGCCACGCATCTCGCCCTCGGCCAGTGAGCAGGAGGAGGTGCAGGCGCGACTGGAGAGCCACCTACACCAGGTGCGGGACGCCGCCGAACTACAGTCGTTAACGTCGGCGATAGAGGCGCAACCGCCGACGGCTCAGGTGCGAGGGAATACCGGTGCAGGCAGCTATAACGTTTTCCGATATCGTTTTACTCTGCTCAGGGGCGTCGCAACTACAATTTACCGCGGGGAAGAACCCGGACTTGCGATGACCGGGAAAGACAAACTGTCTTTAAAAGAACTAACGACGAAAAACTTCAGCACACATCTATGTAGCTCCACGCGGAAAATGAGGTTGAAGTGCAAAAACCTGGGTTGAGTCTCAAAATTCGGCAGGACGTCCCCCCCTAATTCGCGAGTTGGGAGGACGCGTGCAGGTGTCCCCTCCCCCCACTTCCGACGCCCATGGACCTGCTGTATTCTAGGAAATGTGAAGAAAGATGTCTGCTTCTTTCAATTTTTATTTAGCATTTTCCCTTTAGAATTTCCGTTACCTAAGAGACACTAGGCTTGGATGCATTCCTACAAGAACATTCACGGAGTCCACCTGGACGTACGAAGGAATTGTAGCATGGGTGAAGGGGAATTTTGTTTTTTTCCGTTTTTTATCGTTTGGCCACCTCTACCGGACTACGTACTAAGAGCTGTTGCGAATAGTTTCTCCACACTAGCCTGAGGCAGAAAATGAGTTGTCGCCTGTTTATAGTTTTCTGCAAACTTTAACGTAAGATAGAAAGGAAGTTGTCGCCTGTGTATAGTGTTTGCACTCTTCAACTTTTTTTATAAATTTTGTTCAAGTTGTTCCTAGTACGGCTGCCGGAGTCGGAGTCTCACTAAAGTCATCAAGGGACTTGTCACGGAGACCCCGACCCCACCACCCGAACGAGCAACTCCCTCAATGGAGGGTCAATTTAGAAGCCAAAGTTTAACGTCCCACAAAGCACAGGGACTTTAACAGTTGTCGGCTGCGAATATTTTTTTGCACACTTTGACGTAAGAAAGAAAAGGAGCTGCTGTCTGTGAATAGTTGTCGCACACGTTTAAGCAAAACAGAAAGGGAGTGGTCACCTCCTTCTGCGTACGAAATGAGAACTAATATTTGCTTGCTTTTGTACAAATTCCTTGCGTTTCAGGTGCATTAGTTAATCTGTTGATATGAAACAAATACAACTATATTTTTAGATGATAAATACTTTTTGACGCCGTCTGAAACTGCACTGTAAATGATGCTGAAAGAACTAAAATGATTATTTCCTGCAGGTTCCCACCAGCACCGCGATTAAAAATGAATCGCTCATCATCGAAGACGACGGCGGTAAGTTTGGGAGGAAATATACTCCACTGGAAGTATATTAGTGCAACAGCGGTGGATCCAAGGGGTAAATCTGTCCATGCCTCCTCAAACTGGCAGCATTTCAAATGCTTTTTGGCTGGTTTTGGCCGATTTTCTTTGAGCAGATGTTTTAACACGGTTTTAGCCAGGTCACCATCCTCACCCTGAATGGTTCGTTAACGCATCACCGCCTGGGGGTCCAATCGGGCCTCCCCTCCGATTTTTTTGCGAATGTTTCCTAGCCAATTCAAATGAGACGTACAGTCTGTTGCGAAAGTATCGTTCCGTTCCAGGGGTGTCCGACCAGGCGGAAACATGAAGTTTGGGAACCACATGTCTGAGGGCGTGGCCTGTTCGGCTGGTCGACCTCCCCAGCAGTTAGCGGGTCGGACCGATGAGGCTGGGGTCAGCCGGGGAGGGTGGGGTGACCCAATGCTTTCACTTTCAGTAGTGGAAACTCCTGTATTTGAGCCTCCCCGACAGAGAGGCGAAGCACCATAATGGTAATTTCTCGGTTCCGCTGCGGTGGGCCACCAAGTATCCCTCCCCACTATTGAGAGCTGAACCCCAAATACCATTGGAGGCAGGACCGTGTGTTTTAGGGTAGTATTACTGCCAGGAGGTGGAGGGGGGAGCAGAGGTCACATTATTGCCAGAAAGTTGGCAGGAGCGGGGATAACATGGTTGTCGGGGTTGCAGAATGGGCAAATACAGGATTTTTTATGGGACGACGCATGATTGAAAGCGGGTCGCCATCTGAGCCAGAAGGGGGAGGGGTGATAAACCAAAACCTATCGTGGGGTGCTCATTTGCATCCTGACGGAAAGAGTAAACGGGTGGCAAACGAAAGTTTATCATGGCGCCACTGACATTTTAGGAGAAGCCGCGACCATTAAGGGGCGTCGAGGCTCAATCTAGGGAAGGGAGCAAGTGCTCTCACTTGCCTTCCCTGAATTCACCCATGAGGTGCAAGGGATGCAGAACTCAAACTAATTAATGACTGATGAGCCAGCCCCTCAACATGATCGGTCTCTTGACACTTTGCAGCACCATCTTACCTATGATAGGGACGTCACAGTGGTTACAGCGGATTGTTGTATCTTAACTGTTCCGAAACATCGATTTCAATAATATTTTGGGATGCCAGCGCTTCTCTTGAAATTACTTTCTGGCCCACTCCAGCGTTTAACGCCAGATTCCGTCACCGCGAGTGTCCTCGATCAGTCGGAGGCACTGGCGGCAGAGTCACGTGACCTCCAAACGGGTCGCCTGTCCGGACTAGTGGGGTGGCGGCAGCGTGCGGAGCCGTGGTGTAGTGGGTAGGGTGTTACGCTCTCTTACAGAGCATGCTGGTTCAAACCCGGGTTGGCTGTGCATAGCTTGGCAGTTTTTTTCCAAAACTGAATACTGATGCCAACCTATCAAATGATGCTTCTAGGAGCAAACATGTTTAGCTTTCCACACATTGTCATGTCGGAGACTACCCTCGCCGTTAGGTGACCTGAGGGGGTGGAGCTGGACTGACATCGGAATGCGGGCAATGTAACCTTGTGACCCAGCGAAGAGGTAGCAGATGTCACGCAGCGCATCGTTCAGGGGCGATAGTTGAGACCCTATTGCATTGTGATAGCGCCTTTGCATACGTTTAGGGATGCGCGACTTTAAAAAGATTTGATGCCAAATTTAGCACGTTTGTAAAACCTTTGTTCAAAATTATCCGAGCTCCATTTTGCACATTCAAAGGCCGTATTTCGGGCGAGCATTAAGTCACCCCGGCGCCATATGCAGCACCGCGTCCAGGCTAAGATCAGCGGAAGGCCTGGCCTTTCCGCCATCGTCATCATTAGCGTATGTGCCGCGTTATATCTAACTGGGGACCTGTCTTTCATACTTTTATCTTGTATGTTTTCCTACCGTTGTCTCTGTATGCTGCCGCCCCTGCTGCCACGGAGCTGAGTGGTCTGCGGAGACGACCCTCACTGTCACGTGACCTGAACACGGAGCTGAATGGTCTGCGGAGACGACCCTCGCTGTCGCGTGACCTGAGCGGGTGGTGCCGGCGCAAGCTGAGCCGGCATCGGATTGCGGAGAATGTGATCTTGTGACCCGGCGAAGAGGTAGCAGGTGCTAGGAAGCGCGCCGTTTAGGGGTACCCCGCTGTCTTAGGGGACCCCGAGATTCGGTCTCGGGGTCCCCCTGAGAGTCTGTCTCAAAGAACCACTAGAGTGAGTCTCAGAGCACCCCAAGAGTCGGTCTCAGGGGGCCCTCATAGTCTCACCGGTTTCTCTCTCAGGAGTCAATATTTAGTTTCAGGTGGCTCCGAGTTAATCCGGGGGTCCGAAAGTTAGTCCAATTTGATCTGCAGAGTGCTGGTTTCAGGGGGCCCCAGAGGGGTACTGAGCATAGGCGTAGGAACCGGGGGAGCCAGGGGGCCACTGCCCCCCCCACTTTTCTGTGATGGGCCCCCGCAACGGAGGTAAGAATATTAACAACTGTAATATCAAGCGAGAAACTCAAACTGGCCCGATAGCTTGCCCCGGAACCCCGTTAAACTTACCTGTGCCCCTAAACTAAGTTGAGGTCATATGAGTTGATTTTAAGGCCCCCTGAGCTTCTCGGGGCCCCTGAACTGGCCTCTGATACCATACGAGCTAATCTGGGCTCTTTGAGCTGAACTGAGCGCCCCGGAGATGGTTTGGGCAGCATGAACTGTTCTAGGATGCCTAAACTGAGCTAGGAGCCGTAACCTTGAACAGGGCCCCGTGAGTTGGCCAAAACCTATATCCACCGACCTGGGGGCCCCTGAGCTGAGCTGGGACCGTAAAGTTAATATTGTCCTTTGAGCTAATCTGGATCCCCTGTGATGCACAGAAGACCCTAAACTTATCTGAGGCCCCTGCACAGGAATAGGGCCCCTGCTTTGAAATTGGGTTATAAGCTTTAATTGAAACCCTGGACTGTTCTGAAACCCAAAATATGCCAGCAAGGGGCCCCTGGATGATCCAGGCCCTTAAGCTTATCTGGTCATCAGAGCTAATATGGGCCTCTGTGTTGAACTGAGGGCCCCTGAGATGGTCTGGGACCCCTATAAGGCTTTACAGCCACTGACCTGGCGGCCGTGAGCTTGAATGGGTCCCTTGAGATGTTCTGACAGTGGTGTAGCCAGGGGAGGGGGGTCTCTGGGGTCCGCGGACCCCCTTGGGCCGACCTTATGCACTAAAAACACAAAAATTGATCTCGGGGGCCCCTGAGCTTGGTCTCGGTGGGGGGGCCTCCCGAGCTTGGTCTCAGGAGGCCCCCGATAATCGGTATCGAGGGCTCCAGAGTACCGAATATTGATCGTGGGGGACCCCTGCGCTCAGTCTCAGGGGGTCCCGAGCTTGGCCTCAGGGCCCCCGAGCTTGGTCTCAGGGCCCCTCCTCCCCAAGCTCGGTCTCACGGGCCTTTCGATTTTGGTCTCAGGGGCCCCCGAGCTTGGTCTCAGGGGGGCAAGCTTGGTCTCATGGGCCTTTCGATGTTTGGTCTTACGGGCCTTTCGATCTTGGTCTCACGGGGTCTCGAGCTTGGTCTCAAGGAACCCCCGAGCTTGGTGTCAGGGGGCCCTCGAGCTTGGTCTCAGGGGCTCCCGAGCTTGGTCTCAGGGGTTCAGGATCCCCTCGGGGTGCCCCCGACTATTGATATCGAGGGACTCATGAGTGAAGCACGAGCATTGGCCTCATGAGACCCAGAGTTTGGTCCCAGGGGCCCCCAGACCTGGGTTCAGGACCCCTGAGCATCGGCATCGAGGGGCTCCAGAGTACCAAGCATTAGTCTCGGGGGAGGGGGCTCGAAATATTGATCTTGAGGGCCCCGGAACATCGGTGTCGAGTTACTCCTGAGAAAAGCGCGAGCATGGGTCTAAGGGTGCCCCTGAGCCTGATCTAAGTGGGACCCCGAGCTTGGTGTTAGGACCCCCGGGCATCAGTATCAAGGGGCTCCGGAGTATTGGTTTAGGGGAGAAATTATTTTAGGGGCCTCCAAATGGTGGTTTCGGAGGGCCCCCGAAAGTGTAGATGCAGTGGTGTAGCCAAGGGGGCCCTAGGCGTCCGCAGACCCCCACCCCTTGGGCCAATCTGAACCACTGCAAAGGATTCTCTGATCACGTGGCCCCCAGAGTTAGTCTCAGGGGCCCCTGAAGATTCGTTCTCAGGGCGTCCTGAGTCGGCCTCACGGCCCCCGCCCTGAGAGTCGGTCTCAAGGCCCCCGAAAGTAGATTTCGGGGGCCCCTGAGGGTTGGTATCAGGGGCCCCAAAAGTCGATATCAGGGGCCCCGGGAGTCTGTCTCAGAGGAGGGGGCCGAGCTAGTCTCAGGGCCCCCCAGAGAGTGGTTCTCAGGGCCCTGCAACAGTCTATTTCAGGGGGCCCCTGAGAGTCAGTCTCAGAGAACCCCAAGAGTCGGTCAAGGGGACCCCAAGAGTCTGTCTTAGGGGACCCGAGATTCGGTCTCGAGGTCCCCCTGAGAGTCTGTCTCAAAGAACCACAAGAGTGAGTCTCAGAGCACCCCAAGAGTCGGTCTCAGGGGGCCCTCATAGTCTCACCGGTTTCTCTCTCAGGAGTCAATATTTAGTTTCAGGTGGCTCCGAGTTAATCCGGGGGTCCGAAAGTTAGTCCAATTTGATCTGCAGAGTGCTGGTTTCAGGGGGCCCCAGAGGGGTAATTTTGGGAGCCCTCGAGATTTAGCCTCAGGCTGTGCCCCCCGAGTTTTGGTATAAGCGGCCCCAAGGGTCAATCTCAGGGAGCACCCAAAAGTTAGTCTCAGAGGGCTCCCGGTTGTCAGTCTCAGAGACATCCGAGAGTTAATCTCAGGGTTCTGAGAGTAATTTCCAGAGGTGCTCCCGATTTTTTGGTTTCATGGGCCCGGAGTTAGCCTTAGGCCCGCGAGAGCTAATCTGGAGCCTCCTAGAGTCAGTCTCAGGAACGCCAAAGACATAGTCTCAGAGGTGATTCCACCCCCCCCGGGTGTTTGTCTCAGGGGTGCCCTAGAGTAAGTCTCAGCGGGCTGTCGGAAGTCATTCCCAGCCCCCTCCCTCACCCCAAAGACAGCCTCAGGGGACCCCAATAGCTAATCTGGATGGTCACGATAGTCAGTCTCAGCCCCTCCCCCCTCCAGAGCAAATCTGGGGGGCCCAATAATTAGTCTCAGAGGTGCTGCCGATAACTAATCTCAGGAGCCCCGAGAGATTCTCAGGGGCCCCCAGTTTTGATCAACAGGCGCCGTGAATCACTCTCAGAGACCCCTTGAGATATAATCGGGAGGGCGGCCGAAAATTATCTTTGTGAGTGCCGCCAAGTGTTGGTGTTAGGTGGCTCCAGAGCTCAAATAAAAATTTTCAAAATCATATGCCTCGGAAAAAATGTACCTACCCCTATTGCGTACTAAAAAAGACAAATTGAAACATGTCGATCAGGCACCATTATCGAAGGAAAGGCAAAAATTAATATAATTTTATCATAAGAGCAAATCAAACAGGGCTAGTCAATTTTTAATCGAGTAGCTTAACACCAATAAATACATTCCTAAATATTCTGAAATAAACAACTTTCCAATATTTTCGTAGGAAACCAGACAAACTAGGGTAATGACAGAAATTAATGAGCATAATCCCAAAAAGAAAAATAGGTATGCAAGGTTGAAAATAACAATAAAAGAGTGAGCCAAAGCGATAGATATCTTGGGCGCCTTTTGTCTTGGTAATTTGCTCGTTTACAAGATAGCAAGGGTAAGAAAGTAAATGGATCTCAACAGGATCTGTCGACGGAATAGAGGTTATGTAACGTTCAGTACACACTCCCATATCCCTTGTATCTTTATTCGTTTTTTCGTTTCTTTGGAAATTTCCTGATTAAAGAGTTCATGGATTCGACACCGGGAAATAATTTCTAATCGTTTCCCGTAGATCATTTCTTCGTACTCAAAACGACTGACCTCCAATAACTTCATGTCTGATTACCCGAGTGAATTGAGGTAGACTCAGGTTTAACATCATGCGCGCATCAACATTGAACTTCCCGAAATATGGCTCAAAGCTGTTATTATAGCCACGCTACCATATAAGTTATGGGCCATCCTTAATATTTGGTGACCTTAGTTTACCAACACTTGGTCGGATTGAAAAACCAAGCTATAAACAAAATAAGAATGAATGCTTAAAAAGCCATAACAAAATTTCCTTCGTGTGAATGTTATAATGTTAAAATACTATACAAAAGATATAGGAGATGGGCCCGGTTGCTAAGGGAACCCCGGCCTGGGGCCCCCCGACGGTAGTCGGACCCCTCCTTGGCCGAATCCTGGCTACGCCACTGTGTTCTGAGACTCTACATCAGCCACCCTGGGACCCCCTAAGCCTAGCTGGGGCCCTGAGCTAATCTGGGTACAGCTGTGCTTAACTGGGGCCTTTGATCTGGTATGGGGGCCCTGAACTCTTCTAGGGTCCCTGGGCTAAGCTGGAGCCGTGAGCTTGAATGGAGCCCCTGAGCTGGTGTGAGAGGAGACGCTATATCAGCCGATCTGGGCCCCTGAGCTGAGCTGGCCTGTACTGAACAAGAGCCCTGAGCTGGTCTGGGGCCTCTGAACTGTTCTAGCATCATTGAGCTAAGCTGGGATCCGTGAGCTTGAAGTCCCTTGAGCTGTTTTGAGACCCTGCATAAGTCGACCTGGGGACCTCCGAGCTGAACCGGGCCCCTAAGCTAATCTGGCACCCTGTGCGAATCTGGAGCTTCCCTGTGATGAGCTTCTATGGGTGCTGTGCTTATGTAGGGTTCCTTGATAAGCTGGTCCCAAAGCTAATGCACTGGTCTGGGCCCTTGAGCTGACTGATCTGGTTTCCTGAGCCATGGTCTGGACTTTGGGGCCCTCCGAGATAATTTGGCGGCCCCTGGGCGGCATAGGCATAGGAACCGGGGTGAGGGGGATACTGCCCCCCCTTTTGAGGTGGGCCCCCGCAACGAATATACAAATATCAGCAACTGTAATATAGAACAAGAAACCCAAACGGCCCCGATAGCTTGTCTGGGAACGTTCAAGTTCGGTAGTACGCTGCTTGCAAGCCCCTGGAGGAGGAGCGCTTCGTAACAAAGCCAAGGAACCTACTACCCGAGTGTTTCCAAATGAGTCCCGAGAACTGGGCCCAATTAAACTCCATTCCATATCAATCCCAACACAAAATATGAATCGGACACGGACCCTGCACTAAATGCCGAGCAACAGTCGTCCCTGAGCCATCGAAAGGCGCGACGTCTTTCGATGCCAGGGTTATATGGCGTCGCCAACTCTTTCCCTGTTGGAGGGGTTTCTTTGGAGTCAAATTGCTCCTTGCACAAGGAATCTGCCGTGCCTTAAACCCGAGTTGGTCGCGTGGAAAGCAGGGTTGCGAACCACTATAACAACATGCCCACACCTCCTCGGCATTACAAAGCTGGCCATCAAGTACCAACATTGCACTTGCAGTCATGCTGGAACTCTGCATTTTAGGCATCGAAATATAGCTAGGCGTATTTATTGTGATCAGCCTTTACCTAAATCAATCTTTAATGATGGAAAGAATAGATCAGTAATAACCCACATAAATGTTCCCATTTTCGTCATTAAATAAGCAAATACAAGTTGATTAGGCATAGCGAAGTGAGGCTATTTGGTATCAAAGCATTGTCTGTAGTTTTCTAAGCAGTTCTTAATTTTTTAAATGTAATGAAAAGGGCCTAAACATCTGTAAATATAAAAAACGCGCTTGTGGTAAAAACATGATTGAAATCCTCACAAAAAGCTTAAAAATGTATTTCGTATTTGAAAAGGGTTTAAGTAAAAGAACAAATTTTTTTGGCGTTTTACTATTATTTATTACATCATAATAGGTACAACTCGAAATCATAGGGAAAAAAATTTAATTTCTCAATTTTCCATACATTGACATCCTTGTGTGCATGCATGCCTTATTACACTAAACGAGCTATCTAAAATTTTTTAAAATTATAGGCCCCCGTGGACTGGGGCCCCCTTGAGGTGGGCCCCGTCTAAGGTTGGCCCCCCACTTTTCAAACCGTTCCTACGCCCCTGGTACTGAGCGTGCCCTTGACTAACTCGGGCAGGTGCATGCTACTGGGTTTGTTGCGTCCATACAGAAGAGGTCGGGATTAATAGAGACGGATAGAGATCGATAAGCGTGGTGATCAGTGGTGATAGATGAAAAGGCAATTAAAAATTAACAGCGGGAGAAACCGATGGGTGACATCGGAGGTTTTAAGAAGCATTCACAAATGTAATCGCAATTCAAATTGGCTAAGAAGAGTGACAGGGGGAAGGCTGGGAAAGATGGATGGTGCAAAAAAAATTAGCGACGCATGTCCAGTTCAAGCAAAATCCATCTCAATATCACAATAGATAGTTAATATTAGAATATAATATTATATCATATTATATTAAATCATGTTATATAATATCATATCATATTAAATATAGAATAAATATTGCGCTTCGTTATTCAGGCGACACATCGATGATCAATCCCAGCCTCACATGGACACAAACAGAGAAATCAGCCCTCCTTTAAACAACATCGTTATCACCCAGCAAGAAGTGTTGAACCAACTAAACTCACTCAATTTCAATAAATCCCCTAGGTCCCGACGGAATTCCCCTCGTATTTTGAAGCTAACGGCGATACTGATCTACAAACCACGTACCACTCTTTCCAACAAATCCCTTAATGAGGAGAAATGTCCATAATTGTGGAAACAAGCCACCATCCAGCCCATTAAAAAAATCGTTCTCCCTCTGGCTTAAAAAATTACAGACCCATTCCGCTTGCTACCATTAGTCTGCTATTACCGTATCATATGTGAACCTACAGGGACCGAACGGCGTTAGTTGCGGCTGCCGTATGCAAATGTATAATACAAATCTACAAATGTATTTACCTCATCCCACGCTTTTTTTCTTCTTATCTTTACCTTGACGTAGCCTTTTTGGGCTTTTTAGGGTTTAGACGTTTTAGTTTCTGGACTTTGGCGTTTTAGGCTGCCAGTCTTTTAGCGCTTTTACTGTCATCTGTATCATCTTTTTAGGGTCCTAGGTCATTCCCACAACACTCTGTTTCATCATTTCATGCAAAGTTATTGACCCAAGTCTGAAAACTGCTTAAATACCCCCAGATGGCCTCTCAGAGGTCACGGGTCAAAAATTGCAAAATGAACCTGGAAAGGGGCACAGGATACTACGATTTTGAGAATATGAAGGTATTCTCAGTTGTATCTACACAAATACAACCCAATATCTTTTATTCCATGCATTTCCAATCAAGAGGTCATGGTCTGTACTTGACCTTAGGTCATCGATATCAAAACCCCGGAATATATTTTTTAGCGCTTGGTGGGCCCATTATGTGGTATAAGTTTCAATTCGATGGATTCCCCATTTCTTACTTATGCCACCTTAAACATTTTTGAGATGAGGTCACTTGACCTGCACTAGTGACCTTACCTGAGATGACTTAACCTTAAAATTTTGCGGGAAGTTGCGGACTTGATCAAGGATAAGCTGTACCAGGTACGGCGGCGCTTGGCGCTGCCGTTTTTCTTGCCGCCGGAAAAAAACCGACGGGGTTTTCAAATGCCCCCACCGGGCGAGGGTTGAGATCTGACCAACGGATCGGAAGAACGACTCCATCCCGTGGCGCAAATGAAGTTCACATATTAACACCCGCACTGGAGAGGGGTCTGGCACTAACGCGCACTGGAGGGGGCCTGGTAGGCCCCCTAAGATCTCGGAAACTAAGAGGGTTAGAAAAACACCACGTAGTACGTGGGTGGGGGCTATAGTGATCTACATGATGACCAATTTTCATTGACCTAGGTCAATATCTTCAAGGTCAAATGAGGTCGTAAAGTCAAATATTGGCCATGCTGGGATCGATTGGTAAATGCTGTGATTATGCAGGAAAATGGCGGGAATAAGCTAAAGACGTACAAGGTTCATAGAGAAGAGGTCTCAAAGAGGCTCCCCACAACTTTTGGGTCAAGGTCATTCAAGGTCATTGACCTTTAAGGTCACCATATGGTATACTACTTATTATTTACACTTTGACTAACACTGTAGCCACTGTTTGGCGGGAAATGAGGATTGACCTTTCCCAATGACCTTTGACCTTGACCTTTGACCTTGAACTTTGTATTGGGGTACCCTACCGATGACGTCATAGCATAATATATGTCAGACGGGGTAACGTCATTTGACCGGACGCACAGTGGTCAGTGACCTTGAAAGTGCAGATATGACCTTGACCTGTGACCTTTGCCCTTGACCTTGACTTTCATGTGAAGTGACCTTGACATATAGTCCCGCTTATATGACGTTATGACGTCACCACTCGGTCTTCAATGCAAGCTAACTGGTCCAACCGCGCGTTTACGGCGATCTCAAAATGCAGGTCTGACTTTGAAAGCCTCTAAGTCAAAAAATTTTCGGCCGATTTTCAAAAAGTCTTCACCAATCGACGCGCTATTAAATTCTGCTAAATTTGGCCACGTTTCGTTTTTCGGCTACAAGCGGTTCTTCGGCCACCTTGGAAAAACAGGTGGGGGGGCCTCCGAGGCCCCCTCCAGTGCGCGTGTTAACCCTATTTCCGGCAGGGGGGCTAATATTGCCCCCCTAAGGTTTTTCAAGAATATCTCCGAAACGGCTTGCGATAGAACTTTGAAACTTCCTGACTTTTCCTAAAACTAGTACAGGCAGGTTTTCTGAAATTGTCAATATTATATATTTACCAGGGGCGGAGCTATGGCTGGGTTTTTGGGGAGGTTCTATCCACAAACCAAGTATTATCGTATGCGATGGGTTCTTTGTAAAAGGAAGCCGTCTCTGCTGATCCTGATACCAGTTATATGGTTTTATTATATCATTTTTTATGTGAGATGATAGTGCATTCACAATTGTCACTATTTGTATTCATCAGGGGCGGTTACAGCAGTTCAAAATGGGGGGAATGTTATCAAGAAGGACTAAACGTTAGTAAGTGAAAAGACTGCTTACAGCCGTGCCAGGGCGAATACAATTGGGTATATGAAAATTCAAAATAGTTATAACCAAATTCTAGATTACCAGAGGCGTGTCCAGTCACTACACATTTTCAAAATGCATATTCCCAGCCAGTATCACCGCCGCGACTCAATATCGTTGTATATTAAAAATGTGTTTCCAATCACCCCCACCCGCCCCCCCCACGACGAGAGTCCTTGATCCGCCTATGTCACCCCCTTTCCCAGAGCTGCCATGGGAGGGTAAAAATTATCAGAAATAAATTTCAACTAGTCGAGGGACTAATATACTCATGCATACCACTCGCATATTGTTGGGATGTATTTTACCCCACTGTTTTACCTTACTGCATCCGCCCCTGATGAGTTTTTCACTTTTTTTCATTTATTTATGTGTCAAAGATGCCAAGCAGTATATCACGGCTTCTAATCCGCGTAACAAAAACTTTTTAGGTTGTATATATTTCCCCTCATAGTCCTGGTCCTGGAACTGCCATTGAATTTCGAATTTTTGCGTAACTCGAGTATATGACAATTTTGGGTCAATTATTTGTAAATCTGAACTAGTTTTGTGAAAATCGTACAACAGAGACAAGGGTTATGGAAAATCTAAAAAAATACACAAAAATTGTATATTTTGCACGACTTTCTCCTTAAAAATCAAAATTTTGAAATTTTCTTTTTTCAAAATAAAGTTTAGCGTCAGCGGAATCTATAGCACTTTGAATTTTCAAAATCGGCCGGTTAGATTACGAGATCTTAGGGGGGCCGATATTGCCCCCCTGCCGGAAATAGGGGGTAGCCGGGAGCCTGACGGAAATAGGGTTAAATGTGAAACTTGAACCTTCTGTCCCTAGTCGTTCGAGAGTTCATGCACAATAATGGCCTTCGAATTAACCAGCACGAACTTGTGAATCTTCAATGTTCCTTCTCTCGTGATTTCCTTATCGAAGCATTTTCTGAGCTCAGTAGCTAATTTGAGTAGTTTTTGTTTCTGCACATACATTTCAACGATGGCAATAACTTTACTCTTGTTATAGTTTATTAGCCATTACGATACAAGATTTAAGTTTCCGTTGTATTCTTATGGAAACATACCTTGGCCTCCGAGACCACAAAAATGACCTGAACGAAAAGTTGTATAAGCATTTTTGGTAGAGATCGAGGGAAGCAATGGAACACTGCTTTCCTTTTCCCTTCCAAGCATGGTTGCTAAGATCGTAGGGGGATGAGTACCCCCATGCTAGTAAAGGTGGCCTGGGACCTCATACCAGCGCGTGATAACAAGCACACTGGAGGGGAGCCTCGGAAGCCCTCACCTACTTTTTCAAGGTGGCGGGAGAACCCTTCGTGGCCAAAAATGCTAAATAGCTACTTTTGAGAATATCCAATGGCACGTCGATTGGTCAAATTATCTTGAAAATCGGCCCCAATTTTGTAATTATAGACTTTCAAAGGTAAACGCTTTATTTTGAGATCGCTGCAATCGCGCGGTTGTACCAGTTCGCGTGCATCAAAGACCGACTGGCAAAGTTATAGCGGTATATGAAATGAGGTTATATGTCAAGTTCACCCAACATGAAGATCAAGCCCACAGTTCAACGCCATACCAGCATTCTCAAAGTCATTGGTCCGGTGCTTCCGATCGCATGGCGTTACCCAGTATGACGCATACCATGCTACGACGTCCAAGTTAAGATAACTCAATGTAAAGGTCAAGGCACAGGTCAAAGTAAAATGTCATGGGTAAAGGTCAATCCTCATTTCCGTCCAACGGTTGCTATGGTGCTAGCCATGGTGTAATTATAGGGAATATGTAATATTGTGACGTTATAGGTCAATGAACTTGAATGGCTTAACCCCAAAAATTAAGTTTACATTTTTGGAACGTTCTCATTATGACCTTGGTCCGTTTTTAGTGCATTCTTAACTTGTTTGCGCTTAATCACAGCATTTCCAGAAAAATCTCCAGCACGGCTCATACATGACCCTTATGACCTCGTTTGAACTGGACGGTACTTACCTAGGTCAATCGAAATCGGTCATAGTATAGATTTCAATAGCTCCCACCCAGCCTCCAACCGGAATTTTTCTACGTCTCTTAATTTCCGAGCGCTCAGGGGGCCCACCAGTGCGCGTAAGTGTCAGACCCCTCTCCAGTGCGGGTGTTAAGAAATGGGACATTAATTACAGTTTATTGTTTTAAATACATCCTTACCCTCATGCCCCACGAATCCCATCGTTGACACAAGTGTCAATGGTGGGATTTGTGGGAAGGTATTTTTCGTGACCAGAGACGTTTGATAGCCGCAACGACGGCGGGCCGCGCCGGCGCACGAACCTCACAAAAGTGGGGATCGGGACATTTGGGAACTCAGAACTCGCGATTGGTTAAAGACTCCATTCTTTTTATTGCTGAATCTTATAGAGAAAAGTATAAAGAGTAATATGAGCCTCAAAAAGTTTAAAATAAGGCATAGGAAAACAATTGTTCATAGATTTTGAAAAAAATGAAGAATGTATAATACATTCGAAATTTTATTTTTTGAGTTATATTTCTCATGAGCCAAAATTCGTAATTTATCCTTAAGAGACCTAGATCAAGTCTTCATGGTATTTTTTAGAATCACACAGGTAAAATTTCGTCTTTAAAAAAGACAAGTAAGTGAATATGATCAAAATGCTTGAGGCTAAAATTTCCAATCCGTAAGTCAGGGAGCAAAATGAATAGAAAAATAGTCATCAGCTTCATCAACAGCCCCCCTCACAAAAACATACACCGAAATCTGAGATATGAGGGTGTTATCGACTTGTCGATCTGTCATGGAATGCCCCCTATACGCCATGGACAAACTTTGACAGTGATGTCCAATTAAAGTAGGCATCTTAAGTGATGCGTTTGATGATGATGCCTTTCTTTCGGTAATTACGCATATACATATTTAGGTCTGAATTCGTATAGAGTTTATTTAATATACCAAGGTAGCATCAATTTTCCCTAAATTTCTGTTTCTAGGCTGATCCCCGAACTGGAAAAAATCAAGAATGTTGGGAGATTTTGATTCAAAGAAATTTACAATTACCTGCGAGTTTGAACTGGTGGTCTGGGGGACAACAGACCTAAGAATCGTAAAAAAAGTCTGCAAAGAAAATAAGAGAAAATCGTGGAAATGGGATAGGTCAATGTCACCCTTGATTAACCCCCTCAATCCGCCACGCTCTGCAATACCCAGTAGCGCACCCAAGGAGAGGGCCAGCGGGCCCGGGCCCCCTTCCCCCAAACGCTTTGACTCCAAAGTGCCGGCCCTCGGCCATGTCTGGCGTGGCACTCGACGTGGGTTCTGGTAATAACTGACCGCTGGAGTCACCCATCAAGAGCAGAAATGAGTCTTGATCTGGCTTTTAGTTCCAGTTCTCCTTTCACCTTACCGCCCCTGCTCACAGTGTGTAGCCCCTCCGGTGAATTATTCACTCAATATGTGATTCAACCACAGGCCAGGGTTATAATAATTGTATCACCTTCCATAAGCGTTGGAAAAGGGGGGCCAGGGGGCCTGGTCCCCGACTTTTCGGCCAAAAATTTACTGATCTCAGTCAAAATGGGAGACAACTGCAAATGCTTATAACCAGCCGCTGCGGAAGGCAGCGAGGAGCCCAAATTCAGACAGTTTTTTGTCCTGACGTGGAAAGTTTTTTGTCAGCATCAGGTTGGAGTTTAGCTGCCCCTCCTTTTTTGCGCGGTGGCGACGCTTATGACCCCTTCACTTGCGTTTTACACCATACAACAAATATGTATTGCTTTTTACCTGATGAGTACCCTCTCTGGCCAATTTTTCCCCTGCAGTAGCCTGGCACGCCCTGTCAAACATGCCACCTCCCATCAGCCCCCCGCTTCGTCAGCCGGGCCCCCAAACGAAAATCCTTGGTGAACGCCTGGCAATATCCCAATTCTATAGATCTCAAGAGAGGCATAAAGAAACCCCGTCAGGTGGCATGTGATGCGAACATTTCAGGTGGCATGTGATGCGAACATTGCGTCCATTTTAGTTTGAATCTGCAGTTGTGGCACCCATGTATAACTGACCTCAACTTGACCAAACAACATGTCTGAGGCGTGAGTTCCACCCCTCCTCAGCTGTCCCCGCCCAATGCCCGCCCACTCGCCCGGCTCAGCGCTACAGCGTACAGTGACTTCCAAACTAGTGGGTCGGCAGCGGAACGATACTTTCGCAACTGACTGTACGTCACTTTGCAGGCCTCTAGGTTGATCAATTTGAAAACGTATGGCTAAACCTTGACATCAGGCCGGGAAAGGTCAATGAGTTATGACGTCATTTCTAAACCCATGTAAGGTGATTCCGTTCTTCTAAAATGAGGCTGACAAAACCAGGGTGTTACTCGGCTTCTAGAATAGCTAGGTCAAGTTTCGAAACATCATTCGAAAGCTCATGAAACGAAATATCTGCACACTGTCGTTGATTTTGAAGTCGAGTCAATACCAAGGTCACCAAGGCCATTTTTAGACTTAGCTTGTTTGTGTCTATAACTTTTGAACCAAACGAGATATGGTCTTAAATCTGGTATCAGAGTAATGAGCATCGCGTAAGGATTCGAATGATATGCAATATGACTTTTGCCCGGTTCGCCTCCTCCCCCTGGATCCGCCAGTGTGCTTGATCTTCATACTGTTTGAAGGAGAGACGAGAGGAAAACAAAATTTTAGAGCTCAATTCTCGTTTTGCCTTTGAGATTTTCGTAATACTATTGGCAAAGTGTTTCATTCGCTTTTTTATTAGCACAAGATGAGACCTCTCTGAAACGTTTTTCGCCTGTTTTTTGCACATATATGTTAAGCATAAAACCACAGAACTCTCTCCCGTAGTGTGAAAAAGGGAATATATTTTTCAAAGTTTGCAGCACACACACACGTTGTTACTGGCAGGTTGCAGCCCGCTCTCGAGGTTTTTCGGTCGGTTTCGCAAGTCGCATACCTCGGTCCCCACTGAGGTCCGGGACAGCAACAAGAAGGAAGAGGAAGAACCGCACGAGGAGCCGGACGAAGAGAGCCGGCCTGAGGGCTCGCACAGGGGTGAGTCACTGAGCCACCTGCATTGCTTTCTGCTGAGCGACCCGATCGCTGAGGTACAGACACACAGGGTTTGTCATGTGCACTCTTTCTTTCCCTAGCCTTTTCTCTTTGTACTGAGTGTGCTACCGAGAACCCATTGAAGACGCCAACCGATGAGCTTGAGTATCTGATGAGAGGGAAGGGCATACATGTTGCCTCGTTAGCTGCCAATCATATTACGGCAACTAATATAAGATGGTTCACCTTCTGTTAGATTATCTCAAAATGTACAAGTGGCGAGTTAGAGAAAGCGATACAGATAGCTCGAAGTGCAGTGGACTATCAAACTTAGACCGTAAACTGTAGGACCGTAGTCGTAGGACGGTTCAGGACATCAAGGTGAGGGGGTGTGACAAGGTGTATTTTATAGGCCATTTATTTCACGTCAAAGTCGTACGGCTAATGGTTACCACTCTTAAATATTACAAAGGGGGCATTGTGTGTCCCTCCTCTCATTCTTATGCCTATGGATTGAATGGACTGATCGATATTTATCCACGAAAGTTCGCCCAATTTCTGATTCTGCTCAATCAGCTCTGAAGTTAACGACGCAATCCCAGCAATGCCTAATGTATAACCCCAAATTTACCTGTATCTCTGATATAGTGATTCGCAACCTGCGTTATTTCCCTTCAGCTTTAGAATGCATTCTGTGGGAAGCTCAGACAAGCGAGACTGACCTTCAGCAGGGATTCCAGGCGGTGGGGGGCCCTCTGAGGAGGGGTCCCCAGAGCGACTGGCCGTGTCCCCGGCACTCGCACCTGCAGCTGGAGATGCTGACATCGCTGAAGATGAAGACAGAGTGCGGTCGACGGCCCCCACACAGGTCAGACTATAGCTTGTGCTGGTGGAGGACCATAGGCGGATCCAGGAATTCCGATGGAGAGGAGCATATGACTGGGGCACCACCATCCTGACCAGGGGGGTACTTTTTGACGGAAAAGCCTATCCAAAAATATCGTTTTTCTCAAAAGCTTTATTTATGGAAAAGCCTTACCAGAAATAAGAAAAAACCTAGGTAGGTGGTATCCTGTATTTTGCATACGTTAGCTGTATGAGTGTGGTTAGATAATCTAATAAAAAATATGCACGTGCCAAGGGAATATGAGTTGTTCATTATTTTAAATGAATGTTATACAGCTAAATTATGTTCGGCCAGACTACTGTTTCAGAGAACTCCGTCGCAATCAAAGCAATTGGGAGCCCCTGCAATATTGAAATGTTTGCACGCCTTTATTTTGTTGGTATCATTAGCTGTCTTTTCTTGCAATCGTTTGGCATATTTTCAAGTTTGGCTAGCCTGGTACCGAATGAATATGGGAGAGCGTTGTAACTGTCATAGTCAGGACGTATCCACTGTCGAAGAAATGTAACATCACACTTTTTTGTTTCAATTGTGTTGTACAGATCAGGTGAAAGTTGCCTGAAAGGCGAAGCCACTAAGCTTCTACTAACTTGACTGGAGCATGACGCCTGTTAATGACGCCTGTTTATAAGTTCATTTTTATGAGTCATCTTTCTCTACATCTGCTTCGCAGTCAAAAACGTGCGCAATCCTGTGAACCTGCCCACCCGTTCATCAGAGAAGGAATCCCCAGGGAAGACAGATCACAAAAGCCCTCACCTACAGTCAGCGTGATTGGCTCTGAGGGTGAGGAGATGACTCAGACTTTCAGACTTCAGAAGCTGAGTCTATGCAACGCGGAAACGTTTGTGTCAGTTTACAAGTTAATGAGTGTGTTATTTTCGTACGAAGTCGGGAAAACGTGGTGACTGTTTTACTGTATGATAAAGTCATTATTCCTTGATAATACCTATGCCCTAATTTGCCACCAGGATCTAGCACTCGTAGGCTTCAGCTGCCCTGGTCTCTGTCAGCTGGCTTCCAGTAAAATTGCGTGAAGATTTTAGTCCTTGGTAAACTGTCTCGAATGCCGTGAACTAAGCAATGTTAGAATTAGTAATTTAACTCAGGCGTGCTGAATGTGATCGAGGAAGAGGACAAATACCAAGTGCCGAAAAGGGGCGGCTTTTTATCCAGAGTTCATGGAATGAGCTCATTGCAGGTATCGAAATGGCTCACTTTAAGCAGCTCCGGGCCTGGCTTAAGTGGTGGAATATTTTCCTCAAGACACCGGGCTCTTATATAAGGCTATTTTTTACATTCCCAAAGTTTTCTTCAAGTTCAGCTGAAAATGAACAAGACATGAACCACTCACGTCACTTCCTTGCACTGTCGCTGCATTTCACATTTGTATCATGCCATGCACTGAAACACTGGAAACACCAAACTGTTCAATCAACGTGTGCCTAGCGTTAAGGCAATAAGCAAACTTGGCATGAGGAACATGCCACGGATGTTAGTTTTTACGTACATGTGTATGTTTTAGTGCAACGATTTATTTGGGTGAATAAAAATAACATGGATAACGCATATTCTTTCCATAATGTTTATCAGCGTGTCAACCTTCAAGCACAAGAGCATGGACCAGTATATCTCCACCCCGTTTCAAATAATTCATAGTGTTAAAAGTTGCAAGCAGGGGTCTAAAAACTTGCCGATCTACCTACGCCGTCGGCGACCCTATCATCTTTTAGTTGGCGACCCAGCAACCGTCTCAAACTCTGATTCCATCTGTTTTCCCATGATTTTAGCTTCCACCATCCGCTCCTGCTTCTAAATATGCTTACCCTCTCTACTGTCTCCACGCGTCATCGTAATACACCCAGTGCCCATAAAAATCTATTGGATGAAGTCTGCCAGTTCCTTTAGCCAAGAATGGGCAGAATCTACTTCGACAAAGAGCCAAGTTAGCCTTCGTTTCCCGGCTTGTTTGGCGTTTCTGAAAGACAGCTTGGCTACAACGGGGCATCTTTGGCCGATTACATCTGGCATCATCACCGCCCTTAGTTGCTGCTAGTCCTTGCTAGTTATGTTTCTTCTTATTACAGTTAGTTAGTTAAGGGCTTTTTATAAGGCGTTCTGTGCAAAGCACCTTTGCCCGCCTCTAAAGTGTGGGGGAGAATTTTCCGGGAGGGGTGTTTACTTTAATGTCGCAGAACAAAGGGACGAATCTTATTTCAAGGAATGGGTCGCGAAGTGTAGCAACACTTGCGAGGGAAGGGGATTGCTACGGCAGAGATGCCGAGCCTGGGGCACAGGTAGAATTTAAAAGGGTACGTGAAGAGTCTTGCCAGCGTAAAGATTAGTTTTTTGAATTTTGGTCCTTGTTATCGAATAACCGTTTGCTTACGTTACTCGAGTTCCTCCATTGAAAAATAATAATTTTGGGTTATTAGAAATACCCGCAAGCACCATGACGTGATGCCGCGGGTCTTTATCCTGCAACCAGGAGGTGAGGTTACAGCACCCTCTCTGGCTGGGTAGCCGCCGCATAGAGGAAGAGAGAAGGGTAATAGAACAGATAGAGTGTTAGGGAGGGGTGTGAGTTGGTTAGTTGTTAGTCTTAGATGTGGTTAGTATAGTTAGTAGTCCTTAAGTTAGGGTTAGTTGGTTAGCAAATATGAACGGATGGTTAGGTAGGGTTAGTTGGTTAGTTGAATTTTTTTTGTTTTTTTTGTTTTTTTGTTTTTTTTTGTTTTTGTTTTGTTTTGTTTTGTTTTCTGTTTTTTTCCTATGGTGGGAGTTATTCTGAGTCTACCATACCTTAGGACCAGACAGTTAAAACCTAGTTTGAAGCACCTATTGTTTAAATTTGTCAGAGGGACGTTTCTAGTGTAATTATTGCTAATATGAGGGGTGCTATTCGGATGCAGGTATTTTCCATACCTGCCACCATAGGCGTTCAGATAAAGCTCTCGAGCCTAGAAGCCTTCAGGAATGTAAAGAGCTTGTCCAGCAGCTCAGGGTGATCATTGCCGAGAAGAGTGGAAAGGTTTACTGGGATGTTTCTGATGCGGCAATAATCTAGCATGGGCTGCCTATGGGCGTCGTCCTGGGGACAGTTTTTTGGTTCCAATTTAACCCGCGCCCACCGGTCCGGCGCCACCTCCCCCACCGGGGGCATCGATGCCCCTCTAACTCGAAAATATGGGCTTAGCGCAAATCTGCAAGTGCAATAGAAAGCTCGCGTGATTCGTAAGAAATTACTTGCATTTTTAGTGCTCAGGTCAATGGTTTGACCTCCGAAGTCAATTAGGTAGATCGGCTATTTTCACTCAAATATGCAATGATTAAGCAAACTGGGCATAACTCTTATGTCATTAGAGTATTGAGGCCTGGTAAAGTACATTTGATAGCAAATTGCCAGTACTTTTCCGCTATGTGGAACGTAAAGACCTCCCGCCAGTGTTTGACCACCAGAGGTCACCTCTGACCTATATGACCTGAGGTCACAAGGTAAAAGTGACCTTGTCGTATATCAATGAAAGCCGTGACAAGACAAAACGATAGTGTTTTTTCACGCTCTATCAATTAGGTAAGTTATTGTCAAAATACTGTTTTGACCTCTGGTGACCTTGGATGACCTTGGAAAAGTCAAAGGCAAATATGACCCTGGGATCCGTGAAAGGGTGTCCAAAAACGTTGTTCTGGATTGAGTATTTGAATATTTTTGTGGTTTTATATCATGAAATAGCTTTTCCCATGCTTTTCCAATGAGGTCGCCTCTGACCTGACCTCAGGGCACGAAATCGAAAATCCCGGATATACACCTTTAGACCCTGGAGGGGTTAATAGTTTCAATCGATCGTTTGAATGTAGCTCTACAAGCTCTAAAGGTGAAGTGAGTGACCTTGTTCCTGTCTGGTGACCTGACCTTGGTGACCCGGGTAAAAATTTCGGATGATGGGAAATTTGCAGTAGAGGTAAGCCTCAACCGCGTGCTGGCCTGTCTTTTGTATCCCAAAACCGCATCTGGTTAAGAAAAGCGACTGAAATTACCTGGTACCTTTGCTGATGCCATCTCCTTATACCGTATCTATGTATTATTTTTAAGTTCAAACTAGAATGTACTAGAATCCGTCACGAGTCGGTACCAAGTCGGTGATTTTCTTTTTTTTCAATAGGCGACCAATGGGAGACCGAGTAGGCCGAAACCGCCGACTTGCGTGGTTGCCTGGTCGCAGGTGGTCGCCCTGGTACATTTTCGGTGTGTGCGGCCGTCAGAACGAGCGCGGCGTGGGCTGCCGCTAATATTTTTGTATTCTTGGTGGGCGCCGTTTTTGACGACTGGTGTTCAATTTGTTAAATCCAAGGGGTTAAATCAAGATGTGCGTTTATCATAGACGGTCCGTGCAATCTAGGTGGGTTTTGGAGTCTACTTGCAAAGATGTTTCCTTGTTTTGCTTTACTGCGAAAAGTCTCAGAAGGAAAAAAACTTGAATACCAGTGGTGCATGTTTAAACTCTTTCCAACCACAATCACACTGAAATGTCATCGTAAACATTGTTCTATAGTCACACATTCCCAAGGGCGTGGATATTCTGAACGATTTTTGTGGTGCCTAATTATGAGACTATCCATTACAAGTATACTATTTTTGATACCACCATGTTCTTGCCTTATAGCTGGACATATAACTGGGTGACCAAGTAGGCCTGTTATTTAACGATTTTAAAGTCCCTGAAATGAGAAATAGGAAATTTTTTAGGATGCTCTTAGTAGGCACAGAAATTAACATGAGCTTCCATTTGGGGTGCCACAGCAGTGACAGGTCCAAGGGATCCCTGAACTCGAGTTCAGGACCCAGTAAGTTTGAAAGGATTCGGGGCGGCCTGAAGAAAAGGGTACCCCAAAACTGATTAAACCAGATCTGCGAGGCAGAAAATACCTTGCTACTGCCCCCACCACTAGAATACAAATGATGGGGCTACAGATGGAGCTTTGAAGTTTAGAAGTTGTGTAAAATGGCATTAAAGGTGCTGAAAACAGGTTTTGTTATGCTAGGTTGGCTCGCATCATGTTCTGTATGGCCATATGTCTTGGTCTGTATATATTATTATCTCAAGTGGCAATATAAATCAAATATTTAAAAACTTTTTGTTGTTTTTCTAGATATCTATTAATTGATTTTGTAAATGACTAGTGTTTTATTTACACAGATGCACCAAGACATGTGAATGATCATAATAAACATGTTGAGCTTCAATATTTGAAGCAGGGTATAAAGTATGATTTCCTGTTTCTGTTTGAAAGATAAATGCCCTCTAAAATTTGAAGAACAGAAATAAGCCAGGTAGAAAGACGAAAAGTTTGTTTCATGGCCCAAAATTTTGTTCTGGAAAATGGTCTCAAGCATTCCCATAATTGGGAATGGGTGTTCCCATCTATGGGTCAAGCATTCCCATTTATGGCACTGTTACCATTTTTAGGTCACACCAATTACAGTTTTCTCCCACTGATTGATGACGATAGCCACCCTTTTGGGTAAAGTGTGCCCTTTTGGTTGACATGATGCAATCTCAGAGGGCTGCCCCCTGCTAAAATCCTAGATCCATCACTTTGCATTGGTACCCCATAAGGGATATAAATGTGCATTCCTGCACAGCACAAAGATGTGAAAAACCATTTCCAATTTGCCAGAAGACTCCACTGCAAGGACAATGGTCCAATCCAAGTCTGCCAAACATAGAATAAGCTGTGTCTTTTGCACAGATGGATGCACACTGGGTGATCAGGGTGTGTGTGTATGTTTTTTAACTGATTGATTATATGCATCCAAGTTTCTGATAATATCTTGTATTTTTTGTCACAAGAAAGTTGACTCGTTTTGTTTTCTCTAGCATGGATGAACTATGGAAGCACTGCCAGAGAGGTACAGTAGAAATATCACAGATTGTGTCCACCACAAAAGAACAGGTTGCTGAAATGCAAACTGTTCTTCTCAGTACCCAATCCTGGTCCAAATGGGTCATCAGCAACTATTCTGGAAACTTTTTCAGTCCTGATTATTAATGCTAAAATGCATCAATTAAGAGCTTTGGAAATAGTTATCATGGGAATGATGTCATGCAAAGAAAATAAGGTTATTCCCAAGAGACAGCATTGCTATTGCTTTGAGTAGAACCATGTTCAACAATGGAGCAAAAATTGGGCCTCATCTTAGCAATGGTTGATATTTTCCACTGTACTTCTGAGGAAATGTTGCCAATGAATAATGTTTGAATTATTTATTTGAAATGTTACATGAATTTATCTGATTTGTGGTGCCTCAAGGTGAAGAATGACAAGTATTTCATGACGCATGTATGTACATGAAAAATGTTTTTTCTCTAGTTAAATGAAACATCGGAACTGTTCCTGAGGCTCTTTTTTAAGGTGCTGCAAACCCTTTTATTTGTCTCCAAGATAAGGCCTAACAATTTTTCACATGGATGGGCACAAAATAAAACCATTATTGATGAGAGAACAACAATGGTGAATCAATCATGGTTGTATCTTGCTTGGTATAGAAGTAATGGGCGAAAATTTTAATGCCCAGGGGTGCTGCCACGGAATTTTTACAGGGGAACGGACCCGGGCTGGTGCTGGCCGGGGCAGGGGAATTGTGAGCATATTTGGTACCTGACAGCATTATTGACGATGAACCGAAAATTTTGGGGAGATGTCCCCCCTGGTTGGCCAACAGGGGGATGCGTAGGTACCCCGTCCCACAGCTTTCGGCGCCCATTTGATTGCCCTTGTGTACGGACAGCGTATCATCTTTGACCTCGATTGACCTCCAAACAGACTTAACCTAAGCTCAGTGGGCACTATCGATACGTATTCATGACTGCGTAGTGCGTATAAATGACTGATCACTATCCAACATTGGCTTTTAGGTCCGACATATCACGCTGAAAGCGAGCGTTCTTCCTATTATAACTTGAAGCTACGTGATAACATCTCCAATATTCAGTGTCCTGTTGCGCCCTAGCCTTTGACCTGATATGAAAATGGATGTTGCCTTAGTGAAAGAGCTGGTCGGGCTCTGTCGAATAGCGTTGAGAAAGTGGTTCCGGCTATTTTGCGTACGGAGATAAGCAAGGTTTTATAGAGCACTGCATTTGATACATTTTGACGTATATGAATTTTTCCCCTCTGGTGACCACAGTATTGACCTTACGCAAAAATTCCAGGAGTAACGCCGATTGCATTTCCGGTGACCTTTCGATCGCTTTTTCCGCTTCTTTCTTTGTTTCCGAGATCGAGGGTGTCATTTTTAACACCCTCCCACCAGGGGGGGTTCATAGGTGATTCATGCTGGTCACCGGGGCTAGGGTTAAGGGCCAGCATGTATAGTTTTGTTGCTTTCAGATCATAACTTTGACTTTAATACTGAATTATAATCTCATGAAATCACTTAGGTAATGACTTGATTCTGGCTTAGGTCATCGATATCGAGAAACTCGATCTATATTTTATAGGTTTTTTATATCTATATTTTATTGGAACCATCCCCCTTGCACTCGCCAGTGCTTCCCTATAGCCATATTTATACCACTTTTAAGACCGATTTTGTAATACATGTAGCATTAGGTTCGGCGACCATCGAAGAAGCTTGGATTTTAGTCGGCGACCACAAGCTCACTTTTTAGACCCCTGTGCAAGGAGAACACTGACTGTCTGAAAATTTCGTGCAGGATGCGGAATCACGCGGAATGGAAGTGCTTATTTTTATGCATTAAGTATCCCTCAGGACCCCACCATTTAAAAAAGAGAGGGAGCGTATGTATCAAAGTACAGTTAAGATTTAATTTTCGCTACGTCCATCCCATTTTGGAATAGCTGTGTGGCGTAGAACACCATGTGACGAGACACTTTGTGCCCAAATAGCTTATTCAGGACTGTAAGTTAAGACGTACCTAATCCCTTAAGCGTGTTAAATGGCATTCAGTAGCGAAGCCGGTGGAAAAATGTTTGCTCTGTTTTGATTTTTAGCTTCGTAATCTTTAAAGCGCTCTTGAGTGGTGGATTACCAGTTCTAGTTTTACAAGGCCTTTGCACGAATACAGTGATCGAATCAGCCAAGAACAGCCGTTATCGTCATTCGGACTTAAGCCAGACGCCGAACCTGCACGTCCGTAAAAGAGCAGAAACGCACCGAGACAAATTAGCATCGATGTTTGAAAAAATGCCTACCAAACTAAAGGTTGCTCGAAATGTGAAACTGGATACATAAATCCGCATGAGCCCGAGTCGATTGATAGTGAAAAATCAATTGAAGTAACAGAACTTCAACAGCTGCAGTCTACGCTGCTACCTCCCGTCATGTCGAGCCCGTGTCAAATTTGAAAGTCAGCCGTGACACCGCTGCTTCCAACGCAGTTCCAGACACTTCTGACGCAGCTGAACTACAACAGAACATAGATCACTTCTCGCCTGCCACCCGGTATGCGGCGTGCGTGCGGGAGCACCATTGTGGTGTGCGACTCCTCCCCCGGCGCCGGCGGCTTCTGCTTCGGTGGGAGTTTCACACACGACCAGCGAAGGCCAGCCACTGGGCCTCTTCGGCGCCCGCGATGACGGCGCTGCCGCCGCGATACATCACACACTGATGACAATGGTGTGCTCACAATCCGTCATACGCTGATGATAATGATGAGTTGGTGATCTAACGGTGGGCGAGTCGTAAATTATCTGCAATGTGCAATCATGATGTGCTGTAATCTGACAGTACGCAGCGCTATAAAGTGAGACGTCAAGAAGGGGAGCAGGGGAGATTTAATTTGATTTAAAGGGAATAATGACAAGGAGCGTAGGTACCTACGCTTCTGTGTAATTGGAGGTGAAATGGCCACTTTTTGACGTGGACCCCTCCAGCAATTTTCATCGGGTGGCACCTTCTCTTCCTGCATTAACGAGGAGCCTACCAATGGAGCGAATCCTATGAATGGACGGTTTCTAACGACATGCTGGTGGGGCGAAAAAGAAGGAACCCATGAATACTTTCTGGTGTGATAGAAAAAGCTCCAGTGCAAAATTTACCTACCTGGAACAACAATACCTGGAAGTCACGTGTTGTGCGCTGAAGATTACTCAAATCTGTGGTAAGTATGTACATGCATGATCACTCACAGGCCCCTGCCAGCTAATGTGTACACACCACGCCTGACAAGTTTGAACTCATTGCTTGCCTGCCTCAGCCGTTATTTGCTTGGCCGTGATTACACGCTAGCCCCTGACTGAAAATTGAAATCTCTTCGCCCGCAGTTCTTCACGGACAGCTGCCGGCGAAATGCCGTGCAGATGCCCCAGGATACTACAAAGGTCACCCAGAAGCATGCCTCGTGCGTAGGGAGACTGGGAGTCAAATCTAACACGGGAAGAATGTCCCACCGGCTTTATTTGCCTAACGTTACAAAAATCCAACCAAAAGCTTCCGCACCAAGCATGCGCAGTTGAAGAATATCTTTATGAATGAAAATTGCTCATCAAACAATCAAAGAACTCTACTCAACTCCCATTTTATTGCTTTGAGGGACACTTTGTAAAACAGCTCACTTGTGAATCTTATCATACTACGCAAATTTCTTAGAAGCTGTGAACTTGAAATGTTGAAAAGTATAAGCAATTTTCCCTAGTCTATGGGCGGTTCACTTTGTCTGTGTCCTTTTGTTTAGCACATATTTGGCTGCCATGATGGCGGGAGAATACGAGGCAACTATTTTCGTTAAATTTAAAGGGAGTGTTCCACATCTAATATGGGTTTTGGACTGAAATAGCAGTTTTGAACAGCGCGCCGAGAAATCACTTGTGGTATATATTATTTTTTATTAGGGCCACTCCCGAATTTTATATATTTTATATAATTTTGATATTTCACTTCACCCCTGGATTAAATTCCCGCGCGTTTTTAAGTTCAAGATGATGGTACCTGTTGGTTTTCTTTTCAAATCTTGCAGGAATCCTTTCCATCTCGCTACAGTGGTTGCAGCAATTTGATTAGTCTAAATCCTAAACCTCTCCCACTAATGATTGTGATCATAGAGATGAACTATTACTACTATAGTAGTAATAGTAGTAAGTTACTATAGTAACTGAGCTCGTAAGGAGGGGAAGGAAACGACAGACGAGTGTAATTTCAGGACATACAAGTGGATGGAGGGCAGATACGAAGAGAGGGCAGGCGAGGAGATTCCAGGGTGGATGAATGGAGGACGGGGTAAATAAAAGCGAAGGGAGATCAAGTAAATGAAGCGCAAATGGAGGAAAGGGCAGGACAGATAAGGAAGGTCCAGGAGAAACAAGATCAAGAAAAAGGCAAACAAGGCGAGTTTAGGTCAAACGAAGGTGACTGTAGGAAAGACATAATGAGGACAGAAGGGCAGGACAAACGATGAAAGCGTAGTGTAGTCAAGGAAGAGGCAGAGCAGACTAGACGCAGGGCAGGCGAGGGGCATGATAGGGTGGAAGAGAAGAGGGCTATTAGAAGGGAAGGGTGGGATAGACGGGATGATGGAAGGAGCCAGGAGGAAATGACCGGGCAGGATAGAAGTGTTTTAGGACAAGGCAGTGGAAGGGAGCGGCTCGAGCTTCGTTCGTAAACCGAGCTAGGTGCCATCAACGGAAGCCATTATTTGATACAGACAGTTGTCATAGAAACCACAACTCTACGACAAGAAGCTTTTGTCTGAAAATTAAATGTATTCAATTTTTTCCGAAAAATAGAAATGAATAAACCCACTTTTTCATGCAAGAATTACCCAAAAGATAACGTTCACGAGCTCATTGCGGCTCATTTTTTTACTCGAAAAAAGCCAGGTTTCAGCCAAGATTCCGTTACCTTATATGGGTTTCAGCTTCAATTGATCACAACTTCTGTACCTGTATGCAGTTCCGCTCTAGTAGTAATAGTTAATCTCTATGATTGTGATAAATGTTTACACTTAACAAATCATTAAAACTATTTTTGATGATGTAAAAAAACTGTAAGAAAAAAAACAATATTTTATTTTTAAGGCCGAAAGCCACTAAAAACAATTGCGGTTGCTTTGCTTTCCGATTTATGCTAATTATAAGCAGTCAGTTCCCTGACTTGTTGAACCAATCTCAAAGTCTCAAGATCGCATGGATTAAAAAATATATGGACGCAGACAACACATGTAAATGGAAGGACGTGATGCATGAAAAACTATCCTTAAACTGCACCACAACCGTTTTTCACTGTAATAGTACAGCGGAAACGCTTCAATCATGGCTCGGAAATCAATTCTGGGAGGAAACGTGCTCGGCCTGGTATAACATAAAAAATCTGATGATAGTAATGGTGAAGTATTACTTGCTCAAGTGATTTTGGGCAATAAAAACATTTCCCTTGAAAGAAACCAAAGCATTAATAGACAGCTGTTGATAGATAAAGGATTGGTACGTGTTGCTGATGTGTACGATTTCAGTAGAATACGTTTTTTGACATCCAATGAAGCTGCCAGTAAATACAATATACATCCAATAACAGCGCATGCAATCATGAGGTCAATTCCAGTGGAATGGAGGCAGCGCATCATAAGGGAGAAACCTCATTCGTCTTTAGATTCGGGAAGTTTTGACGCTCTGAAAGACGCACCAAAAACAGCCAAATGGGCTTACTGGAAATTAAGAGCGAATGTCCAGGCCCTGGCAACAGAGAAGTGCCACGAGAAATGGCTGTTGGATCTGCCCGCAGTCGTATCTCCAGAGATGACATGGCCCGCAGTGTATAATCGCCTGCATCAATCAGTGAAGGATGTAAATCTTAAATGGCTACAATATAGAATAATTAAACGTATTCTTCCGACAAACCGGTTACTTTACATTTTTGGCCTTTCGGAAACTGATAAATGTAGGAAATGCCCAATCTACTCGGAAAGTATTCTGCACAAATTCTGGAAATGTCCTTCGGTCCGAATGCTTTGGCGCGCAGTGAAAGACCTTTTAGGATTGCAACACAGTCTCACTAGTATGAATGTCTTTTTCGGTTTACATATGTCCGACGCAAACGATTCAATGCGAGTGAACACCGTTATCATGCTAACAAACCAAATGATTTGGAAGTATAGGGATTGCGACGGAGCGTTGACCGTGGAAAATCTAAGGCTCCACATTCTTGATTATCTAAAGATAGAGCACTACATAGCACAAACTGGGGACACACGATCGAAGTTCACGGACAGGTGGGGCAGACTGAGCGAGCGCTTACATCTGAATTAATAACCAGTTAGTGCGCATTCGCTGTATTATTGATATGCGTATCTCCCTCCCCCTTTCACACATCTGATTGTATGTGCAGCTTATCTGCTGTGAAATGCGGGTTATCTGCTGTTCCACTCCTTTTGGCTGGTTCTTCTGCTCGAATTGTTAAGGTTGAAGTTGCGTGCGTTGAAGATGTATGTGCGGGGTGTGTGCTGTGTGACAAATATTCTATGGAATCCTCTGAGTGGGTACGGGCTGGGTGAGCCCATCGCGCTGTGCATTGTAGTATGGATCTGCGTGTTAAGATTGATGTATCATGCAAATAAATGTTGAGAAAAAAAATTATAAGCAGTGCGTACTTTTCGGAACTTCAATAAATTGGAACATTTCTATTAGACCACTTTTGGCACGTAATTCAAATTACAATTGCATATGTTTGTACATGATGTCACCGGACGGAGTCTATGGTATATTCAGTAGTAGTATATATATTATATATATATAATGACTGCAAGTCGGTTATTTGTAGAACTATTGTTCATAGTTTTCACATTGCATTGGAACAATTGAACACGTATTACGATACAATGAACCCATTATGGGGTCAATTTCAGCACGCGCAGAGACGCTTTGAAATACGAATTGCGATATCAATACCTGAATATTTCCGGCAACGTGTTTGTTTTTAAGGAAATCATAACATGGAAGCACATCGTGACAATGTATATTTTTATATGTGCCTGAAATTGTTGGCTCGGCAAACGAGTTTGCGAAGTGTTGCAATTGACCCCAGTCTCCCCTTCTTGCTGAGGTGCTGGAAGTAAGAAATAATAGTGATCACGAAGTAAGAAAAATAATGCCAGGTGATCAGCACGTAGATATTCCAGACTGCCATATAGAATTGAATTGCGGCTTTCGGTGTGGTGCAGCGTGAATCAGCTGAAATCGAATGTGCACAACGCTGAATGGGGTTGGAACTGCATGTGACTTGATGGCAAAACGTCCAGTTGTGAGAGGACTTGCGATGGCATTTCAATCCTTGAAGGGAATGTGGCACTTTTATAACGTGTTTTTAACTGAGATAGCCAAGTTGTAAAGCAATCGGAAAACCCGGTACTCTATATATCATTTGTCTTGGAACTCGATATTTCCGTAGAAAAAAGCTAAAACCTACCCGAAATGTACCTCTCATGTACCTCTCGCCAGGCGGCCATTGTTGTGAGCTGATGGTGTGACGACACATGCTGATGTCACGATGAGCATCAGCCAATCGAAGCCCTTGAAGCGTTTCGAGTATGGTCGTGGTTCCCAGATCATGACATCATCCACAGGCAGATATTTATTTCTTTTCCTAGAGGAGTATTTTAAAAATCAAAATATTGAGCTTATTGTGCGTTTTTCAGAGAAATCATGAGTGGTATCATTATTTCCGGCTAAAAGTACACCTAATTACACTAAATTCCAGGATTCGACCAAAGTGCCACATTCCCTTTAAGGGAGTACCTATATTGTATCAAAGAGGTTCAACCTTCATTATCAATCCCTCTTTAGTATAAAAGTAAGAGCTCTCAAATGGATCAAGTATTTCCGATATCAGTTCCATAAAAAACTGATATCAGAAAAAATGGTATTGGTAAAATGGTATAAAATGGCATCCTTGAATTCCTCAGAGCTATAAACTTCTCTGTCATATATAACCCAGGATGAACGACACACGCACGAGAAGTTGACCGTTTTTTCATCCCTGCCGCGTAACATATAGATACTCTTTCAACCAAGCGTTTAGTCCTGGTTAAATGTGCTCATAATGCAATGGGCGCTATATGACCTAGCGGTTGGTGCACCCTTAAAGGGAGTGGACCACTTTGTGAAAATCCCAAAAAGAACATTTTAAGAACAAGAGAGGTCTGATCAACAGGATCATCATCATCATTTGGTGTTTTTGGGCGGCCCGACTTCCATGGTCATTTTGCGCCCATATCAAACGTAAGGTATACAACGCGATTCAGGAGATGACACATAGCAGATCATTCTGAGGCAATAGCCTCATTGAAGATTCTATGATAAGTGCAGAAAACAGAATGTGGGTTCAGAAGATAAAAAAGGGCGTAGCCCTCACACTCACATGCAGAAAAAAACACAGAGTACAAGCTATTACGTAGGGGAGTAAATCACATTGAATCCGACTTTCTTCAGGTAAGACATAATGCTCGTGATTTCGACGGACGGATGCTCCCCCAGGAGCGAAACCAGGGTGGGGGATCCCGGCAAATATCGACGCCTTTCGATTTCGAAATCCCGGCATTCGACCAGGACATGTCTTACAGATGTTCTGTCACCACAACGCGGGCACTCCGGCGGAGCACCACCGGTCAAGAGGTAGGCGTGTGTGGAGTGGGTGTGTTCCAGGCGAAGTCTACACAAAGTAACCTCCTCCCTTCTGCAGGTTGCACTGCTTGACCACAGCCCCAACCGAGGTTTCAGCTCCCTCAGTTTTCTACCCTTAGGGTTACCATTCCATCGCCGCTGCCATATTTCCGTGAGATGGTCACTAACTCGTGAGAATAGGTCAAAGTATGGAATTCGTATGCCACGGGGAGGGACTCCCCTCGCCGCTTCCTTAGCTGCTGTGTCTGCTCTCTCATTTCCAGTGACACCAGAATGACTCGGCACCCACGCAAGTGTGATGAGTTTTCCTCGGCACTCAGCCTGGTAAATCTTCTGCCTGATTAGAGATAAAAGATAGGAGCTAGCTGCACTGTAGCTAAAGACCTGCAGTGCTTGCAGTGACGATAGAGAGTCGCTAAATATTACAAAGTAATTGTTTCTCGATCGCAGGAACTGGTCTAGGCAACGGAAGATAGCGTACAGTTCCGCTGTGAACACCGATGCATCTGGAGGCAGCGAGACGCATTGTTCAGTATTGGCACCCACGATGGCACAACCCGTGCCTTCCGCACCCTTAGAGCCATCCGTGTAGAAGACGGTGTGGTTCCGATACCTGTCTGAGCAGTGTTCCATAAATGTCTGACGGATTTCCACAGGTACCAAGCCTCTAGTGGTGACTACCAGCTCCTTGTCTATGGTGACTTTGGGACTTAGCCACGGTTCCGAAGCTGGCCAGTGCGCGGGTGCAACACTCTCTAGATTGATGCCAGCCTCGCTCAGCCAGATCCGAACTCTCACGCCAGGGTGTCGTGCTGAGGCGTGGGAACCTGTGTCAATACGGCGTATACGTCGGTCGTCAAAAAACGTGTTATATGCAGGGTGCTCAGTTGTCTGTTTAAGCTTCAAAGCGTACCGCATTGATATATACCGGCGGCGCAGGTCAAGCGGCATCTCATGCATATCCACGTGCAAGCTCACGACAGGCGACGTGCAAAACGCACCGCTAATAATCCTTAGAGCCTGGTTTTGAACAGTACCTAGCATTCGCTTAGCACTTTCGGGTGCGGAGTATAGACTGCGCGGAGTGTCTTCCGATCCGACCCGTAAGTCATGCGTGTTAGAACTTTAAGGATGTTCAGGCAGTTAAAACATCTTTCCCTCAGTCCCTTAATGTGGGGAACGTACGTTAGTCTGCGGTCGAGCACAAGGCCGAGAAATCGTATCTGCTCTACCATTTCTATAGTGCGGTTTCCTAGCTTTAGCACAGGGTGATCACACGCTTTACGCCTGTTGCAGAAATGCACGCATTTTGTTTTCTCTGTGGAAAAGTTCAAGCCGTTTTTTCCACTCCACTGCTGCAGTCGGTCGAGACATAGTTGCAGCTGTCTCTGCGCTGTGTTGGTGGAAGAAGTCGTCACCCATATGGAGAAATCGTCAACGAATAATGCACGGGATATGTTTGGCGGCAGAGTGTCACCTATATCGTTTACCATAACGGCGAACAAAGCCACAGACAGAACGCTGCCTTGGGCCGTGCCGTTCTCCTGCACGAGTTGGTCAGAGAGGAATGGTCCTATGCGGAATCTGAAGCGTCTGCCCCTAAGAAAGTTGGATAAGAACCAGCCCAAGTGACCTCGGACGCCCATGCCATGGAGCTTCTTTAAAATACCATACCTCCATGTCAAGTCGTACGCACGCTCCACGTCAAAGAAAATGGCGATGGTGTGTTGTTGGTTCATAAAGCCCTCTCTGACAGCGGCGTCGAGTCGAATGAGATGATCAAGGGTACTTCTTCCCTGGCGGAAGCCACACTGTACGTTGGATAGAAGGTCATTACTCTCAAGAAACCACATGAGGCGAACGCCAACCATTTTCTCCAGGAGTTTGCATACACACGATGTTAATGATATGGGACGGAAATCCTCGGGTGAGTTTCCGGGCTTCCCGGGTTTCTGTATAGGTATGATGATTGATTCATGCCACTGCTCAGGAAAGTCGCCGTTGGCCCACATATTATTAAAAATGTCAAGGAGACACGCAAGAGATTGTTCCGGAAGGTGGAGAAGCATTTCATTCGCTATTTTGTCATTTCCAGGCGATACGCACTTCAGACCTTTGCTTGCCGCCTCCATCTCTGCCATGGAGAAAGGTGCATTATATGGCGCGGAGTTATCACTGCCAAAATTAATCGGTCTGCGCTCTTCCTGTGATCGAAAAACCAGGAAGCTTGGATTTTGGGCTGCATTACTGCATCGGTCTCGAAAGGCCTGTGCCATCAGGTCAGCTACGTCCTGTTGGCTGGTGATTTTCTCACCGTTTGAGGTGAGGACAGGCGGAGGAGCGTGTCGCCGTTTGCCCTGCAGACACTGTATACGGCTCCACACCTGTGTCGATGGTGTAAACCGATTTACCGTATTGATATAGGTAATCCACCATCTTTTCTTTGCGTTTAAAACGACCCGTCGAGCCAGCGCTCTCGCACGTCTAAACGCTTTCAAGAAAGGTGTAGTGCTGTGCTTCCTAAAGACTCGGAAGGCCCGCTTCCTGTCTAAAATTGCCTCACGGCACTCCCGATTCCACCAAGGAACGGGAGTTTGTTTGGGCTTTCCGGAAGTCATTGGGATAAAACTGTTGGCTGCCTGAAGGACCATGTCGTTGAAGCGTCTCACAGCTTCCGTTGCCGAGGCCCCCGCAGGGGAGTCCAAAGGGCCGCAGGCACCCCTGAAGCCCTCCCAGTTCGCCCGTCGAAAGTTCCATCGGCGCAATCGAGTCTGCAGGTCAGCTGAACGTGATAGGCGGATGGTGATAGGGAAATGGTCACTGCCATGAAGATCTTCGAGAGTACTCCAGTCAAGCTGAGATAGGAGCGAAGGCGAACAAACAGAGAGATCTATAGCAGAGAGCGAGCCAGAGGGCATAGTTAGGTGGGTGGCGCGACCAGTGTTTAGGAGACAGAGAGAGAGTTGAGGTGAAGGAAACGTTCAACCGTTCGGCCATGGGGGCCCGCACGATCCGAGGGCGCTCCCCATGCTGGATTATGGGCATTAAAATCCCCTAATAGGACAAAAGCAGTGGGAAGTTGGTCCACAAGGCTATTTAGGCTTTGCATGTCAATGTTGCCCCCCGGTGGGAGGTAGATAGAGCAAACCGTAAATTGAAGAGCGTTCAGATTCACCCGGACGGCCACCGCCTGTAGAACCGTGATCAGTCGCACAGGAAAACATGGTATAGTGTGGTGGACTGCTACCATAACGCCGCCGTACGCAATGATACTGCTGAAGACATCTTTTCGGAAGGTTTCGAAATTTCGCAAGTTGAAAGTTTTTCCAGGCGACAATTTCGTCTCCTGAAGACATAACACAGAGGGGCTAAGCTCCGAACAAATGTTCTGCAGGTCAGTTAAGTTGGCCCTGAGGCCTCGGCAGTTCCACTGTAAGATGGAGGTCGTGGGTTATAAAGGGAACGGGTCTGCGGGTCTGTGAAAGAGCCGCTGGCTACTTCCAGTGTGGGCCTGGAGGGGGCCCATAAGGCTTCTTCAGGGGCCCGGGGAGGCCCAGTTTGCCTAGCCTCCCGAGCGAAAAAGCTCCTTTCGGTGCCGCTGGAGCAGGAACGAGCCCGGCTGACAGGAGCGCCGTTGCGTTCCTGGGGCGAGGCGGCGGGACGTTTTGTACCACCGCGTGCCGGCGCTGGGCCCTCAAAAGCCGCACGCAGTGTTTCCACTTGCGTGCTTGGGGTCGCAGTGACACTCGTGGTGCCCCTACCAGTAGGTGGGGGTCGGCGACTGGTACTCCTATCGGGGAACGATGTCGCCGTTTAACCGTCGGGGCTTGCTTGCCAGCTCGGCCGACGGTTACCCAGTCCCCGGACTTATCCAGGGGCTCCGCGACCGGGGCCGAGTCCACACACGGAGTGGCGGTCTGCTCCGGTCCCCCAGCCGCGGACACAGCCGGGGACGGGGGGACGGAGGTGGAATCCCGTCCCATCCTACCGCCACCGGCCGGGACCGGAGAAGGCAGAGGTGGAGGTGGCACTGCCTCCGGTTTGTGTGCCGGGGCAGTGGACCCGCCGGCCGGAGCCGAGGGCGGTGGGGGTAGGGCTGCCTCCGGCTCAGGTGCCGGGGCAGCGGGCTGATTAGTAAAAACCAGCCCCATCCTCCCTGCTAGGCGGATAAACTCCGCCACAGACAGGGTCCGGATGGCTTCGTCCCGCGTCATCACGCGGGCTGCTCTAGTGCCTGCAGAAGAGGTTGAAGTCGCAGTTGCTGCGGTCGCTTGAGAGTACGATTTGCGGGGGTGAGAGACCTCATAAGTCTCTCTGGCCTCTCGGAATGTAAGATTCCTAGACACCTTGAGAGAGAGGATTGCTTTCTCCTGCTTAAAATCAGGGCACTCCTTGTCATATACAGAGTGTGTCTCTCTGCAGTTCACACATTGTGGATATTCTTTGCTGCAGCTATTTTTGTCGTGTCCTTCACATCCACACCAGCTACACACTTTTTCCCCCGACACGAAGTGGAAGTGTGGCCGTATCGTTGGCATT
Organism: Lepas anatifera; assembly: GCA_034440635.1. NCBI lineage: Eukaryota > Metazoa > Arthropoda > Thecostraca > Lepadidae > Lepas > Lepas anatifera. The sequence goes on from JAOTON010001507.1 coordinate 315,414, forward strand.
TGAAACAGCGCATAGGGTTTGGCACATAAGGCCTCACCCCTATCTTCACATATCCGACAATTACGTGGTCCGGCAGATCAGTTTTATCAATTGTCAATGTCACAGTATCCGTTTCTACCACTTCACCGTTTTTCCTAAACTTCATCTCTTTTGCTCCCACGACTCCGAATTCGCTTAAACCATCTACGATGTCCTCTTCAGACACATCTCTCAGTTCTGTGCAGCGGATTACGCCCCTGGAAAAGTTTTTTGTTAGGTGCGCAGAGACAGTCACGTTGATGGTCACAGTTTGTTTACCTTCCAGTCCTCGCTTGGTATACGTCGGGGTCCTTATAGCTAGAGCACGTTCCGCGTCCTCGTGCCTCAAGAATTAACCTCAAGTTGTCCGTCAAGAAGGCGATCACACCGCTTTATCCTACCCAACCGGTCACAAGCTTCTCGACGCTGGAAGGGCGAAAGCGATGATAGAGGGGCGTACCGTCCGCGTATCACCAGAACTCGAGGGCAGGAGGGTTTTGGCACAGGTGCCAGGGGGATGGGTTTGTAGGTTGTGGAGTATCCAGGGAAGTGTTGTTAGGTTCAGCCAGCCACGTGCGCCCCCTTCCAACGAGGGTGCTACAGGGCGAAACGACGCACGGGCTGGCTATACGGGGGGAGACGCCGCCGTTACAGAGGGGGAGAGAGACTCACAAAACCTCCCTGCCCCGACGACGGTCCCCCCTTGCACCTAGCCTAGACGACCCCGGGCGGGGCACGGACACCCCTCCCTCCCCAGGTGAAGTCGAGACCTCACCAAAGGAGGGAGGGACAGCCGAGCCCCACCAAAGGCCGGCAGACTTTTACAATGCTGCTACTCTTGTCGATGCCTTCAAGAGTTCCCCGCCCTTGCGGAAATCCAGACCAAAGTAGAGTGTTGCTAGAGGCACACGAACCAAAACAGCGCCTACCTCAGCTCAGCTACCAGGACTCCTTCATCCCGGGGTACGGGTCGGTGCGCAGCTCACCTTAAAAAGACAGGCGCCCCCACACGGCCTCATCGGAGCAGGCGACTACCACCTGCTCGTCACAACTGATTCCCGGCTGGTCCGAGAGAAGCGAGCCCCCAGCCCGCAGGGCCGGCAATTAGAGGGATCCAATTGCCAGCCACACGAGCCGGAGGCCCACATACACCCAGACCATCCAGGAATCATAGGCACGTGCAAGGACGCCCATGATACTGGGATAATGTGGGTAACTGGGAAGTTATGAGTTGGAAAAGGAAGAGGGTCGGTCTGCGCTGTCCAGCCCAGACGCGCGCCGCACGCGACCGAGGTGTCCACACTCAAGACGAGCAAGAGTGCACACACCCCCGCCACCCGCGGAGACACGCCGGGCCAGACATCGCAGACAGTGGGCAGGAGGGGTATTTAGGAGTGGGCAGAAAGGATACGGGTGGAAAGTCATGGAGAGACAAGGAAATAAGGAAAGAAGAGGAAAAGGAACAAGGAGTTGGTGGGATTTGAATTTAGAAAGGCCAAGAAAGGATGAGGATGACAGTTTCGATTTGGCCTCTCGCCCGAAGGCGGGGGGGGGCGAAACCCATCCTGCCAAATGGGGTCGCGGGTGTCGTCACATCCCGTACCCAATTATCCATGTGCCGGACCTGTCAGCAGGTGCGAACGAGTCCGGCAGATGAAAATTGGTCCCCTGCGGGGTCTGAAAAACAGGAAACAGAATTCTTCCTCACTTTCATGCGCTAAAAAACAGAAATATATCCTCTTTTCTATCAATATGTGACTTCATCAGAATAACACTGTTGATAATTAGTGAAATCCCAAACGCTGATCATAGACTCGCTAAAGCTCCATTCAGAGCATTTCCGCACAGCGAAAATAGCATGCAGTACGAGAAAAAGCACTGGTAAAAAACTGCACGTCAGGTGTCACTACGATAGCTGAGTTTATTCAGTGGTAGAAAGATTATGCATATGCCTGACGCAAGAAAATAATTTCAGAGTTGGATTTTTACAAAAACATTTAACTTTTGTTTGCACAAGTACGGGGAGGGAGGATATGATGTGTATAGCAGTTATTGACCTAATTTGACCAAATAACGCCCTGAACTGGACAACTTTTTGTCGAACATGCCGGTGGACAAGCAGTTGCACGCTGGTTCACTCGCTAGCATGGTATTTTCAGCGTGTGGGCGAGACGTAGGGCTTACGACCAATCATATTACTGCAACCATATTGAAGGTATTCCTTCAGGGTTTGAAATAAGCCAATAGGCCCCTTTACTTTGAACTTTAAAGCCGGCGGAAATTTTTTACCGAGAGCTTTGGGCGAAATTAAATATGCCAATAGTGGTTTCTCAACACGCTCTACAAAACTGCTATCTGAGTTCAAAACCCATTATAAAAGTGGGACACTCCCTTTAAGCCATAATAACTAACTTTATGTGGGGGCGCGGTAGTGGAGTGGTCAGCGTAGCTGGCTTCCATGCAGCCGACCCGGGTTCAAGGCCCGGCGGCTTCCCTGAACAAGGAGCAAGTTGGCTCCCGAGAAACCCTTCCAACAGGGAAAGAGTTGGCGACGCGATATGACCCTGGCAGTTGGTGCGTCGATAAGCCCCAACAATTATTTAACTAACTTTATGTTTTGAAAACAGGCTCAGCGCTCGGAGGAATTGTCCATGTCTAGCAGCGTGATGTTTTGGGGCCAACCCAAGGCGCAACAATCCCAGCCAGCATTTTGGTAGGGGAAGGTTGGGGAAACATTTGGGAATCGTACGGGGAACCCCAAACGATACCCAACCAGGTTGGGTAACGTGATGGATTCCCCTACCGTACTGGTCACTCTTCCAAGAGGTGGGGGAAATAGTAGAGTTCCCCGCGCGGGATTTGTTTAGGAAGCCCCTATGAATTTCGGACTTGGGGCTTGTTTGAGATTCCCTAGGTAGGCCCCTTAGGTTTTAAGCTTTTTCTGTTTCTGGTTTAATTTGCCACAGGCTGTCATTATCAAGGATCAAGTATATGTAAGTTCCAATCATAAGTCGAGTGAATACTCTGAATATAATTAATCCATTAAAAATATGGTACGTTTGACGTTTTTGATGTACTAAATTTTAGTATAATATATGTGGCGGAACTATATCTGACAGTAAGATTCCGCTAGCCTTAACTTGCAGTTTTTGTCTGAATGAAAACATTTAGTCCAAACTCACCCGGGCAGCTCCTGGCCCCCATTCTCAACAGCCTGGGTGCTTATCCCACCTACCCACTATAGCCACGTCAATGGCTTGATCAAAATATCGCCGTCAGCAGCACGCGCGTCGCGGTCAGCAACAGAGTGAACGGCCAGTCAGTATAAAACATATTGCTGACAAGGTTTTTGCTGACAAGGCACTTGCTGGTTATAGTATTTTCCGATTTCGTCTCGATTGAACTGGAATCAGGAAGTGTTGGAGTATAAAAAGTAAGGGGACGGGCCTCCGCTGTCCTTTCCTGTTCAATGGGGGATGAATTTATATGAGTGGATGAGTGTCCGGAACATATTTTTCATCAATAATGCGTATGAACGACCATAAGATAATCACCAGCAGAATTATATCATAGACTCGTGAAGGGGTATGGATGTCTCTGTGATAGAGCGTCCGATTTCTGAGCACAGTTTCCGGGTTCATGTTCCGGGAAAGTCTCTAAGTTGATCTGATCTCCCACATCCCTCCCAGCGGGTAAGATTTGGCGACGCCTTTTAGTAATCCTGGCATTTAGAGCATAGTTAAACCCCAAAATTTTTATCGTGGGCGGAGGATAGGCTTTATGGGCGAAATGCTTAGAACTGTTTGGAGAGCAACCCAAACTCCTCCATGAAGTGCAAAATTGGATCCGAGGATGCAAAGCATGAGGTAGATCCCAACAAATCATGCAGCATATGAGAAATGTGAAAAAAACTCTTCCTTCCATATGAATTTTTTTCCTTTCCTCGCTAAATTTCCACTGGTTTCGGTTTACAAGCTTATGTTGTACAAACACTGCAATGATATTCATAGGCTCTGTTAATAAATCTGAACAACTCAAATGACCAAGACCACCCAAGCAGGTGTGAAACGGAAGCCAGGCAGAGCATGCGTTTTCTTGACATCTCATGGAAGGTAAGGGTCGCTGAATACTCGCCAAGGCCTAAAGTTGCCCTTTTGTGTGGTCACGTAACAGCGCCAAGCCAGCACAGAGCGATGAAAACAGCTACGGTGAAGCGCCCGGAATGATCGGTCGGGAGCGGAGCCCCCGCTGTGAACCCCGCTCCGAGGAGGCGACTCGCACAATGCAAAGCGAAACTGAAACCCGGCACACGCGCACGCACGGAAGGGACAGGTGGGTGGAGACACGCCACTAACTACAGTGGCGATTGATGGGATGTTTGCGGTATGGGATAACTGAGATGAGTGGGGCTGACGGAGACGCCGGAAAATAGTTCTGTTGTGGAGTTCTGACCAGGAAACCCTCCGCTAAAATGAAGAAGGCACTGAAGGCATTCCTTAATTCCAGTGAGCTGCAGTGGAAGGACCAAATATGACAAACGTAGATACTCTATGACCTAACTGTTGGCGCATGTTTTTAGCCTAAATAATTGATATATTGTCATCGTTAATTCAGCTAGATGTTGACAGCTAGCACTCTGAAAGATCAGATATTCTAAATGTGATGTACCTGAATAGAAGGGTTATGTTTCCTCTAAAACATTAATGGAGATTTCAAACTCCTCTTTTAATTCATGTTTCCCTGGCTCTCTGATATGTTGCTTCGAGTATATATTTTGATAGTGTCCAATAAGTATTCTTGGCCCACCCACATATTTGATACTTGAATGCTAGACAAGACCAGAATCCCAGCTAGTTGAATACCATTTAAGCCTCAAAGTTGGAATTTGTATAGCAATACAGATGCTTGCGAGAGCTATTGGCCCTAGATTGTCACTTAACAACGCAAGGTGATGTTTCTCGCTTTAGCTTATGGTTGCAGCTTAAACAATGAAAACTGTAACTCGTATCGATAACTTCTTATGTTTGAGAATAACGCACCGGAACGTTTTGTAATTACTCCATTTCATACACAACATCTGAAATGTTCGCTTCATGAGCATGCTTGTTTTAGAGCAACTTAGCCCACACAAATAATATCACGCCAAAAATACAGTGCAAGTTAGATAAGTATTTGTAAACCCCATTACGAATCAAACAATGGAAAGGGCTTAGCTGGCTGCTTGAAAGTCATACTCATAAGTGCCATACTTGCGTCTGCCCCGAGCTTTTAATAATTGTGGGGCGGTCCATTATTCGGAACGTCCCATTTGTCATTCGTTTCCGCCCTCTCAAATGTCATTCTTGCTGGAACCCCTTCCAGTTTGCGAGTTTGGGTATCCGCAGTGCCAGGGATTTGTCACAGCTGGAGGTTCCCTCACCTGTTGTGCTGTCATCGCCCTTCAATCAATTTAACACCTTTATGACTAACTGGACGTCTTCGCAGGCACATGCAGAATAAAGCGGGCAATAATAGTGGAGCGCTTTCCGTTCTTATCACTTCAAGTGACACCGACGATGGGTGCTGTCCCCTCTTAAATTTCCCGCGCTACGCCCTGTCGATAGATGTCTTTGGATGTCTTCTGCATTCAGTCTGATAGATGTCTTCTGCATGCAGTGTCTTTGGGTACGCGGATGCTTACTTACAGATCTAGCAGTGCATATTCTCTTTTACTAAACCTATTTTCCTGTGATACTACATAATTCCATTTTGCTGCATGTAAGCTTAGGAAGTTTGTTATGATACTTCGTACAAAGAAATTAAAAAGAAAAACATAAAAGTATAGAAACAGGAGAAAATCTGTGAAATATATAGCCTCTTAGTAATTAAAATCCTGGAAGGGAATTAGAAAACGTTTGGAGAAACACAGCGCGATGAGCTGTGAACTAAAATTGGCTAGCTGATGGTCTGGGTGGTTCAGACTATTAGCGTGTGTGATAGGCTCGGTCCGTGAATCTGTTTATTGTTTATTGTTTATTGCATGCGAATCATCAACGGACGTGGTGCCCATTTACAGATGAAGTCAATCTGATAAAAATATTTACAATGAAGGATCAACGCCGCGAGACGATTGTTAAAAGTTGATGGAACAAGTGAGCTTGAAATGGTTCCAAAAGGTAAAACTGCTACCCATAAAAATATAGATAAATACATTTACAAATTCATCTGAAAATAAAAATAGCCTAAGACAGACGTAAAATATAAAAAATGAATGGTATAAAAACATAAACACGTAAAAGAGTCTTAAGACCTACTTAAAATATAGATGTAAAACCTATACACACAAAACCTAATCCCTCACACCCAGCACAAAGCGAAGCACCTGCTTTTTGTACTCTGCTTTCCCAAGCTGCCAAATATCTGCCTCCCGACATGTATCCAGGAACCTATTGCACAGTTTGGGAATCCTGGTAAACAAACCCCTTTTCACCGTGTTGACTCTCGCGTAGGGCACGTGAAATAAAACCATACGGCGCAGCATTCGGGGAGGAACAGCAAGTGGAAACTTATTCAGAAGAAATGATGAATCTACTAAATTTTTGTGGATACCTCTGATGAACATAAGATCATACTGTTTTCGTCTGGCCTCAAGAGGTGCGACACCAAAATGCAAAGTGAGACTATCATAGTCAAATGCTATGTTTTGAATATTGCAACGTCCACAGAGCCAAATTAAAAATTTATGCTGGGTTCTTTCCAGCCTTTGCAAGTGACTGTCAGCTGCTCCTCCCCAAATCACGCAACAATATTCCAGCACAGACCGTACATTCGCGTAATATGTAGACAACATAGCTCTGCTATTGCACTGATGTATCGGCCTACCTCTTTTACCCGTTTGAAAAGATCTCATCATCAATCCTAATGCCCTATTTGCTTTTGAAACAATGTTGTGTATATGTGCTCCGAACGTTAATTTTTCATCGATAAGAACCCCCAGATCTCGCATTACAGTGACTCTTTCGATGGCTGTGCCACCTATAGTATAAAGAGCATGAACGGGAGAACGACGTAGCGTCAGAGATAGGACTTTACATTTTGATGGGTTTAGCTTTAATCCCCACAGCTCAGACCATTGATATAGGCAATCAAGATTGTTCTGAACAAGTCTTGCATCATTTCGATCGTCTACATTGTGATAAATCTTAACATCGTCTGCAAACATCAAATTATCTGTGCACAACGTCATCGGTAGATCATTTATGAAGCAGGCGAACAATAGAGGGGACAGAAGTCCGCCTTCCGGTGTGCCCGACGGTGTAGGTATCCAGGACGAGCACTGACCGTTGAAAACAACTCGCTGTTTCCTCCCAGACAGATATGACCTACACCAATCTAACGCCTTACCAGAAATATGGTAAGAGTTTTTGAGTTTGTGTATGAGAAGAGCGTGGTTCACGCTTTGAAAAGCTGAACTGTAATCGGTGTAGATCACATCCGTCTGGGATCCAGCTGCTATATTGCCCCAGGCTTTTTTTAACATCGTCGCCAAATTAGATACGCACGAGCGACCTGGGATGAATCCATGCTGTTGCTCGGCTAAAACTGGACAAACGTGAGCAAAAAGAGAAACATATACAACACGCTCAAGCACTTTGCTCAACAGTGGTAACAAGGACACAGAACGATAGTTAAGTGGGAGAGTCTTGGCGCCTTTTTTAAAGATAGGCACTATATTGGCGCGTTTCCAAACGCTCGGAAAAATCCCCTGGCTAACAGGCATTTTGCATAATTTTGTCACAGGCACGGTCAGCTCCTCTGAACACTCATGAATCACGCGTGCACTGATATTATCTGGGCCGCAGGCCTTATGGCTGTTGACACTGATCAATACGGATCTCACGATATCTTCGGACACTTCGAATGTACTTACAAGATCCAGTGGGTAATCTGGCGCGGGTGGAAATTCACCCACAGCAGGGTCGGTGAATTTAGCGGCAAAGGCTTGGTTTAGAAGCTCCGCCTTCTCCGCATCTTCTGTCACCTTTCTGTCACCGTCTAAGAGGTAAGAAATGGCATTGTTCCTTCTCTTTTGACACTTTAAAAATGTCCAAAACCGCTTGGGGTTTGTTTTGAGGTCATCGACTAGCCCCGAAAGATACTCATAAAATTTGCTGCTAGATATCTGCTTCAAGCATCTCCGTTTCTCTTGAAAACAGGCTTCAGTTTCGAGGGACCTGTTCCGTTTCATTCTACGATGGGCAGCTTCCTTTTCCACCAAAGCAGAGCGCAGATCCTGATCGAACCACGGTGGATGACGTCTTTTCAGCTGAACAAGTGGAATGTGGTCGCTGATGGTAGCGTTTATTATGTCGTAGAATATCCTAGTAGCATCATCAACTGGCAAATCATCAAGAAGAGACCAGGGAATCAGCCTCAGCGATGTACGCATGCCGTCCCAATCAGCCCGCTTATAGTTCATGGCGGAGCGTCTAGTCACCAGTGGACTCGCATGGCTTATAGATGCAATTTCGCAGGTCACTTCCTTGTGGTCGGATGGAAAACAACCGTCCCGGACAATAGCGTCCACGCGGTGATCTGTACAAAGGACCAGATCCAGAAAGTTTGTCTCACGTGTTGGTTGGTAGACATGCTGGAACATGTTTGTCAGATGGAAAGCGTCCATAAATTCAACTGCTCTTCGAGAATGGCGCAACATGATTGGTCTTGCGTGTCCTGACCCCGTTGACTCCCATTTAATGTCAGGAACATTGAAGTCACCCATGGCGAGAACCACTTTTGCAGGATTGGTGCTGGTGATTCTGCATAAAGTCGACATTGCTTCTACAAGTGCATTTGTATTTTCTGGAGGGCAGTAGCAAACAGCCAATAGCATGTGAGGGCTGCTTTTTATTTCTACCACGAGCATCTCGGCATGCTCAGGCTCCAGATCTCTGCGCCTCTCAGGTCTGAGGGCAGAGTCTATAAGGCATGCAACCCAGGCTTAATGAATCTCTGTAAGTTTTACCAAGTTGACTGGCTCGGTCCCACCCAGAGGCGGGGTTTGGTGCTCTGTCATAGATCAAGCCTAGCTTTTTCCTTTTCCTTCCAGTATGACCTGTGCAGTTGGGGCACCACTGAGCCCCAAGAAAAAAGCTTCTTCAGCAGCGACTATTATCTCGACTAATTTTATAGACTTTTATATTCCAGTGTAGGAGAGATCCTGAAATAATTGAGTCAAATTTTAATGAAAATTTAAACGTGCCTCATTACCACTAACTCTAACGGAGGCGTAGGAACATGGGAGGCCAGGGCATGGGCGGATACATGATTTCTGATCTGGAGGAAGGGCACATGATCGGGGGGCACATGATCAGGGAGAGGGGCACATGATCGGGGGGAATCCTAACCAGGGGGTACCGAAGGTCAATTGGTGGGGGGGGCAAGTACCCTTGTTTCGAACGTTTACGCGCCTATGATCTCTGCACAAACACACCAGACCCTTCCCGAGGCTAACGGTCAACTATTGACACATGAGCCGTCCCTTCGTCCCAGGTAGTCTCTCGACCAACCATGTCCTTCAGCATAAACAGGGCTCCCAACTGACCAATCACATCCACGTTTACAGGCTATCTGCCTTTCTTGAAGAGGATTCACAGCCACTCTTGTCACGCCAGCGGATATTCTGCCTCATTTGAATTTTCGGCAGTCCGTGGAACGGTGATGGTGTCCGTGAAAAGCAAGCAATTGTGCGATTAACGGATTTTGCTGTAAAGCTTGATTAAGAACGATGTCGACACATGCCTTTGAAGAAGTTGAGGGAGAATATCAACAAGAACACTTTGCTATACTTCGTCAACGGCTTCTGACTTTGTCATATTGACTTGAGACAGGTAAGCACGATTGCATGTTTTGCGGCCTGTGCTGAAAACTGTACGTGTTGTGGATATGCTAACATGCTTATAAAGGTATGCACATATTTTATGAGGTAAGCAGGCCCCCAACACGTTAATGATGATGCTAAGTATCAATAGTGTCTTTTTTGTATTTTCATCTTCACGACTGATTACCCAGGCTTAATGAAGCAACAACTTCTGAAAAATATTTCGTCAGGGGCGGACGAAGACCCGAGTTTTTTGGAGAGGGGGGGCGAAACCCATATCTGCCTCTCTTCTTGGGGGGGGGGTGGGACGTGCGATTTGGGTGCTCGACTGACCTAGTATAAGCTACCTCTCCAAGTACATGATCGCTCTCCTGGGTGGGGAGGCTGGGGTGGAGTGGAGCGAAGATTTAATTGCTCGACAAACCTAATGTAAACACCTTTTTCAAAAATGTATCCGGCCTTTGGGGGGAAAAGATAGTTTGGCCCCCTCAGGTTCGCTGAGACTTGAACACAGGTTGGCTGTGCAAAAAGTCCGCGTGACGACGCTTAACTTGTTGCTAATTCAAAAATGATTTTATGTTGTTCGAAGAAGTTATGATAACCATCTAACCTCTACGATATGATATATATCTTAATGTAGTCATGGTTGACGGCCGGAGCGTGGTTTCTCGAAAATGTTTCGGGTGGCTTAATTTCTAATAATGCCAATAGCCCTCATGATAAAAGGACCTAGCATAATATAAAGTGCATTCTAGCCTTGTCACCGGCCTGTTGAGGAGCAAAAAACAACAGTTAAAATTCTTTCAAATTAAAAACACGAAAATGAGGACATGTTAACTCGAATTAAACCTTTCCTTCGGGTGCTCGGGCACCCCTGATTAGATATAAATCCACACCCCTGGTTAACGGTTGTCTAATTTGGACATTCTCAGTCCTTATTTGGATCCACGTGCCAGAATTATGGCATATGTTCCACATTGCTTATTTTTTCCTTCTCAAAAAATGAAACATCCGAATGCTCTAAAAGTGCGCTGTTCCTCGTGCTGTTCCACGTTGTGTGACGAACTTGTGGCGTTGACAGCACCACTGGACACTGTTTTGTTTTATACCTAGTTTGTTCCTCTGCTAACACCCACCCCGGTGGGCCTCCGACCACCTCTGTCTGGTAAGAGGGGGGGTTCAAACACCCCTTTGATCTCGGCTCCTATGCGGGATAGCGAAAAAAACACTAACGCTGGCGGAAAGCTGATAAACATTCATAACTAAAATGCATAAGTCGCATTTTGGCTCACGTCAATATTAAGGTCATACCAGGTCAAAGAAGGTGACAGGTTAGAGAAAAGTTTCTGAGCTCTAGCGTCTGGCAGATTTTAGTTAGAATCAATGTTTAGGTAGCATTCGCTTCCCTCGTTAAGGCGAATTCAATGATGATATGATGTACAATATGACTATACTAGGTCAAAATATAAGATGACCTGATCTAAGGTCCGCTCAAGTGTCACATCAGCCTAACATAGTCAATTTGTATATCGATCGACTCGTAATGATAATTCAAACGTAATGGTATCATCGAAATAAAGGCTTTTAAGTTAAATTTTACTTAATTTTTTGTTATAGTTTGTACTAGTGGTGAGTAGTACCGTTCAAAAGATCGGAAACATTTGATGAGCATCACTTCCATTTGGATGGTAGGAAAAAGGTTCCATGGAACCTGGTGCGTTGATGCTGGTTTTTTATGATATTCTTACCGTGGGTATGTCTAGCTTGTCCCTTTGAATATCTTATCATGCATAAGCGTCACCACCAACAAGGTGGGGGCCAGTTAATATAATAATAATAATGCCATTTATTTCATACCACTTGGGTACATATGCAAGTGCAGCGCATAATAGAGAAACACGCAGTACACACAACATTCACGCATTCTTCATAAATATATACTTATGGTGACATGTCACATAGATATCGTTGACTAATCATGAGACCAAGCTGAAGCTTAAGCTTAAATAACATTTTCAGTCATGCGCTGGAGGTAAGACCAAAATACATTATAAAAGTGTTGCTTTGATGTCCTGCTCAAATCCATGCCTAATATTCCATATTTTTCTCTTATCTTTAGGTGGTTGATGTAAAGCAGTCCAGTGCGAACAACATCACTATTTTGTAGGCTCCGGATGATATTATTGTTGCTGAATTGAAGTCTTCTAATAAATAAAAGTTGTCTGTATTCAATGTGCATTTGGCAAGTCAGAAGTTTTAATTCATGGCACAACGGATGATTTCTTGAACATTTGGGAACCTTAACAAGCCTCTTAATGCTAGAATGATACGCTAAACTTAACTCCCGAAGAGCTCTACCACTCCTTGTCGCCCAAAGCTCACAAACATAAAAGTTTGAACAGTACGTTTGAAATAGTCTTACTAAGATATGTCGATCAGCGTACCCTACAGTAGTCTTCAGCATGTTAACACTGTAATAAACTGAGCGTTTTATTCGTCTCATGTCAGCACTACAGCTCAAATCATTTTCAATCACATGTCCCAAATATTTAAATTTATCAACCCAATTCAGATTAACCCCCTTCAGTTTTACGCTAGGTGGGTTTGAGCGAAGCAGGTGGCCAGAACTGTAAGGTCTGCTGGGGCTGAATACCATACACACAGTCTTTTTCACATTGAATTTTATGTCCATTGCGTCGGCAAAGAGCTCGCATTCGTGCACTAATAACTGAAGTCCAGACCTGGAAGGAGCTAGCAGTACGATATCGTCAGCGTAGGCTAGTGCATTGACTGAGCTCATTCCAATACGACATCCAGCGCTATGGCTCTGCAGTTTACCAAACAGTTCATCAATGTAGACTGTGAAGAGCAATGGTGATAAATTCCCACCCTGCTTCACACCATTTTCTACCTGAAAAGAGTCTGATCTTTCGTTAGCCCACTTAACACTCATTTTTGTGACCTATACCAGTAAAGTAGCAGTTTGAGGTAGGATATTGGCACCCCTCTATCTGCTAGAATACGGAAGAGTTTTGAGTGGCAAACCCGATCAAATCAATCAAATCTTAATCTTCACGTTCCTGTTGAAAAAGCTACTCCATCTAGTCCCCTTGTCGGATTTCGGTCTCTGTTACCTTTTCTATAGGCTGGTTAAACAAATTTCTGATTTATTTCCGATTTGGCTGAAGTTTAATGTGACATCACGCAACGAATGTGTGGTGTCACGTGTTTTCATTAAAACATTCGTGAGGTTATTTGATTGGATATAAGACATATTGGTTTTCCGCAAAATAGCATATATTGCATTGTTATCAGACCCAGCAGGTGTTCTTCCCGGAGTGCTGACGAGCGCCACCTTCGCTCGTGCCCTGACTGCCACTGCCCCTGCAAAATCGGACCCCAGGTCCTCCGACTATGGGTGTGTTACAGTGTATCCGCGAAATCCGGGAATCCGCGGACTTCCTAGTGAGTCCGCGAATCTCCTAGTGATTCCACGGATTCCCAAGAACGCTCGTAAATCCGTGGAATTCCGGCTGTTTGTTTAGTGAGTCCGCGGAACATCTGAAACAGAGCCGGGTGTCCGCAGATTCACTAGGGAGTTCGCGAAATACCTAAAACAGTGCCGGTGATCCGCGAAATTTTGTGAAATAGCCGTGTATCTAAGCAAAGCGGGGGAAACTCATGTCGCCTCGTCACTATAGGCACAGGAAACGTGTGGGCGGTAGTGACGAGTCCGTAATCGTCTCAGAGTTGGGGAGGCACTGCCCTCAGTCCAAAATTTGGGGCCACCGCCACATGGCCCCAGTTCCTACGCCTATGACAGGGACAGATGCAGCCGAGTGATTTTGCAGTTGGAAGGTAAACATGCGCCGACAAACCGTCGGGCGAATTGTAGGCAGAGTTGTGCGACTCGCGAGTCAGAGTCGGAGTTTAACTCAAATTCTGACTCATTCGACTCTGAGTTGAGTTGAGTCAAATTGACAAATGAGTTGAGTTGAGCTGAGTCGGTTCACAACACGTCAATGAGTTGAGTTGAGTTGTGAAGACAGCGAGTCAAATGAGTTGACGAAAAAGTTGGCTCAAAAGGTAAACATGATGTCAAGTAAAAGTGTTTGAATTTGCCTTCCTTTTGCAAACCTCCTTTAACCTCCTTTAAATACCTTTTCCCTCCCGAATTTTAATTGTTTAAATTAAAGATTCAGTTTGTTTCAATATATCAATAATTATATGTTTCAATTGCTTATTTTAAAGGCCCATCCGGCCAGAAGAAATCCCTAGGCACAAGTAGTACATATACTCGAAATATGTAACAGGTTCCTATCACTGGCCTTGTCTTAAACATTTGAAGTGGTGGAACGCACCACAAAATACTTGTAAAATCTCTCAAAAACCTTCTCATCTTCAATATTTAACACTACTTCTTTACTCCAACCACTCCGACAACACACGTCGTCGTCGCTGATTGTTGTCGGTCGTCAGTGGTCTTCGTCTGAGAATAGTGTGTGCGCCATTGCTGTCTTTGAAGAGCAAATTCAACTGAGCATAGGTTCAAGCTTAACTAGCCTCAAGGCAAAAAGTTTAAACATCACGTGATAATTCATTAAGCAATGCAAATATTTGTATGCCTACATGTTATATTATTTCTTTTGTCCTAAATGCGCCGTCTACTGCCGCTTTTTTCATTTTGCCCATTAGAAGCAGATACTGCTATTAGCATGGAAAAATTGGACCTCGGATTAGACAGAAATGTTGAGACGCCTTTGTCGCAAGAATCAGAGGAATTATTTCATGCTACTTGATTTGTCTGTTCAGAGACCCTGGCCTGGCGTCCGTGTTTTATTTAGAAAGCTATACATTGTAAATTTTCTATGAAACCGTGCTCCAATTTTGAAGAGCGATAGGTACAGTGGCGGATCCAAGGGGGGAAAGGCATTTGCCCTCAAACGGAAAAGCTCGGGGTAAAACTATGTTTTTGCCCCCGACCCCCCCCAAAGTGATCGACCTCCTTTTTTCCCCGACTCTTTTTTAGTTTATAAGCAAGATTTTGGTGTTTCAACTCTCAACTTCAAATAGAACCAGTTAAGTTCAGTGTAAAATATTGGGCCTCGGACTGGAAAAAGTATCTCGAGCCCATATTTTTAATCCCGTGACATTTGTTTTGCTTTTCGCCTCAAATACCCAAAATTCTACCGAGAAGTGATATTGTAGCGCAGCTTTCTCGGCGTGGCGTTTTTTCTTTCTTTTTTTTGCTTTTGGACTTTTGACTTTGGTTTGCCCCTCCCAAACCAACCGGCTAGATCCACCACTGGATAGGTATGTACTGTATTGAAGGTTCTCAAGGTAAAAATTGGATTGGGTTTAAAATATGAATATATCAAAATCCAACACGTTGATAGAATTTCCATTTCTATTGTCCTTCGTCATATATGGTATACTTTTTTAGGGTTTGCTGTAGTTCTTAAAATTGGCAATTGCAGCTAGATATTATAGTAATTATTGCTTAATGTTTGATTAAACTCATGGCATAGTAATGTTTTTTTATGAAATTATCTCGCATCGTTCTTTAACAGAAAAAACAATACCTATACCATCCCTACAAATACTGTTTATATCATGCTTTTTAGCTTGGACCTTTTTGACAGTATTGGTATGGAGGCTTAATTTTTGCCTGTGTTGGTGTAACCTTAGCCCTTTTAGGTTACTTTCCATTTCATTTACCTAGTTTATATAATATGCAATGCTCTTTTTAGAAATAATTGCAACATGTGGTAGCTTTTTTGGGCAGTGACAGTCTGGAAGAATTAAAAAAGTTATTCATGGTTCTGTTAACCAATGTTTGAATGCCAATTGATTAATTTTGCCTCTATCAATATTCTGCTTCATGTCAGACTTTCTGAACAGCTTGGTGTTTGCTGGTTTATTGATTTATTTCTTAATGTTTTTTTAAATATTATATACGTATCATTTATTTATTTTATTTTGAAAATGACTCGGAGTTTGAGTTGATTTGAGTCGTGAGTTGAGTCAGAGTTGAGTCGGATGAATTTAACCTTGAGTTGGAGTTGAGTCGACTCACTGAACTCTTGATCATGATTTGAGTTGGAGTTGAGTCAACCGCTCTTAGCACTTGAGTTGAGTTGAGTCGACTCAAGGAAATTCTGAAACGCGCAACTCTGATTGTAGGGCTAAGTTCTTAGATAAATTTTATCATCAACTCAACCTAAACAAACTTTTTCAAAGAGTACCACCCAAATATATAAAAGGACCGTAATTAATAATAATTAATATGGTAGTTTGATATGGTTGAATGCAGCAACGAAAACAATTTAGCTGCTGCTATTTCATCCTTGCACCTGTCACTGTACGCTTCCACTGGTCTACATTTTTTCCTTGTCGATCTGGCCTTGCTCCCAACTTAAACTTAGTTCCAATGTCCCTGACCAAAGGCGTAGGAGGCGGGGGGGGGGACAGGGGCGCCCACTCCCTTAACTTTCAAATTGGGGGGCATTGCCCTTCAACTTTCAACCGATTCCGTTAACAAGTCCAGTAATATGTTTAATTAAATTTGGCCCCACCAGTGGTGACCGCTTTTGCCCGCTCAACTTGAAAAATGTTCCTCCGCCTATGTCCCTGGCTAAGGCACCATGATTCCCTTGTCTAGTAGGAAATGGTACAGAGGCAGATCCAGAGGGTGGGGTGGGGCAGGTGCCCCTTCCAATCAAATCTTCGTTCTCCAAGAAATGGTCTCGGCGCCCCTTTGAAAGGTTCCATGGCTCCCCCTGAAACGTTACTTCCCACCCCCACTTCCCCCAGGATCCGAAAATCGGCACCCCGTAAGAAGATTTGGCGCCCATCTGAAAGGTTTTTCCGGAAAAAGATTGGCACGCCCTTGGTTCAAATTCCTTGCCCCCAATTTCCCCCCACCCCCGATCGGCAATCCTGAATCTGCCTATAAAAAGGTATCATGATATACTACATCAATTATTAGACTGAAACTGATAGAAACTACGCGATGTACCCGTTGGCGATAGTGGCTACATTAGTATCTTTTTACCCTCGCCATTATCGTGCACATGAAAGCTATCAAAGAAACCTTACCAGACCACATACACCATTAAAACATAGACATTGTTTTGCTCTGAAGATAGATTACATCCGTCCTGCATTGATGACAATATCCAGGTTGACCCACATCTGAAAGATCCAACAATTTAGTAGAGTTTTCGAAAGAGGCCGGTGAGAAACTATTCCTCTAATTTTCCACAGATACCTATTCCCAGGGATTTCGCGGACACCCGGTTCTCGTTTCAGTGATTCCACGAATGCCCTAGTGAATCCGCGAACACCCGGGTCTAGTTTCAGGGATTCCGCAGACTCCCTGGACAAACGGTCGGAATTCCACGGATTTCCGAGAGTTGTTGTTAGTCCGCGGAATCACTAGGAGATTCGCGGACTCACTAGGAAATCCGCGGATTCCCGGATTTCGCGGATACACTGTAACAGGTGCACAGAGAAATGCGGTCAGCTTGGCTTACCTTGCAGTGCTATAGTATGGATATATGTATACAGCTACTTTAAACATTTCTTCTACCATAATTTCGCTAGGCCGTGCTCTATCTGTAAACTGTTCTTTCAACCAATCCAATTCGAAATAATATTGCCTTTACGATACATTTGCCTTTACGATACATCCTATAGGATGTATCGTAAAAGGCAATATTCTCTTATAGTTTATGAGCTTATAAGCTCATTGAGCTCTACTTCAAAATTTGCTACATGCTGTGGTTCTGCCCACTAGCTGCTTCTGCACTTGCTGTTTATATGTTTCTTGTGCGCAGCGTGGTATTTTCTTCTTTCAGAGACAATTTTCTCACCTGCAGATTGCAGTTGATTAATGACGGGGATCACCGAGATCTTGACGCGGCTCGAATGCGTGGAATGCTCCCTCGATGAAATAGAGGTCTCCTTGAGGCAGATGTGCCTTGATGAAGAGAGCGTTTCTCTTCGGCGTCTGCTCACGACGCGCGACTTTGAGGAGGCTGAGAGGCAGCTCGCCAACGATGCAAACATGAGGATGTGGGTAAGTCATGATTATGTTAATGATAACGTTTTGTGGATCGTGTACATTTTTTGTTTATCTTGTGGGCTTCATGCACTATCATTGGTTTTAAAAGATCTAACATCACGTTTAGAATAGTATGTTATATATGTTTTATGAAGTTACTAATTTCAAGATCGTCCAATTAAACTGTTTCCTCGTGAAATTTCCCACAATTTAGATACATCAAGTATAAAAAAATTGAATGACGACCATCTAGTAAAACTCACTGAACTATTTTGATTCTAACTGCAGATAGAAAACAGACAAATTTCTGAATTAGTACTCTAAGTTCAGCCATATTCATGGAAGATAATGTGTTCGACTCTTACTCATTACTAATTCCAAACAACATCTCAATGAATAATATTCTTATCTTGGCACTTATTTTTAAGTCTCTTCGGTAATGTACACAGTCCTTTCCTCTGGCCCTTGAATCGACACCTTATCTATATTTTGTGTAGCCCAAAAGCTTTCTATGTATGTGAGAGTGTATCCCAGTGATGTGAGCTCCAATCAATATGTTGACAGCATATCTCTCTTTCATATGCGTCGGAATGAGTATAACTGCATAAACATTGCTGCAGGTGCGTAGTAAAACACCAAAATGGTAACCCATAGACTAAACAGTGGCGGATCTATCCGGTCGGTTTGGGGGTGCCAGCCAAAGTCGAAGAAAACGTAACGGGGTGAAATATATCGGCACAATATGCTTGTTTTTTGCTATCCAATGCCCAATGTTTACACTGAAGTTGACTGGTTCTGTTTGAAGTTGAGAGTTGAAGCATCAAAACCGTGCTTATAAATTAAAAACGAGCCGGGGCAAAAGGCAGGTCAACCGTATTGGGGGAGGGTCAAAGCATAGTTTTGTCGCAAACTTTTCCGTTTGAGGGGGGTAAATTACTTTCTTCCCCCCCTGGATCCGCCACTGAGACTAAATATATTGTGATTTCGACTTTCGTTGAAACACCACTGACAAAAACAGCGTCTGCTATGCATGAAAGCATTTACTACTACGAAAACTTCTGGCGTTGGTTTCTGGGGCTTTTAGAACTTCGGAAGAGCGCCACTGGCTGCCTGGCCAGTAGTCTGCACCTGCTGATGTCACAGATTTTTAGCACCAGCCTGTGCCCACAGTTTTCCCTGAATAGAGACAGAACGACAAAAACTATTTGACCGAGATGACCCTCTCTGAAATTATATGTGGTGGGTGAAAACGTGATTACCCTGCACATTTCCCTTTCCTTCAGTAAACATAAGGAACTTGTATCGTCACCACGGAAGAAACCTATGAGCGGTAGAAACCTATGTCCCTTTTTCTATGCTCATTCAGCTAGGTATTGCATGAGTATTTTTATTGTAATAAATGACACTACAATATTATAAAAAACAACACAAGTGTATTTCGTAGGTGCCACATTTCCAAAGCCTATATTACAAAACTTCGTGCAACTATATATTGAGAAATAATAAAATAACCAGAGCAGCCCCCTTTTTCCGGGAGCGGTGTTGTCTCCAACGACGTCCCTGACCCTGATGAACGCTGTTATCTCAGATACTACTCTGTTATTATTTCACATCTGCCAAAAATATTATAGTGTTCTATTCTTTTCATTGTTAGCAGGAGTTGTCAGGCTACTCGTTGTCTAAGCGCAGGCTCAAACAGGCATCATCCAATAACTAGCCTTAGGTGCTTTCCATCGCTGCCCGCTCACGAATAGTTGACCACGCAATGCCTATGATTAACGTTACACCTTACGTTATGTTACTTAAGGTTACAATATGTTATTGTTAGATCCATTTGGTGCTCTAGTTCGTTGCCCTAAATTTCGGTTGATTGATTTGTTAATTTATACCGATGTTTATCTTTTGCAGATGCCCTGTATAAGGACAGCAAGGGATCTCGCTCGGAGATCAATCAACGTATCACGCGCTGGATATCTGTATCGCGAGACCACGCCGGTCTCAAAGCTGGCTCGTAAGAAAAGGCGCAGCGCTTCAACTGCAGCATCTCAGCTGTCTACGCAGAACCGGAAAAGGATGCACAAAACAGTGAACCAAAGCTGTACTGCACAACACGGTCAAAGCCAAGAAGTGAACATACCTCACGCTAGGAATATCATGATTCAGCGCAGTTCAGAACAATTGATTGTCTGAAATTTGCCTCACTATCATTTCTCTATCACTGAACCCTGAACTCCTCATCTTTTTAACACGGTAGTGATGTGAACGTTGTGTACATCTGTGAATTGTGAATTGTAAAAATACATTGAACATCAGTGTCATTGTTATCGTTCTATATAACTTCTTTTCGTAATTTTACCACTTCAAATACATTAATTGATGTTTATCTCCTGAACATGATGATGAAACTGTTGGTGAGACAAATATTGTATCAAAAACATTGTATAGAAAAGCATAATGATGTGAAATACACTTTTTGCATATCTCTTTTCATTTTATCCACAAGGATCAGGCTAGAAGTCATGTGATTCTCGCGAACCTTATTATAAGGACAATCCCACTGAATTGGTGTATGAGAGTAAATATTATTGTTGATGGGCGTTTCCTTGGCAGTCAGAATAACACTTATGATATATTTCATCAAAATGATGCCTCAAACTGTGAGGAAACGCCCGGGGAAGTAACGCATGGACGTGTGGGATTGGGTTGGGATTCCCCGAACGGGATCAGCATATTTTCGGGGTTCAACTCACATATCGCGGTGGGGGAAAGTTGGGGAAATCATAAGCGAATGCCTGGGAATCGGTTGGGGATCCCCGTACCCAACAGATTAGGGCGATGGGGAGGGTTCGGGGAAACCCTACCTTAGAGTATGGGGATAGGTAGGGGATCCCCGTACGGGTTCGGTATGCAGACCTTCCTTAATTTGGCATACCGTGGTGGGGAACGATTGAGAACTCCCCAACCAAAAGAGTGGGGAAAGCTACCGTTTCCCCAATCAAAATTTCCCCGTACGAATTGTCTCAAATCCCAAGCAAACGCTCGTGATTCCCCAACCCTCCGGTTGGGTTTCCCCGACCAATTCCCACCATTTTGCACTAGCGTCCCCGTACGGGAATCGCCCGGAATTGCTGGCTGGGAAGGCACTGCACCTGAATGTGTTCTGCTCTTGTATGTAGGGGGAAAGTGGGGGTCACGGACACCGTAACGATGGTGTGAGTTTTCGATGACTTAGTGAGCTTGTTTCGTTCCTATTTTGGCTGTAGAGATACTTCAGACATTTATCTACCACTGTGCAGGCAGCCATGTGTCTGTAATTATCATATCAAAATTTGCGCAAAGTTTAGAAAAAGTAGCAAAAGTCCATTTCGCCCATTTAATGGGGTAACATGGTCACCCCATGGGGAAAGATGGACAAGATGAACAAAGTGATCGAACCAGGCCTTGAAGATTTCCATCTGCATCCGCCCACTAGGCGACTGTCTTCCGCTGCGGGGAAGGGGGTATTTTTTAGTTATTCCGTCAAAGGGTCAAAGGTTGTCATGCCTTTTCTTAACTTTTCAATGACGGTGGATAAAAGTATCAAGGGCTGTCGTGGAACTGTGCAAAGGTTGATCCAGGATCGCCGATCAGGGGCCGGGGTATCTTGCGGGGGTACCATCAGATCGGGGGGGCGCGCACCCAGGGGGAGGCAGCGGGCCCGGTCTCCCCCAAACGCTTTGGATCAAGGTGCCGCTCCCATCCATGTGGAACGCCGAAGGCGCCCATCGAGGGGAAGGATGAGCCTTCACTTGACTTTTAGAGGCAGTGCTACACTGACTGCCGCCTCTCTACCCAACATGCCGCCCCCTACACCGACTTTGCTGCCCTTGCACCCAACAAGCCGCCCCTAAAAATTACACTAAGTCTGTGGAGCAAACAATTCACCGCTCTCACCCCCTCCCCAGGATGCGAAAATTGACCGCTATTTGGGCGAACAAGTGCGTCCCCTGAGGCAAAATACCGCTCCCTCTACCGGCCTGCTGCCCCTCTCGTCAGCCGCCCCAACCCCCACCCCCTCCCCGCGCCCCCAAAAATCCTAAGTGCGAAATTCCTCGCAGAGGTTAAGAGCGTTCGGTCTCCGGCTGTGCTCGTTACGTGGGGTCCCATCAGGTCACGTAGAAAGTACGGTCTCTGGCAAACGGAGATATAAGCCCAGTAGCTAGACTCACTCCAATGTAACAAGCCCACTGCCCACAATGCAAGGCACCAGCGGGCGTGCCCGACGGCTGTAAGCTGCGATGCCTGGTGACCGACCGGCCCAGCACAGCCGGGACGGGTAGGGGAGGATGAAATGTCAGCGCAGTTTGGGATTGCAATAAATATGTTTTGCCGTCTCAGGGCACCTCACCTGTGAGGAGGTTAAGAAAAATTGTTGTAATACAAAACACCATTAACACGCGCATTGACGGGGGTCTGAGCCACCTTCGCATTGACGGGGGGGCGGGTACCCGCCCCTAAGATCTCGAGAACCACGGTAGGTAGCGAAAACGGTAAACGGCGTTGGGCTGCCCATCCACTTCTCCATCGAAAACATTTGGACCATTTTTTGTCAGGTCACATTTAAGGTCACGGGAGGTCAAAACATGCCCGTCATAGGGATAACATGTAAATTCAGTTTTTCGGGCATTAAATCTGAACAAATAAAGATAGAGCAAAACGACTTAAACTATATGAATCCTCTTATCAAGCCGAATCGAATGATATATAATTTGACCTTGCTAGGTCAAATCAATGATTTGACCTGACCTGGGTCAGGTCAGGGTCAAATTATATAAAATGCATATCATTAGAACCGCAAAGCCCAGGCGAGTCTAATGCAGCTAAAATAAATGCTCTATCACCATCCGTTACTGAGTTATTCCGTAAAACCATTTTTCCATGTATTTCCAATGGAGAGGTCATGCCTCGTACCTGACCTTAGGTCATCGATATCAAAAATACCGGAACATATTTTAGAGACCTCGGTGGGGCCATTATGTGATATGAGTTTCAATCGGATAAGTTCACCCTGCTCCGACTTATGCTATCTTAAACTTTTTTGAGGTCGGGTCACTTGACCTGTAATGGTGACCTGACCTGAGATGACCTAACCTTAAAATTTTCACAGAAGTTGTAAAAATGATGAGGGAAAAGGTATACCAAGTACGGCGGCGCTACGCGCCGCCGTTTTCTGCTATCTCCGAAAAACCCGAGGGGGCGGGTCCCGCCCCCGTCAATGCGCGTTCCTGTGTGCTTCCCTGCTCCATTCGGTGGCGGCAATCAAAGAATTCATAAGTCGCGATGTTACTTTGCATGTACACTGCCAAAGTGAAGAACGTCATCACGCTCCTGAGGGGGGGGTTGGAAGCGACACCTTGGGGGCCCATCAATCTCTCAGGGGGCACCGTGGCCATTTCAGGGGGCGCTGGAGGTCGAGGGGTACACCTGCACCTGGATGACCCCCAAATGTAATTATATGTTCTCCAGCATTTCGGGCCTTGTGTCCCCACCCCCAAACCATCAGCCAAATCTGCCTCCGCTCAGGTGTATCGCTGGACCCAAAAACCCTTGATAAATTTATTTATTGAAGCTTACATTATATAAAATCAAATATACTCTTGTGCGGAGTAACATAGACACCATGTCCATCTTGCCCCACGCGAGGTGTCCGTCTTACCCCACTTTGCTCTTCCTAAACAAACTTGGATATGAATCGGACGTCATTGCGATTACACAGTCAGCGACTGCGGTGAACAAAATGTAACATCTTGAAGAACTATATTACGTAGCGCCGATAAAGTATCTATAGAAACATCCGTGCAATGACCTTACGAATTCCATTGTGAAAAAACACATGAGTTACAGTTTTTACTATTATGAAAATTGTATAAACCTGAGAGCTCACCGGACCCAACGTTGCTATGCGACCGAGCGCGCTAAAAGGAAGCGTATTCACGCTTTTCCCGGTCGTGACGCTGTCGTTCGTCCCAAACAGGAGTGTCCGTCTTACCCGCGGTGTCCATGACCCCCACTTTCCCCTATGCATGTGTTCTAGCACTTTCGGAACGTTCGGTATGGCCCGAAGGAACCGTTCACCCGGGCCTAACTCTATACCACGTTGGGATTCCACAACACAAGCTAAGTGATGGTGTTACAGTGCCTGTTTTTTTCGAAAATTTAATGTCCCAGGTGTAGCTGACTGGTCCAGTAAAAGAGGCCGTTGGTGATCAACTAGCAGGTGTATTTGGCACTCAATGGTGAATTACTGGTTCACCTCCATGTAGCACGCTCGTCTGAGCACATGCCCAACTGCATTTCCGAACCTGCTTGCCAAACCTGCTGTTTCTGAAGAGAAACATCGAATTAGAAAGTCTCTTCGCACTATTAAAAAATGGGGAATGAAATGGGGAATGGGGCACGAATTGGGGACATATGGGGAATGGGGAACAATTGGTGACGTAACAGCGTACAGAAACGCACACTCTCGACACTGCCAAACCATAATCCATCATGGACTCCACATCTCGTTTACATGGCCTCTTCTCTCTTATGTGGCCTCCACTATTATAAATACCTCTAGACGAGCCACATCTGCTCACATTCTGGCCCTCATTTCCTGATATTCACATTTAAATCCTTGAAATTTACCGATATTCATCATTAGCTACCTACCAAATGAGAAATACTGCACATTACTTCACAATAGCACATTAAAACACATTACCCGAATCCGCAGCCTCTTACCACAATGTTGGCGGCTTCATTTTAATCCATTTAGTTAAAAGGCGGATCGCCTATTTACTGGGCTCCAATCAACTCATCTGCATCTCCCTGGTCGACACTCCAATAATTTGCTGCTATCTCCGAATCCTGGACCAAATTGCACTCAGTTCAGACAATGGCGCATTTGCGACGACATGCGCCATACTAAAATCCCATCATTTACAATCAATCTTTCAACAATCCCCTCCCAAATTGAAATATATAATCATCAGTGCAGAATCGGTTCATCTATAACCCTTAAAACGCATAATCATTCCCTTGCAGGAAATTACTTACATTTTTGCGGCGTAAAATCACATGTTAACGAGATGGGGTTTTGTATCCTAATGACAACCAAGGCAATAGAGTAATAGAGAATGACAACAAACAACAACGAAATCCTTCGCATGAATTCCGAACGAGCTACTCGACTGCCACTTAACATTTCGAACTTAAATTCCAGGCTCAGTATTCACTGCCTCCCATATCTCTCGCCGATACCTTATCTTATTACCTTTCATTGCAGATTAATCCACATTTTATTTGCGCCTCGATCTACGAGATTTTAATTTTAACAAAGGGCTTGTTCCAGCGCCTCCTTAGAAAAAGATGAGAGTAGCTTGGAGTAAGTCGGAGCAGGCGCAAAACCAGTGTTCGCTGGACCGATTTCGGATGAGATTGGATGAGATATCAGCTGATTGCGCCTGATCAGCGCCAATATGGCGGGCGTGGCGCAGCTAGAAACTAATCGAATTTGATTAAGGCCTCTGATACTCATTTAATATATTTTAGTGAAAGCGGAATACAGAAAAACAACGTAATCAAAACCTCTAGCTGCCCACAAACGTCGTTTCTCACTGTAAAACAACTTATTTTAGTTTCTCAATTGAAATTCGTGCGCCACAATTGAGCTCCTCCAACCTCCTCTGAAAACCACCTTTCGTTTGAGAGGAGGTTGGATTAGTTTGAGATGAGCTTTGGCGAGCTTGGAGGAAGTTTAAGGAGGCGCTGGACCGGGCGAGAGGAAGTTGGGAAGCTTTGAGGAGGTTGGAGCAGGTTTGGGAGGCGCTGGAACAAGCCCAAAGTGACACAGTTCTGACCCTCAGCTGATTCCTTCTAGAACATTCCACAACCATCAGCGCCAATGAATGCAAAGCCCCACCGATAGGTGGCGATCTACGGTCAGCGCCGTCTCTGCCGACGAACGCAAACCCACACAAATAGGTGGCGATGTCGGCCATATCTGTCCAAATGTTATACAGTGTTACCAACACTCCCATAAATATCGCAGGCTAACCATATTCGCTTACAGCCATTACACCAGGGGCGAGCCATTTCAAATTTCGTCCATTAAAACATGGAGCGCAACTATTCGCGCCGCCGACTTATATGTGTTGGTATGACGGCCCTTTTTGGAATATCTGATTATACCCAGGAGTAGCCCAGTTCCACCTGGTGCGGCAGGGGCGGATATAGAGTATCGCCTTTCATCTTATTTTATTCCTTTCTTACATAATCGTTTCACGTCATCTGCGTTTTACTGCTAGTTTGCGGGCGTTTTTCCACCCTCTCTGTGAAAAGCCTTGTCACTAAATGTATATGGCTTCAATCTAAGTATGAATATGAAGATCGTCACTGAGCGGCTCCTGAGGAGCGACTGTAGTCCGTCGGAGCGGTCGCCCGAGCTTTCCGCACGGTGTCTTCGTTAGCCGGGATCTCGTGTCGCGGCTGCCTCAACAAAGCCGTTTATCACGGCGACCGCCATTATTGAGGTATCTGTTCACACCCGGCCTGTTGTCGGAGCGGTGGTATTACAGGGCTGCCACCGCCATAAAACATCCTGCAGCGCTCTGCAAGTGGAAGATAGCCCGCCTGTCGTAATCAAGACGTACGGAAACAAATTGGCAGCATGCCCGCGACCGCGCTCTGTAGCTCGTGATGACAGGGCTGTCGATGCCAAACGAGCACACTTCATGGGTCCTAATCATGCGCATGAGGTAAGGTACCTACATACATATAAAATGGCGCATTCATAATGTCATAACGGTACAAACTTGCAACATTTGAAGATACGGTTATAGATACATCTGGAGATATAGTTCACAAAAAGCTGCAGTTAATATCATATTGTGTGCTGTGCTTACTCAGTCAACCACCGGGTTACGTTATTGTTACCAACAAGCCCAACAGCACAAGTTCGCTGGTGTCACCTTTCTCCGGTGGATGGCTCTGTCGGACTCTCGCGTGCTCCAAGCCCGCGGAGGTATATCGGCTTACGTGTCTGGCGCACCGTCCCGGCACTCATCACAACGGCACTGGATGCCCGGCGTGCCTGTAAATCACCAGCCGCAATGACTATGTTTTGGGCAGTGAGACCTGTTCAATTACACGGCCAGAAGATACATGGTGCAACTGCTCTCTCCAGCCGCAAACTGCCGTGTTCTGAGCCACAGACACCGGGCACCGCAGGCACCGCAGCCAACACGTCCCGCAGCCATAAAAGCAATCTAACGAGCACCGCTCCTTCATTTCGGCGCGGTGTGGTGGCATTAGAATGATTTGCCATTTCGACATAGGACCATGACTCGCCGCCGAATGAGGTGATGGCACCTAATAAATGAAACGGCGCATGCATCATGCTCATGTCCGGTTGCAGTCGACACAGGGTGGTTAGTTGCCTGGAAACTTCGTTGCTTTTTCCCAGTTAGCTCTGCCTCATCAACACCAGTCTGCTCATTTGTTGAATGTTTTATTGCGGTCATATATGTTTCGGGTGATAGTGGCGATGTGATATGGTACATTTCTTTTTCTGTCGTTCGCAGCCAAGGCGCTTTGACAGTGTTCACCGGGTTTCCAAATATTGGAGACCTTCAGATTTAATCAGAGGCTGGCGTCGCTACCAATTTTTTTAATCGCTACCGCTACTAATTCAGTTTTTTTAAATATCGAGGTCGCTACTCCACTATCGCTACTTTTTGTTACAAAATGTTATAAAACCGCTGCCCAAAATGATCGTTTTTCTTTGTTGTTTTTAAGTATATTTCGAGAAAAACTACCCTCTCATCTGTAGGTATACTACATAAGACGTTGGCAGTTTTATCCTATAATGTGAAAACAGTTGCACAAAAACATTAATTCAACCTCCTTTTGTTTTTTTCGGATGGATAAACACTTCTTCTTTATATCCATCTCCTTACTTTTGGTTGGCAATACCCTTAATAAGCTGTCACTAGCGATAATGGTTCTGAATTATTTGGTGTCTGCTACCCGCTACTCCGCTATTTCTTTATTAAATAAATCGCTACAGCTACCACACTATCTTTAGAGCGCACCCAAGTAATGGGCTAGTGGACTGAAGTAGTGAGCCGCCCGACTCTGATACTAATATTCTAGAACGATAAACTTTAGATTTTTCTTCCACCGATATTTTTTCGCAAGACCATTCTTGCTATTTCCGCAAGAATGGCGTCCGATGTTTAAAGGTTCGGTTTTCTTACCGAATACGCTCACGAGATCTCTCTCTCTCTCTCTCTCTCTCTCTCTCTCTCTCGTAACCACCACCAAGCCACAAATGAGCGTTTTTATAACCCTTTTTGATTCCGAGACCTCAGGAGGCACTTTAGAACCCTCTCCACTGAGCGATGATCCCAGATGCTTCTTCACCGCCCGTATCGGAAATATTTGGAATCCGAAAACTTCGCTCTCAAACTGTTTACAGTTCTGCCAATTTGAAAGCTTTGCATTGAGTTGTCTAATTAGAAAATGCAATAGTTGAAATTCAGAGGCTGACGTTACAAAATTATAACCTTATTTCCCCTGTACCTTATTTTCCCAGTGGCAACAATATTTCCCAAACTACGACCTATGTGCAGATTTAAACATAAAATTCGATGTCAGGTGCCTGAACGGCTTTCGATCCGTCATGCTTAATGGTGAATACAAATATAGACTTTAAAGTCATCAAAGATTTTTGTCTCGGAGACCCCGACCCGTTAGGTAACAAAACGCTCATTGGCCTTGACATCAGCGGCGCAAGCCACCTGGTGGCAGGCTACCGAAGCAGCTGAGCAACTGCGACGCTAGTTCAGCAACTGACCGCTAGAGGAGAAGCCGGCTGTTTTAGCCGTGCCAGGAGTACTGGCTTAGGATTATGGGATAATTCTGGCTATTTTTACGTGTGAAACCTAGCCACACATTACCAAATTCGCTACGAGTTTCGTCTGGGAGGAGGTAGAGGGCGTGGAGGTGTGGAATCCATTACATCTAGCTGAGGATGTGTGTTATTTCAGACTAAGACTCTTCGATTCGGGTTCGTATTAGCCTCTGTTCATGTGGTAAAAGCAAAACTTCACATGTTCTCTCTTTGGATTGTATTTTTGTAGCCATTATCTTTCGCTTTTGTCTGTGCTCGTCACGCTCCCTTGAATTCTGTTCTGATAAGTTCAGTTCCGTCATTCAAGTTCTACTTCCGTTACCTCTGTTAGTGACACTATTCCGCCTGTTTTGCGTTGCACCTGAAAATGCTCGTTTTGTTCCCTGCTTGAATTTGCCCTGCCATTTCGTATTTTGTGCTTATTTATAGAAACTAATGGAAGGATTCGTACAATGGTAATTAACAAGAGAAAACGTATTTTCTCACTATTACTATCTATTATTGCTACCCAACACTTAGATTGCGCCTAAGCACGCAACTGCACCGTAAAATTAATATTTTAACAGAGGATTGAGCCATTGCTAAAACGGTTTGTGATGCCTAGGCACCGTTGATTATATAAATATATCATTATACTGGTGGATTCTAGGGAGGGGGTGATGAAAAGGCATGTCCCCTGAGCTCAGAGCACCGTCCCTAAACCAGGATTTTTACTGATTCATTTAACACGCGCATTGACGGGGGTCTGAGCCACCTTCGCATTGACGGGGGGGGCGGGTACCCGCCCCCCCTGAGATCTCGAGAACCACGGTAGGTAGCGAAAAACGGTAAACGGCGTTGGGCTGCCCATCCACTTCTCCATCGAAAACATTTGAACCATTTTTTTGTCAGGTTACATTTAAGGTCACGAGAGGTCAAAACATGCCCGTCATAGGGATAACATGTAAAATTCAGTTTTTCGGGCATTACATCTGAACAAGTAAAGATAGAGCAAAACGACTTAAACTATATGAATCCTCTTAGCAAGCCGAATCGAATGATATATAATTTGACCTTGCTAGGTCAAATCAAGGATTTGACCTGACCTGAGGTCAGGTCAGGGTCAAATTATATAAAATGCATATCATTAGAACCGCAAAGCCCAGGCGAGTCTAATGCAGCTAAAATAAATGCTCTATCACCATCTGTTACTGAGTTATTCCGTAAAAACCATTTTTCCCATGTATTTCCAATGGAGAGGTCATGCGTCGTACCTGACCTTAGGTCATCGATATAAAAAATACCGGAACATATTTTAGAGAACTCGGTAGGGCCATTATGTGATATGAGTTTCAATCGGATAAGTTCACCCTGCTCCGACTTATGCTATCTTAAACTTTTTTTGAGGTCGGGTCACTTGACCTGTACTGGTGACCTGACCTGAGATGACCTAACCTTAAAATTTTCACAGAAGTTGTAAAAATGATGAGGGAAAAGGTATACCAAGTACGGCGGCGCTACGCGCCGCCGTTTTTCTACTATCTCCGAAAAACCCGAGGGGGGGGCGGGTACCCGCCCCCGTCAATGCGCGTGTTAAATGAAGAACTGGTTTTTCACAATTTTCAGCCCTGTCACACTATACAAATCCAAACCACCGGCCCCTTTACCTTTTCCTTACTCCAACTGGGATCCTTGGAAATATGGATCTTCATAAACGGGTTAAAAGGTATCTCCCAAATTATTCCGGCAGCAAATATTTTACTCTTCTAATGTAATGATGCCACTTCTCCTTCTACGGCCCTTGTGGGAGCCGCGGAACTTTATCCGCGTTCAGGCAGAGCTCACTCGTGACGACAAACCCAGTGGGCATAAGAAATGAAGTTTAGACTCCAATGTCTTCGCTTGCACATAGTGAGATATCACAGGCTCCACTTATTTCTCTGATGTAAAGTACTTCCATGAGTTGGCTTAAGGTGGCATAAGTAAGAAATGGGTGAATCTATCGGATTAACAATTATACCACTGTGAGAATAAAATCCTTTTTATTTTATTACTCGTGTTGCTCGTGACTCATGATCTTTGCTGGCCGTCACCACAAAAGATCCGACAAGTAACGATACATTTATATTTAATGTGTTAAAGGTGGATGAAACATAGGGATACAATCTTACCTCACCGATAGGTTAAACCACACACACTTAGCCTTCTGCTCAATTCACTCGCATTGCCTCGTCACTCGGCAGCCGGCACGCAGAAACGCCGGCTGCTGTACCTGTGGGCTTACATGGCGAGAAGAGCGGCGTGCCGGAGATGATCACTTACAACCCGTGTTACCGATGTTCACCTCCAACCAGCAAGCCCCCACTGCCGGACCGAGCCTGGCTTTATACGCAACGATCGGTTTGAGCCGGGTACATAACCTTGTAAGCTAGGAAATGATGTTGTCCTGCGGCGTTAAAGGCGTGTAGAGGCGCGACGCATCTGGCAAAACCTTCCGCCTCGCCCGGATCTGACGAAGGTCACCCGCCGCCGACGCCGCTGCCGCCGCCGCCGGCTAAATATCTTCACACCACATCATGGGCCCACCGAGTGCTACAACATATATTCCAGGATTTTTCATATCGATAACCTAAGGTCAAGTACGGACCATTACCACTCCATTAGAAATACATGGGAAAAACAGAAATTGGGCTGTATTTGTGTAGATACTGCTGAGAATACCTTCATATTCTGTAAATCTTAGTATCATGGGCCCCTTTCCAGGTTCATGTTGCAAATTTTGACCTGTGACCTCTGAGAGATTATCTGGGGCAATTTAAGCAGCTTTCAGACATAGGTCTTTAACTTTGCATGAAATAATGATGCAGCTCTTATTTAGATACTATTGCGTTCGGATTGCTATTGCAAGTCGATTGATATGCATATTGACTATGCTAGGTTAAAAAGTGACCTTGACCTGAGGTCAGATCATTTTTGTTTTTAGACCTAGTATGGTCGTATTATGTATCATTCGATTTGCTGTGACGAGAGAAAGCAAATGGTGCCTAAAAAATGATTTTAACTCAACTCTGTCAGACGCTAGAGCCCAAAAACTGTACTCAAATCTACTTTCTTTGACCTATCATGACCTCAATATTGACCTGAGTCAAAAAGTGACTGATATAGTTTCTTCATGAATTTTTATGAGCTATCCACCAGCTTTCGCGTTTTTCACGCCATCCCGCATAGGTGCCTAGTTTGAGGGGGGTGTTCAAACACCCTCCTCCCACCAGGGTGAAGGTGGCTCGGAGGCCCACCGGGGCGTGGGTTAATCGAATTTCCCTTCTCTGTCAATGCTTGATTTTCCTTCTTCTTGGACCAAAGGTACCCAAAAGTTAATATAGCTAGGATATAGCAAGTTTCTTACGTTACGTTAAACAGTGCCCTTTTTCTCCCCGGGGTGCCTTTCCCTCCACACCAAGCCTCTGGCTGCGTCCCTGCTTGTCATCAAATAGTCCCGACGGACCCAGGCCCAAAGTTCGGAACGGTTGGGGGGGGGACGGGGCAGCTAGGTCAATACTCTGAAGATAAAGCGTGACGCGGCTGCCCTGGGAGAATCTCCGTTGGCTGACGAGGACGTGCTTCTTTCAGGAGTGGGACTTTAAGGGAATGTGGCACCTTGGTCGAATCCTGGAATTTAGTGCAACTTGGGAAACTTTTAGCCGAAAATCATGGAATCGTCCAGGATTTCTCTGAGAAATGTAAAATAAGTTCAATATTTTATTTTTTAAAATACTCTTCTAGATAAAGAAAGAAATATCTGTCTGTGGATGATGTCATGATTTGGCAACCACTACCATATTCCGTAGGCTTCCAGAGTTTCGATTGGCTCATACTCCCCGTGACGTCAACATATTTCGTCACACCAACAGCCTGAAAACTGTGGCCTGCTGCTTGAAGTAAATGAGAGGTACATTTCAGGTAGGTTTTAACTTTTCTCTGCGAAAATTTTGAGTTTCAAGACAAATGGAGTACCGGATTTTCCGGCATACTTTATAACTTCGCTATCTCAGCTAAAATCACGTTATAAAGGTACCACCTTTCATTTAAGGTATATTTCCTCCAATGCCTGACGCAGTGGCCACGGTCACGAGTCACGGTCAGAGTTCAACCACCTCCCAAAATGGTATTGTATTAAGCTAAACTCACATATGCCCTGGGGCCCTAGCATAAAGTGGAGAAAACAGATTATTCCTGTCCATACCTTGAATGAAAATGTAAGGAATGAACACGGGGAAATAACATCTTGGTATAACTCTTTTTATGCCATGGAGTGTAGGCGTTACTAAACAGAACTACTATATTTTACAAGCTGATAGGAGGGGATTAGGAGGGATGGTGAGACCTCTGAGATTAAGATACAATACGTTTCTTTACTCAATTTTATACTTGTTTTCAGATCAGGTATTTTGTGGTGTATGCATTTGATCCCAGGGTCTACCAGTACAGTAGTGTATTTCCTCTGGTTCATTGCTGATTTCTCTCATGGCTAGGTAGCGCTTCCAGCCCGACCTCAAAAAAACAGGAAGGCACACCCAGTCATCCACCAATTACGCCCGTCGCGACATACCGCTGTGCGAGGCGCGAGAGGGATAGGGCTCGTTATAGCCAGGACACTTCCTCGCGCTCAACACAATGCGCACGTATTGCCCGTGGAGGCGAATTTCGACGAAGGGATGAAAAGGTATGTTTATGCGGTAACACATGTGTTTGAATAAGGTGGTCACAGCAACAACATGTCGGGGTATCAGTCAACCCTCTAACAAAAAGCTTTAGCCGGCTGATCCTAAGTCGTCACCCGGTACGTGAGCCGGCGACAGTCCGGATACGTGCCGGACACAACAGTACAATGGCTTCGCGGTGGGTGGGGTGGAGGGGACCATCACTCAGCGTTGCCGGGACACTTACCGAAGGGTTGGCTACAATGTACAATGCCAACTCACCGAGATAAATCAAACAGCTCCTGACAGTTCCGTGAAAACGATTGCCAAAGATGGCACCTTAGTACCAAAAACAGGCGTGTGCCTAAGCATTACCTACGTCCGTCTGGGAAGAAGCGGATGTCACAGCACATTGACTCATACAGTGGTCACTTGCAGCATAATGATTGGTCCATTTATAACTGAAACTGATAACCTCTCAGCCATCCGAAATACCGCCCCTGCCCATAGTGTGCCTCCTCATCGTGTAAAGAACAGGTTATATCTAATATAAATTTCTCGCAAAAGAATTATAAACTTCTGTGATTGTCTGGAAAGTGGATATTCGTAAATATTTCTAAATATTCTGGTCACTGTCTTTACAACGGATGTTTCACTGTCATACGACCCAAGTGCCGCTTCCGCTGATTTCGGGCGCCGAAGGCGAACGAAAATTGGCGACACGTTGGGTACGAACAGTGAATGGTAGCAAACACAAAGGTAAAACCTTTTGAAGCTGACCTTTTTTAGTTTGAGCCACCCCTGGTTTTGGGAAGCTTTCCCCAGCACACCATTAGGCGTCCGACTTGGACATGGACCACCCTCATTGATTTTTGCTCGCCCTCTTGTTCAGGAGGCCCGAACCCAACTCAGAGGGTTTAAGATCAGCTGAGGGGGCCCGTAAGAGCTAAGAGGTTCCGAACCAGATAAGGGGGTCCTTGACGGCTAAGGGAGCCCCAGTGCCAACACCTGGGTTTCAAGATAAGCTTGGGGCCCTGACCATCTAGAAGAGACCCAGATGAGCTCATGGGCTTCGAACCAGCTCAGGGGTCCCAGATCAGATCAGCTATGTCAATTACATATATGCCCTTCTGTTGTCCAAACATAGAGCACCCAGCCCGATTGTATTTTCTATTGAGAATTACCTGCCAATTTGACATTTTCCTGGCATCAAGGGTATGAAGGACGAATTCAGAGTAAGCAGAAGAGGGGAGTGGTTACCCTCTGATAAAGTTTCCGACGACACTACACTGCGTTTTGGCACTAGCTAGTGCAAACCTGGTCGATGTGCCTCCCCTCGATAATAAATCCTGTATCCGCCCATGACTAACTTAATACGAGCCCACTGCGGGGGTGTATTTTACCCCAATTTCCTGGGAAGCTAAAGCAAACTTACAGAAGGTGTTCGAAAGCTCTTGACATGTCAAAAGAGAAATTATAACGTTTTTTTGTCAGGTCAATATTGAGGTCACCAGATATTAAAGCAAATTGCATAGAAAGGGCATTGAAGATTTCCCTTATATATTTTTACTGAGTGGAGTAAGATAACATCTTTAAGCATCATTGGAGACCTCTTTTTGTGGAAAATTTAATTGTGTATAATATGACCCTGAC
Organism: Lepas anatifera; assembly: GCA_034440635.1. Classification (NCBI taxonomy): domain Eukaryota; kingdom Metazoa; phylum Arthropoda; class Thecostraca; family Lepadidae; genus Lepas; species Lepas anatifera. The sequence continues at coordinate 350,621 of JAOTON010001507.1, forward strand.
GGGTCAAATGAGAAAACAACTCGTTCTCAAGCTAGGTCAGGGTCATATGGTGACCTATTATCGTCATGTTGCATATCAATAGTCTCCTAGTGACAAGATAAGCACAATGAATGCATAATGGAGGCTCTATCTCAATGTGGTGCGAAGATACTGGCAAAGTAATCACTGTATGCTCATGTGACCTCACATGACATTTGAAGCATCACATGCTCAAAAACTCATATTAATGGTCAATGTCGTGGTGAGAATATATTGCATGAAAAATTTAGATTTGATCTATCAAATATTTAAGGTCACCCCTTTATGCTTTTCACACTAGATTTAGGTATAATGGGCTGAACAAAAAAATTAACCCCATCTTAGGCTAATAATTTGAAGATTCTGAGATACCAGATTTGTGGACAACCCCAATATGACCTCAGCATATTATAATAGTTTGGAACTGATCGGTTGCCAGGTGTTCCTTTGATGCCGCGTAAAACTTGTTATACTGCAAGAAAATGTTTTTCCTATGTGCTCTGTCTATTCCGGAACCACGGTCTGCTCGAGCATAAAATGATTCCATGGAACCTTATTCAAGGAACATTTGAGCATGCTTGCACTCATTAGATCTTCTTCCCGAGTTCCCAGCATAATTTCAGCAAAAGAAGTGTTTATGTAGGCCTTGACAGCTTAAAATTATTCTCGGCTTCTAAGCATAGTGGGAAGAAGATTAAGATGATAACAATATGGTGTTGCAAGTGGTATTTCTTTTATACCACAAAGCATCATTTTACCGTAGGTACTCGACCTATGTTAGCTGCGAAATTCAAAAGCTATTAATATATTCTTCAAAGTTTCATAATATATTAGGGATCAATACATGCTGTCACCGGAAATAACCAGGAATATGGGAGCTTTAGCTACAGAATCATTCGAATCCCCAGTTTATTTCGATGCCAAGTCAAAGTGTATCCGGAGATTGCGTGCGCGTGCTCCGACCCGCGATTGAGAATACTTACTCGCCGTTTCGCGCGATCTTCAGTGTTCCTGCCATTGCACGGAGAGCTGACCAAAAAGCTCTGGTGTCGTGATCCGAGCGAAATTCGAGAGGAATTGCTGACCTTTTTCGTTTAACGTCGGCACGTGCTACTGCATCGATCCAACTCAGGTTTTGACCTGAGGGGCCTGGAAGAAGCCGCGCTGCATTTGGCGTGGTGGACGGGAGAAGCCACATCGACAGACCAGGATCAAGAGGAGAAGCTTAAGCTGAGTTTGAGGACCGACAGATTCCGCTGAGAGCTTGTGAAAGTGAAGAAACATACTTTGGCTGCGACGGTTCAGGCATTCATTGTGCTGGTGGCCAAAACCAAGAGTCCATGTGTCAGCTAGAGGACGGCAACATGCACTGAAGCCCCAAGTTTGGCCGTGCAGAACAGTTCTTGCTATGCAAAGTTGATGAAGTGGTGAGAAGCATCTGTTACTGTTGGATACAGCTATCCACGTGTACCAAAAATTTCGTTTTCAGCACACTTTGAGCACAGATTAGAAGCGCTTAACAAAGATTGGAAGGATTTTCACAAGAGCTTCTGAACGCTCGTCCATCGCTGGACAGAGGTAAGTCTCATTCTGTACGATATCGTGTACAGAATGAGATTTTCTCAGCCTTGACGGAATGCTTTGAAGCAAACATGTCTATAATTAGCTCTATGTATCCAAAGTAAACGAGGGCTGCTATCTCAGACGACAGTGGCATGTGCTTGAATTGTAAGCCTGGACCGCTCCTGGGCGATATCGGAGATTATTGTTAATTAAAGGCATTTCATGTGTGTCCCAAAACGGTGAACGTTATTGTTGTTTAATGTTTGTGTCCTGATAAAAATGTTTGTGTCCTGACGCTGAGTGTCAAGCATGTCCTTGTTGACTGCCGCGATTATGAAATTGAACGGTTTAGACACCTGGAAGGGTCACCCTCCTTGGAGTCCCTTCTTGGAGAGTTTCCAACCGTGGGACTGTCTAGTATTTTATCGTTTCTGAAGAGCATCGATTTTAATGTTATTTACTCGCCGACCTAAGTGTGTGTGTGTTTTTTTCGTTTTATCCGTCCTTTTACTATGGACAGACTTTTAGCCACGTTGATTGTTGAAGCCATTCTGTATGCATTTTATTGAGTGTTATGGGCGCCACATGACCTTCGTTGTCGGCGCGCCCTTAAAACCCAATTATGATGATGAAACTAAATCGCCTCTTTTGAGTCTGCATTTGGCATAAAAATAGTCTAGTAGCGAAACTGATGCTGGTATAATTGTAGTCTGTGTAGCATACTATTAATCGTGCCTGGAGTTTCATTTGGTTCACTGAAGGTTCCTCATTACTCTTTGCGTTTTTGTTTTCGTAAATTAAAACTTTCTGTAAAGATATTACTTATATTGTTGTGGTGGCCTTGCTATTACATTAACTTTGTTTAATGATAATAAGGGTAATCCACTTTGCTTACTGCAGTCTACTTCAGCCTCTAGAAAAGAAAATATAGTCATATTTTTATCAGGACACAAACATTAAACAACAATAACGTTCACCGTTTTGGGACACACATGAAATGCCTTTAATTAACAATAATCTCCGATATCGCCCAGGAGCGGTCCAGGCTTACAATTCAAGCACATGCCGCTGTCGTCAGAGATAGCAGCCCTCGTTTACTTTGGATATATAGAGCTAATCATAGACATGTTTGCTTGAAAGCATTCCGTCATGGCTGAGAAAATATCATTCTGTACACGATATTGTACAGATTGAGACTTACTTCTGTCCAGCGATGGACGTGCGTTCAGAGGCTCCTGAGAAAATCCTTCCAATCTTTGTTAAGCGCTTCTAATCTGTGCTCAAAGTGACCTGAAAACGATCTTTAGGACACGTGGGTGGCTGTATCTAACAGTAACAGATGCTTAGTTATCATTACTTTATCAGCTTTGTATAGCAAAGGCTGATCTAACAGTAACAGATGCTTAGTTATCATTACTTCATCAGCTTTGCATAGCAAGGGCTGTTCTGCGCGGCCAAACTTGGGCTTCACGCTTCAGTGCATGTGTTGTCGACCTCTAGCTGGCACACATGGACTCCTGGTTTTGGCAATCAGTACAATTAATGCCTGAACTGTCGCAGCCCCAGTATGCCCCAGTTCTTCACTTTCACTAGCTCTCAGCGGAATCTGCCGGTCCTCAGACTCAGCTTAAGCTTCTCCTCTTGATCCGTTATCACCGCTAGGTCTGTCGATGTGGCTTCTCCCGTAAACCATGCCAAATGCAGCGAGGCTTCTTCAGGCCCCTCAGGTCAATACCTGAGTTGGATCGATGTAGGAGCATGTGCCGACGTAAAGTGAAAAAGGTCAGCTATTCCACTCAAACTTCGCTCGGATAACGACGCTAGAGCTTTGTGGCCAGCTCTGCGTGCAATGGCAGGAACACTGAAGATGGCGCGAAACGGCGAGTAGATAAGTTTTCTCAATCGCGGGTCGGAGCACGGGCACGCAATCTCCGGATACGGTTTGACTTGGAGTCAAAATAGACTGGGGATTCGAATGATTCTGCAGCTAAAGCTCCCATATTCCTGGTTATTTCCGGTGGCAGAATATATTTATTCCTAGTATAATATGAAACTTTGAAGAGGATATTAAAAGCTCTTTCAATTTCGTGGCTAGAATAGGTCGAGTACCTATGGTAAAATGATCCTTTGTGGTATAAAAGAAATACCACCTGCAATACCTTATTGGTATCATATTAAGCTTCCTCCCACTATGTTTAGAAGACGAGAACCATTTTAAGCTGTCAAGGCCTACATAAACACTTCCTTTGCTGGAATTATGCTGGAGAGAGGATTTAATGAGAGAAAACATGCTCAAATATTACTTGAATAAGGTTTCATGACATCATTTTATGCTCGAGCAGACCGTGGTTCCGGATTAGATAGAGCACATAGGAATAAAAGTTGTCTCAGTGTACAATGCTTCAGCACATTGTTCTTGCATCACTTGTTTAACACGCGCATTGACGGGGGTCTGAGCCACCTTCGCATTGACAGGGGCGGGTACCCGCCCCCTAAGATCTCGAGAACCACGGTAGGTAGCGAAAAACGGTAAACGGCGTTGGGCTGCCCATCCACTTTTCCATCGAAAACATTTGAAGCATTTTTTTGTCAGGTTACATTTAAGGTCACGAGAGGTCAAAACATGCCCGTCATAGGGATAACATGTATATTCAGTTTTTCGGCCATTACATCTGAACAAGTAAAGATAAAGCAAAACGACTTGAACTATATGAATCCTCTTAGCAAGCCGAATCGAATGATATATAATTTGACCTTGCTAGGTCAAATCAAGGATTTGACCTGACCTGAGGTCAGGTCAGGGTCAACTTATATAAAATGCATATCATTAGAACCGCAAAGCCCAGGCGAGTCTAATGCAGCTTAAATAAATGCTCTATCACCATCCGTTACTGAGTTATTCCGTAAAAACCATTTTTCCCATGTATTTCCAATGGAGAGGTCATGCCTCGTACCTGACCTTAGGTCATCGATATAAAAAATACCGGAACATAGTTTAGAGAACTCGGTGGGGCCATTATGTGATATGAGTTTCAATTGGATAAGTTCACCCTGCTCCGACTTATGCTATCTTAAACTTTTTTTGTGGTCGGGTCACTTGACCTGTACTGGTGACCTGACCTGAGATGACCTAACCCTAAAATTTTCACAGAAGTTGTAAAATGATGAGGGAAAAGGTATACCAAGTACGGCGGCGCTACGCGCCGCCGTTTTTCTACTATCTCCGAAAAACCCGAGGGGGGCGGGTACCCGCCTCCCCGTCAACGCGCGTGTTAAAAATGTCATCAAAAATTATTTTAAAAAAACTGTTTATGATTTTTCAAAACGTTACGCCAAGGCCCCATGAATAATACAAAATGGAACATTTTATAACGCCATCATTGTCAAATCACATGATCCAATACTAGGTCACGGGTAAAATTAGATTGCTATTTAACTTAAATTTAGACGGCAACGTGTTTTATTTGGATCTCAACGATCGTAGGGATCTCTAATTTATATAATCATCATTATCTGTCTCGAAGATATGGCAAATTGAAAAGAAAGGTTATTTCATTGGGTTCAAACAGTACCTAAGGCCATAACTCAAAAACCATTGAAGAGACCCAGCTAGAAATACCACAGCGCTTATCTGCGTCCCGCAAAACTACTCTTACAAAGTTTCATCGAAGACTAACTTGGAAGGTGTTATCCCTTGGTCGATTTGTCGTGGGATGCCCCAACACCTTGACGCGCAAGCGATCTCGCGTCCGTGGACTGCGCGGCGCGCCGGGTCAGTTGGGTCGGCACGCCCGTCCGGTACAACACCAGCCCCGCGTGGCGGCTGGCGGTGGGGGAGAGGGGAGGGGAAGTGGGGTCGGCGTGGCGCCGATCAGGTAGGGCGCAAGGCATAACATTCCGCGGCTGTAGCGTTCTTCAGCCGCAACTGCTGTCCCCCTCCCCCCAGCGATGGGTCGGCGAGCCCCGGATACCTCCGGGCCTGGACCCCCTCCCCACCGGTAACTCCGCTCTGTCCGTCCGCTCATCCGTGTCATCTGCTCGATGTGGACGGCGGGTGTCTATCTTACTTGTGTTTCAATAATTTATATTTTTTAGTTTTTTTATGGATGGTTGGGTGCCCAACGGCGTAACTAAAGGACCCCGTGCGTGGGGAGCCTGGTGAATTTTACTTCGAGATTGCCTATGGTCCATTTTAGGTCGGTGTCTTACAGGCATGTACCTTTGTACGCATTATGTTAATGCAGGAGTGTCAATATATGAACGGATACAAATGATCAAACCAAAAACTGATCATTAGATGATAGCCTATATGATGTTGCAGATCAAATAAAGCGTAACCGAGTGTTTTGGTGTGCCCAGAGAGGGTTTATGGGGCTTTCTGCTATCAGTGGGTAACCGGATGAGCGCATGGATGAGCGGGTAAAACCTTTGCTTTTTAAATATGCTGATCTTGAGGTGAAACCACTTACCTTTAAATCATATCAGAATATTCCCAGTTTTCAGTCCTCGGCTGCACAGCGAACTGCACGTACTTAAGAGTTCAGCTTTAGGATATATCCATAGAGTAAGCAAATAGAACTTGCGTTTCTACTTTCCGTAGTTGTGAAGTGGTTACAGGCGTAAGGCGCTGTGGGATGAATTTTGGGCGATGAATCGAATGGGTCGATCTTGGGGATGAAGTCGACCGCTGAGAAATTATATCATTGGGAATCCCATTTTCACTCCGTGGAAATATGTGCGTAGCTAAGACCTTGGTTTACGATATTATAATGTGGGGAGGTTTTAACCCTCGCCCCGGGACGTGTTTGAACACGCCCCTCGCGTTTTCTGGCGGCACGAAATAAGGGCGGCGCTTCGCGCCATCGTACTTGGCACACCCTAACTTTGATTGATTCCACGATTTTCCCTACAATTTTAAGGTTGGGTCATCTCAGGTCAGGTCACCAGTGCAGTTCAAGTGACCTCACCTCTAAAAATGTTTAAGATGGTATAAGTAAGAAATGGGCGAATCTATACGATTGAAACTTATGCCACATAATGGGCCCACCGAGTGCTACAACACATGTTCATGGATCTTTTATATCGATAACCTCAGGTCAAGTACGGTCCATGACCTCTCCGTTGGAAAAACATGGGAAAAATAGACCTTACGTAGGACTAAGCTTACAGAACGTAGGCTGTATTTGTGTAGATAAAGCTGTGAATGCCTCCATATTCTCCAAATCGTAGTATCCTGAGCCCAGTTCCAGGTTCATGTTGCAGTTTTTGACTTGTAACCTTTGAGAGATCATCTGGGGCTGCTTAAGCAGGTTTCACACTTGGGTCAATAACTGCAGAATATGATGATAAATCTTTTATTTTGATATCATTACGTTTCTATTGCTATTGCAATGTTATTGATGTCCCCCCAATTTTGAGCCGATTCCGTAGTTTTTCCGTCGACAAATCACGTGATAGACCGAATCGTATTTGGCCTCACCATTGGTTACAACTTTTGCCCCCACCACCAACCTGGAAAAAGTCCCTGCTCCTATGCCTAATAGAAATCTGAAGATTTCTGGCTGCTGGAAGCTTGCTGTGTGAAATTAAAGCATTTGGAACTTTTATTAGGATGACCTTCATGTAAATTATCCGAGTGGGAATTAATTTAATTTGATTGCCTTTTTCCATCGCATCGAAACTGTATGTATGTGCCTAAGACCGCAGTTCACGATGTGCCTATATAGATAATAACAGAAATCAACCGATGTGCCCTTCACATGGAACTGTGCGTACTTCACACCTCTTCTCAGGATATATTTTCATAGCGAATGGCTGAAGAGTTTATTTTCTGGTTCATATGTTTCCGGGAGTGGTTACATAGGCGGATCCAGGATTGCCGATCGGAGGGGGCACCTTCCCGGGGGGCGCCATCCGAACCAGGGGGCACCACTTATGACCGGCAAAACCTATCAGGTGGGTGCCAAATCCTGTCGGTGGGCGCCGACTTTCGTATCCTGGGGGGGGTGGGAAGCGACCTTTCAGGGGGCGCCGAGGGTCGATCGGGGGGGGCACGTGCCCCCGCCCCTTGCCCCCTGGATCCGCCTATGAGTGGTTAATATTTTTTGCTGTGCTAATATGAATCTGAAATGGGCCATCGATCTGCCAGCAGCTTTGCGACGAGTTAGATATAAGTCGAGGTCCAGTTGCTCACGAAATTGTGCATAAGCACGGTTTTAGGCTTGCTTCTCAGTAAAGAAAGTTTTGGAAGACCGAATTTTCCGCAAATTGGACCCGAATTGTGTGTGCCGCGGCGCTTGCTGCCCAGCGGAGATCTTAGAAATCTAGACCGGTGGAGGCCTAGTAAGCCCCTTCCAGGAGGGACATACCCTTAGCAGAAGTCTTAGCTACGATCAGTTTCGTATGCAGCGAAAAATGCGCTATCGATTGGTATACCTTCACATTCAGTGTATTTTCCCAGAGATCGGCCCATTTTAAAATGCGAAGATCTTTCTACTCGCACGGGTAGAAAGATCTTCGCATTTTAAAATAGGCCGATCTCGGGAAAAATGCACTGAATGTAAAGGCATACCAATCGATAGCGCATTTTCCGCTGCATACGAAACTGCTCGTACCTAAGACTTCTGCTAAGGGTATGTCGCTCTTGGAAGGGGCTTTCTGTATTCGTCACCGATTTCTGCGCTTCTTGTAATGGTTAAAAAATACTGACATGAGGGTATGAATCTGAAATGGGCCGATGACCGGCACGTAGCTCAGAGTTGAATTGGGCATGGCGTGATAGCTGAGATCCGATTACATATGAAACCGTTGGAAGCTAAGGATTTGTTTCCGATCCTTATTGGATAAGGGCGTTTTTCCTACAAATTTAGACAAATATCGGGCGTCGCGACGCTTGCCACCTAGCGGAGAACGGGGGAACCTATGCCACTGGAGCCCGCCCGACTCAATCACTAATGATCACGGCGTTCGGACAAGTTTCCGAAAAGTAAAACGCTGTCTTGGCAGAGGTGTCGAAGGTATGAAATCAAAAATGGTACCACTGCATAGCCCAGACAATTGTCTTTCATTACTAGTCGGTTCACTTCATTGTTCGTGCACCCTGCGTGTACTATGCAGCATTCAGTAACCCCGGGTAACAGAATTGATCGTTACCTAACGCCCACAATTTGAATAACAATTCAGGACACAACGGGTTAATTTCGAAGCCAACGCTTAACGTCCCTCAAGGGCAAGGGTTGTTCGCCCTGCTAAGTTCACCCTCTCAACATTCAGTTACCAGCCGACCTTCGTCGAGTAAATATTGAGCGCCGGAGCGCTTCAAAGGCATCGATCCCAGATACTACACATGCACTGCCACTGCAGAGTTTTCGAAGCAGCGAGCAGTTTTTATTTTTTTGGGTTTACTCAAGCAATAAAAACGTAAACAACGTTTTGGTCGTTTAATGATTTCATTCCTTCTCTCGTGTTTAACTATTACTTGTTACCGTAGGGGCATGAGATGTTCTTCTTCTTTGACCAATGGGCAATTTTAGACCTAAAAAATGTTTACATTTACTGATCTAAACAAATTTTATGATGTCAATACCATGTGTTGCATCATATCTGGAACCGTGATTTCAAAATTTTTCGCTTTGTTTTGCAGAGTTGTGCGTTTTATAATTTTCTAAAACGCACATGAGTTAAAGTGAGTCGACTCAGCTTAACTCATGTGCTGAGAGTGGTCGACTCAACCTGACTCAACACATTGTCACGAGTTCAGTGAGCCGACTCAACCTCCGACTCGAGGTTAAATCCTTCCGACTCAACTCTAACTCAGCTCACGGCTCAACTCAACTCAAACTTTGACTCGGTTTCAAAATATATAAAGAAATGATAATATAAATAAATAATAAAAAATGCATAAATCAATAAACCAGTGAAAGACAAGCTGTAGCGAAAGTCATACAGGAAACTGAGGATTAATAGATGGAAAATAAATAAATTAACATTCAAACATTGGTATTATAGCTATGGTATATTATAGCTATGGTATATATTATAGCTATATGGTATATTATAGCTATGGTATATTATAGCTAGCAGACATAGATATCTTTCAGTTCTTTCAGACTGTCACTGCCAGATAAAGCTGTCGCGCCATTTAGCAATGATTTCTAAAAGGAGTCTTGCATGTTTAACCAGGTACAGTCCCCCGCAATTGAAATTGCCATGACTAGGCTCGACCGGCTTAGGATGAATATCTCGCAACCTATGGCGTCTATAGCTTTATAAACGGGTTCTTCTTATGTATTTTTGCAAGAGCTTTCCAGTGGTTACCATTATTTCCTAATCTGACATCTGCGTGAGAAAATATTACACAATTACTGATTTTGCTGCATTTTGACGGGGTAGTCTTCGGCTGACTTGCCACCGCCCCTGATAATCCCCGACCCTTCGCTCGACTGGCACGCATACCTGGGTCACGTGATTACTACGTGTTTACACGACAGGTGCAAGGCCACACGTAGTAAATAGTGTGTGGCAGGCAGGGGGCACAGTGTTTTGAACCGAGGTGATCAGTACTGTCTCGCAGGTGTCTAGCCCCAGGCGGTCCGTCCAGTGACCGAGGCGCCTGGGCACGAGAGTCCAAGACTGGGTATGTCTGAGTTATGGCTTCAAACAATGTTTCCAGCCTCATAAGGCTCACAGGATCACTGCTGAAATATTTTTTCTGGGGGATTAGAGTTCATGGGGTTTAAAACGGCACCCTGTGGCCGAATTTTGTTATTTAACACCCGCCCCGGTGGGTGTCCGAGCCATCTTTTGCTGTAGGGGAGAACACTTCCCCTCGAACCCGGCTCCTATGCAGGATAGAGGGAAACGCGAACACTGGTAGATGGTTCATAAGAATTTATCGCGAAACTACATTACTCACTTTTTGTCTCAGGTCAATATTTAGGTCATGACAGGTAAAAAAATGTGACAGGGTGTAGAGGAGTTTATGGGGCCTATCGTCTGACTAAATTCAGTTAGTATAAACTGTATGGCACCATTGGCTTCCTCTTTTTACGGAAAATTGAACCATGTATAATATGACTATACTACATGAAATCATAAAAGTAACGTGACCTAAAGCTGGGTCAAGGTCTTTATCTGATCTAGCATAATCAATATGCATATCAACCAACTTGCAATAACAATCCAAACGTAATGGTATTAAAATAAAAAACTTTTTCATCATTTCCTGCGAAATTATTGACCCAAGTCTACCTGTTTAACCCTCGCCCCGGTGGAAGGTGCTTAAACACCCCCTCGGGTGTTTTCCGGCGGCACGAAAAAACGGCGGCGCGAGGCGCCGCCGTACTTAGCACACTTTATCCTTGATTGATTCCGCAACTTTTCCCCAAATTTTAAGGTTGGGTCATCTCAGTTCAGGTCACCAGTGCAGGTGACCTCACCTCCAAAAATGTTTAAGCGGCATAAGTAAGAAATGGGCGAATTTATCGAATTAAAACTTATTCCATATAATGGGCCCACCGAGTGCTACAACATATATTCCGGGATTTTTCATATCGATGACCTAAGGTCAACTACGGACCATGACCTCGCTATTGTAAATACATGGGAAAACAGAAATTGGGCTGTATTTGTGTACTCAACAGCTGAGAAAACCTCAATATTCCCTAAATCTTAGTATCCTGGGACCCTTTCCAGGCTCCTGTTGCAATTTTTGACCTATGACCTCTGAGAGGTCATCTGGGGGCTATTTAAGCAGTTTTCAGACTTATGTCAATAACTGCATGAAATGATCCAGCTTTTATTTTGATATCATTGCGTTCAGATTGCTATTGCGAGTCGATTGATTGCATATTGACTATGCTAGGTTAAAAAGTGACCCTGAGCTGAGGTTTGGTCATTTTTAAGTTTTGACCTAGTATGGCTCGTTCGATTTTCCGATTTGATTCATCATTCGATTTTCCGTGACGAGAGGAAGCGAATGGTGTCTCACTCAACTCTCCAGACGCCAGATACCAAAAACTCTACTCAAAATCCCACTTCCTTTGACCTGTCATGACCTCAAAATTGACCTGAGCCAAAAAGTGACAAATATAATTTCTTCATGAATTTGTATGAACTATCCAACAGCGTTCGCTTTTTTCGCTATCCCACGTAGAGGCCGAGTTCGAGGGGGTGTTCAAACACCCCCCTCCCACCAGGGCAAAGATGGCTCGTAGGCCCATTGGGGCGCGGTTTAAGCAATCCAAGATGACCTCTCAGAGATCACAGGTCCAAACTTGCACCATGAGCCTGGAGAGGGGCTTAAGCTACTACGATTTGGAGAATGTGAAGGTATTCAACTACATATCAACAGAAATAAAACCATTTCCCTCAATTTTTGTTTTCCCATGCATTTCCAATGGAGAGGTCATGACCTGTATTTGATCCTAGGTCATCGATATGTAAAATCCCGGAATATGTTTTGCGCTAATTGATGGGGCTATTATGTGATATGAGTTTTAAGAAGACAGATTCACACCGTTCCTACTCATGAAATCTTAAACTTTTTTGGAGTTGAGGTAACTTGACCTGCACTGTTGACCTGACCTGAGATGGTGCAAACGTAAAATTCTAGAAAATGTTGAAGAATTAATTACGGATAGGGTGCGCCAATTACGGCGGCGCTTCGCGCCGGCATTTTTATGCACAGTCGGAAAAATCTGAGGGAGGGTGTTCAGACCCCCTCCCCTCCGGGGAGGGTGAAGACGACGCCAAGAAATTTTTGATTTGGCTGAATCCAGTCAGGTGCAAGGGATAATAATGGGAAAAGCCAAGTATGTCAACCAGACACCACCTGGCCTCTTTTCGCACCCACTACGACGTGGGGCGTCAGTCCATCTCCCTTTCCCCTGTTAACTCAAGAGGCAAAGGTGATACGAAAAATAGAAATGGCGCTGGAAGCTCCTTGCCGTCTTGTTCTAAAGATATGAGCACAAACAAGCTCGAAACTATGACCTCCGGTGATCCCTGGTGGTAGCGTCTTTACTGACGTGATCTCAAAATATCTAGACGATATCTGGCAAATTTGTATTTCGAAGAGCTTTTGAATGAGGAGGAAACTCGACCATGGCCTGCTGTAGGAGTCGCGTTTTTCCCTTGCTTTGTCGTTCTTATCTATGAAAAACAAAAATGACCCACATGGGCGTGGAAATCACGTTAAAACTCGTTGACCTGACCTGAACTGTTATCAATTTTAGTTATAAGTTGTCAGGCTGATAACCATAAATTGGTGTAAGTCGACTAGTCTCTCATTTAAATCGGCTCCGAATAACTCGCCAAAAATGAGGATGGGGCCCGGGAAGAGCACCAAGGCGATTATGATTATGTATATGGGCATATTTTTTCCTTTATATTCCCCGCTTAGCTTATCAATGGAATGGCCTGGGGTTGTGGGGTAAGTTTGAATTCAAATTGTTTATCAGGTTTAACATATATGCCTGTTCCATGGGTGTCTGTTCCTGTTGTGAATTATGCTGATAGTATTGTCACCATTGTGCTGCAAAATAAATAAATAAATATCTCTTTATTATATGGTAATCAGGACTTATGGACCAGAAAATGGCTAAAATGAAAATGATTAACATATTTGGCTACAATTCATGAACGCTAGGTCGCTAAAACTCCTTATGAAGAACAAGAAGGGAGCATGAAAAAGTGCCGTTTGGCTAATGGGGTCTCAATCACAAAAAATGGTAGATAAATGCATGAGGTAATGAGTCGAAACCTGCCACTACACTAAAAATGACTAAAACTATCGACTTGCAAGTACTGAATCCTCATATTTATTTGAAATGTTTCGAAATTATGAGCAGATATTCTGCCTGAATTTTATTCCACTGTTTTCTTGCTGCTCATGTGTCCAGAGCGAAATACACACATTCAAGTCTTGCTTGTTTTCGCATTTTTCCAGGGACAAAGGAAGAAAATGGGTTCAAAGCAGCTTTGGGGGTTTACACACACCGACTGTTGGGGCTATATAGTGTCGCCAACTCTCATGTTGCTGGGAGATGGGCACAAAGGGAACATTACATGAATCGAAAAAGAGCTATTGTTTTCTTTATTAGGCTCTTCGGTTTTCTACCTTGCCCTTGCTTGCCTGGGTATGTGCTCATAACGACCTTCCTCAAAGGTCACATTAGCCCTTGCCAAACGGGAAAGGCCTTCAGGTATTTCGAGCTAGAGGGGTACTGTTGGCCAGTTAGGGAAAAATTCCAAACGCTGGGGACCATTGGTAGGGGCTGCCAACCAACAATGGTCATCAGCTTATATTCAAATATATCCTGATTTGCACAAATCAGTATTCAGATAGAGGGATGTCTTCAATTCCAATTAAATGCTAGAGACGCTGTATTGGAGTGGTCAGCGTAGCTGGATTCCACCCAGCCGACCCGGGTTCAAGGCCCGGCGGTTTCCCTGAACAAGGAGCAAGCTGGTTCCCGGGATATCTTTTCAACAGTAAAAAAGTTGGCGACACCATATGACACTGGCAGTTGGTGCATCGATAAGCCCAAAAATTATTTATTACGTATAATATCGTATAAAGTTAGTGATAAGGGGATGAGGTGGCTTAGTGGATAGCACCCTTGTCTTCTAAGCCACCGGTCCCGGGTTCAAGTCCCGGCGGAGCCTCTGAATAAGTCGATCTGATCCCCAAAATCCCTTCCAACAGGGTGAGAGTTTGGGACGCCGTATGACCCTGGCAGTTGGTGCGTCGTTAAACCCCAACAATTCTTAAAGTTAGTGATAAATGCTTATGTGCCTCTTTCCGGGCGACCAAAACCAATGCAGATACGTTAAGTTGAGATGGCAGCTAAGGATGCACGATAGTTAGGGGCCTCTGAGCCAGCTAGGCTTTCGAAAGATTGCACGAGCTTAAAACACCCTTTAGCCCAAGGGGCTCAATATTAGGCTGCGGGAGTTCTCAAAAATTTATCGAGGCTAAAGATTTAAACTCAATGAAATCCCAAAACGATATACTGATAATAATCTCTCGGGCTAAACCAGAATCAGACCAGCTTAACATTCGTTTCCAGTCCAATTTTAGTCTTGTTGGTAATATACCCTCTCAGGTCAAGGGAGCAGCGTAGGCTTCAGGGGCGTACGCAGACCCGAGTTTTGGGGGGGCAAACCCATGTCTGCTTGTCCTCCTGTGGGGGGGGAAGGGGGTGGGAGCGAAGATTTTTTGCTCTACATACCTATTGTAAACACCTTTTTTTCAGTGCTCGACAGTTCTAGTATAAGCTACCTCTCCAAGTGCATGATCGCTCTCCGGGGGGGAGGGGGAAGCGAATATTTTTTTGCTCTACAGGCTTAGTGTACACACCTTTTTTCAAAAATTTCTCCGGCGTTTGGGGGGAAAGATAGTTTGGCCCCCCTCCAGCGCTTTGGGGGCCATGACCGGAATGCCCCCTGCGTCCGCCAAAGGTAGGCTTTGGTTACAAGGTCCCCCGGGTAATATTCTGGTTTCGCCCAACCAGAATATGTAAACAATATTTATCCTAAAATATTTTCATTTCAGCGACACATCGAACAATTTTAACATCAATAATAGCTGGAACCAATGTCGTGCTAAATTTCGAAGAGTAGTAGCTCTCGAGTTGGTGGATTTCATCAGAGAAACATTCACTATTCACTGCCCTTTTACCCTCGGTGGTCGCACGTGGCAACGAGACCCCTCAAACAGCACCCAGTTCTAATGGAGGACCCAAGGGGAGGGGGACAATACGTATTTTCTCCCCGAACGAAAAAGCTCGGAGCAAAACCATAATGTTATCCCCCTCCCCCAAGCTGTCGACCTTTTCCCCGGCTCCTTTTAAGTTCATAAGCAAGGTGTTGGTGCTTTAACTGAAGAAATCATTTTCAAACAGAACCAGTCAACTTCAGTGTGAATATTGGAGCCTGGTCCTCTTGATATTTAAAATCGTATTTGGATGAATGATCCTTGGATATCGAAAGCAAGCATTTTGTGGCCACATATTTCACCCAGTGACGCCTGTTTATTTTGCTTTTCGACTTATATTTACTCCCCACTCCCCGCCTCCTCAGCCTGCCGGCTAGTTAGATTGTTGCAAAAGCTTTCACTGCGCGACGTTTTTTCTTGCGTTTCGATTTTTGTTTGTCCCACCAAAACTACCGCCTAGATCCATCACTGACCAATTTTACCGCTAATGCTACTCTCAACAACGATCACTATCACCGCTAAAGCTGCTACATAGGCTTTTATACCTTTGTAATACTGCTACAAATTATCTAATATTTTCAGCATAAAATATGATCATATCCTTCCGACAAGTGAGGGTGCTGCCAAAAGGCCGCAAGAAACCTAGCGCTGATTCCCTGGCTCAACTCCCCCGGGTTCAACTCCTTGGGTTCATGTCCAGGCAGATTCTCTGAATAGGTATGATGATCAAATGCACCAAATCTCTCCTTACAGGGTGAGAGTTGGTAACGCCATATAACTTTGAGAGCTGGAGCGTCGTCTACCCCAACAATTTTTGTTAGAGACTATCGCAAACGCTATGCCAAGCTTGCACCGTGTGATGTCAGTCTAGAGGCCAGTTCATGGAAACTCAATCCTCCCCAGTTAAAGCAATGGTTGCCGTTCGTTGAGGGGAAGACGACTGCGTGATTTTAGTCAAGCGAGGGCACAGTTTTATGCTCCCGAGAAATAGACTCTACAAAGGTTCTCAAGCTGGAAATTTAAAAATTCTCTGTGGACGGAATTAAGCTCATTTAGTTGGAAGCAATTGTCCCATAATAAATAATCGCCGCCACCGACGAAACAGTGATAGAGCCAGTGAACCGTCACCCTTGACAAGAAAATTTCCCATCTAAAAACAAAACCTCGTCAGGTTCAGGCTTCTTGAGACCTTCGCAAAATGCTGCCCACACAATGCCCGATTTTCCTATTGTTTCTTAAATCGCGATGTTTAATGAAAATTGGGGCCTGCCCCCACCATAGGAGGATCCAGGATCACCGATGTGGGTCACCTTGCCGGGGGGTGGGACGTCATTCCTTCAAATTGGGTGCCACTTTTGGCCGGTAAAAGCTTTCAGGTGGGTGCCAAATCCTATGGCGGGGTGCCGATTTTCGCATCCTGGGGGAGGGGTGGAAGTGACATTTCAGGAAGTGCCATCGACCGTTTAGAGGAATGCTGTGATCATTTTAGGGACGCCGAGGGTCAATGAGGGGGACCTGCATTCCTTTACCCTTGGATCCACCTATGGCTCCAACTGTCCCCTCTTCTGACAAGTATCTGAAAATATTATCTTAATGAAACCTCCAGACAAAGTTGTATCACTGTATCAGCCGTTTTACCAGAATCCTGTCTAAATAAACATGCAGGTGAGGGGAGCCCGGCAGCCAATGACAGCTTACATGTTTTGCAACCCAAGCACAAGGACGGATATAGGAGGGAAAATTCGTGTGCTTCCCTGCAGCAAAATATATTCCGATGGTTTGCCCCATCTGTGCCCATCTTATTGGATATTGCTCCCCCCTCAAAAAAGCAACTCGTGGTTCTGCCACTGCATTGCGTGGTTTCTACCACTGACCGAGGCCCCAGGTCAGTGACGCCAGTTGTCCAGCACACAGCAACACAGTGGGAGCAATTGCAATACGAGTGCCCCTCAGACACGACAAGATTTGTGAGAGGGATGAACGAGCTGGCACAATGCCAACCGCCCATTCATCTGTGAGGTCACGTGGTCCAGGTATGGGCGAGAGGGTCAGGGATTATCAGAGGCGGTGGCAAGTCAGCCGAAGACTACCCCGTCAGAAAGCAGCAAAATCAGTAATTGTGTAATATTTTCTCACCCAGATGTCAGATTAGTAAATAATGGTGACCACTGGAAAGCTCTTGAAAAAATACACATGATGCACCCGTTTCTAAACCTATAGGCACCATAGGATGCAAGATATCCATCCTAAACCGGTCGAGCCTAGTTATGGCAATTTCAATTGCGGGGGACTGTACATGGAATGGAAGGGAACTTAAAAGGGTCAAGGTTACAACAACATGGGCAAATACTTGCACCTCCATGCTATCAGAAAAGGTCCTAGCTATAAAACATGATCTAAACTTTATTTTCAGGGATGACAAAGGTATTGCTTTTTTCTGTTAAAGAAGGATGCTAGATAATTTTGCTAAATGAAACATTCATATGCAATGAGGTTAACAAAAATATAAGCTATAATTACTACAGTACCTAGTTGCAATTGCAAAATCTAAGAACTACATCAAAACCTAGGAAATAGTATACCATATAAATATATGACAATGGACAATAGAATACAAATGTTATCAACGTTTTGCATCTAATACATTCATATTTTTAAACCTAATACAATTTTCAGCTTGAAAACCTCCAATACAGCACCTACCTATCACTCTTCAAAGTGAGAGCACAGGTTCATAGAAAATTGCCAATGTAGGGCTTTCCGAATGAAATACGGACAACGATCAGACGGAACCAATAGCAAGAAATAATTCGTCTGATTCGCGCAACAATGGTATTTCAATATATTTTTGTCAAATCAGAGTTCAAGCTTTTCTATGCTGACAGTAAGATCTGCTTTTAATAGGCAAAATTAAAGAAGTAGCTGCAGACGGCGCTTTAACTTTACGAATTATCACGTGATTTCTACAATGTTTTGCCCTGAAGCTACTTAAGCTTAAAGGGAGATACGCGAAAAAATTATTATTGTGGTTTCTTGCTATTTGAAAAATCCTGATAACGAAACTATCAATTATTTTTGTATCTTCGGCAAAATTTTGGGAGGCCACTCACTTATTATCGAAGTAGGTTAACAGTTTCGATAAAATGCCCATCACTTGCCCATGCCCATACCCATCACTTACTTTTCGAAAACTATTTAAAGTTGAAAAATGATGTTTTTTAATAATACAAATGTTTGCCCTCCTGTATTTGTATTTGAATTAATTTTAAAAAGCCTTCAAAAACTCCAAAATGAATAAGTTTGCCCTAAAAACGGAAAAAAACATAATTACTCAGGTCTTCAGCGGTTTCGTAACTCGGGTCTTGAGCCATTTTCTGCTTCCGCCCCAGGATGACAAAACTTTTGCGTCAGATAGGTCACGTGACCCCGGTTTGAGAATTCCTAGGCTTCTGATTAGTTAGTTGTGATTTCTTTTAAGCCCTATATTTTTGTTTCAAAAGAGTTTTGGAATGTTGTTTTCTAAAGTAATTTTTTTCTGGAGTAGCCCAAAGTTCTACATCACTGTTTAGGATAGATATGACCTAATTCTTAGAGAAATTGATAGCCTTAGCCATGTGGACGTCATAAACATCGATATGAGGTGTACCGGTAAAGTCGTCTAGAAATGTTGACTTTGAGAGCAATTTTAAGGCATTTGCAGGCCGAATTCGCAAAAATGAGAATAGAACTTCTGAAACAACTTTTTGTAACCTTTTGATATAGCCAAAAAAATTTTCGCCTATCTCCCTTTAAGCCTATACTTGTTATCTAAATTTGTTCTTGCCTGTGCTTATTCTTTTATTGGAGTGGTGGCACTTTTGAATGTCTCTACTAACCGTAAGTGGTGGTTGAAAAGAAGTAATACTAAATATTGATGATGAGGAGTTTTTGAGATATCTGAAAAGTATTTTGCAGTCCGTTCCACCTCTTAAAATGTGTAAGACGAGGCCAGAGATAGGTGCCTGTTTAATTTTTCGAGTACATGTATTATTTGCGCCTAGGGAGTTCTTCAGACCGGATGGGCCTTTAAAATAAGCAATTGAACCGTATAATTAATTTGATATATTGAAACAAATTAAAACTTTGATTGAAACGATTGAAACAATGGAGGAAAAGGTATTCAAAGGAGGTCAAAGGGGGTTTGCAAAAAGGTAAGCAAATTCAAACACTTAGTCAACATATTAACATGCTGAGTCAACTTTTTTCGTCAACTCATTTGACACGCCGTCTTCACAACTCAACTCAACTCAACTCAACTCATCGATGTGGTGTGAACCGACTCAACTCAACTCAGAGTCGAACGGGTCGGAATTTGGTTAAACTCTGACTCCGACTCGGGAGTCGCACAACTCTGTTATTTTGCTATATAATATTGTCTAAACTGCACTAGGGGAAGTCCGTGCAAGAGTACGCACTTAACTTTCTAAATGCTTTAATTTTTTCCTACATGTCTAACAGTTAAACTATTTACATGATTGTTGAGCCTGAAGAATTGTCTATGAATGTCCTATGTTTCAACTCGATATCTCTCAAAGGAACTCGCCACGAAACCATTAAAAATAAGAAGTCACGTGCGTACTCTTGCCGGAGTAGGTCGGTAAGAGTATGCAACAGAGGAGGCTGGAGTACGCATTGATGCCCCGCTGTGCTTCAGGTGCATAGGCCATGTCGTGAAGTTTTTTGTTGCCAAACTAGGAAATTGTAGGATTTTATATCGCTCTAAATATACAAGAACTAGGTATGTTGTAATGTTCGGATTTCTTAATATGAATTATGGACTCTGATCCGAGCGAAAATGTATTTTCCCTTTCTCTTTAGCATGCATGCTCTTGCACAATGGTCTACTGCGTACTATTGCCGGACATGCTACGTTGGGAAGAAAGTCTTCATTAACATGTTCGCAGGCGCTTTTAGTTTCTCCGCTTATCCTGACATTTGGTCAGGATAAGCGCCAAATTCAATGAATTTCAATTTATCATAACCAAAAAATCAGTATAAATTTAACCCTATGTTATTTGATGCGAAAAGTCCAGATCCGAGTTTATTCTGACATCGGAGCATGTCAGGATAAACCCTTTTATCCTGACTTGCCGAATTCTACGTTTTCGCAATGAGATTTGAATTCGCCTTTGCCCGCCATTGGTCTCCTTCGAACAAGCCGAGTTTTCTTCTTTGATAGAGAATTTCTTACAAAATTTGGCAGCAGTTAGTGGCTTATACCTTTGGGAGCAGGCATGACGCTTTTTTTACAAACATGGCGCTGCATTATTGTGCTTGGTACACAAATTTCTTCCATGAATAATGCCACATTTTGTCAGGAAGCATCCTGCTTTTAAAGGTTCTTTCGCAGCCTGCGTTTGACATTTCTCCAAATGGACCAATCAGCATTCGGCTTTCTCGCTATGCTGATCAGTGATTGGTTGGTTTTTCCGATCGCTTGGAGGATGTCCAGCTTCGTACAAGGCGCTTACATTGGATATTTTTTAGGGCCGTGGTTAAACACACGCATAGAGTCAGTTTTATCAAAGGTATCTTGGTTTTTATCAATATCTGATTACATCTATTTACAGGAGTTTACTGCAATTTTGGATGCGGTGTAGGAGTAGAATGAAAATGTCATGCTTCGATGTTAAGAATCATGTTGGCAGGTGTTTTTGTGTGCAAGGCAGGAACATGGGTGACATGGCTTTCCTTATAAAGATCCTTACCAGTACACCTCAACCTAAGGTAACCTATGGTAATGTAAAGTGTCAATCAGAGCATGTATCTGGCTGCGGGGCAGATTTTTCTTGCCACTGTGGCATATATTTTGCCTATATACTGTAGCAAGACCACTAAAAAATACTAATAATAATTTCTTTATAAATGTGTTCTTTTTGGTGCT
Organism: Lepas anatifera; assembly: GCA_034440635.1. Taxonomy (NCBI): domain Eukaryota; kingdom Metazoa; phylum Arthropoda; class Thecostraca; family Lepadidae; genus Lepas; species Lepas anatifera. The sequence continues at coordinate 371,842 of JAOTON010001507.1, forward strand.
GTTATGTCCGCCTCTGTGTCAGTGCTGCCTTAAGTGTCACTTTCTGCCCAAGGTTTCCTTTCTTGCCCCAATGATGGACAAAAGCTGCCCCAAACCAATAGGTCTTCCCTGAGGCTGCCCCAACAAGATCTTGGTAAAAGCTACCGCCTTCTGGAAACTGGCCTGGAAATGTCCCTAAATGTGGTGGTGTGGCAAAACTCTATACATTTCTCCTTAAAGGTATTAATATGGACAGCAACATTCTATTCAGTTTTGATATCAGGCGACTAAAATTTATTCCGTGCTCATGTCGGCTTCATAGATTATTGAGTAGGTATAGCTTTGACTTTTTTAATTTTGCTTTATTATTTGCTGCTGTATGCTCTTAAGCTTAAACAAGAAAATACTTAGCTCCAATTGGTAGCCATAAACAATTAATGTTATTCTTGTATCTTTTCAACTCTTGAGCTGCCGTTAATGTGTACGCACACCTACTTTTTGCCATAGGTTTTTTTGTGAGGAAGGCAGGCACATGGGCGACAAGGCTTGCCGTATAAAGACTTGTACCAGCACACCTAATGCAACTTAAGGTATTGTTAAGTATCAATCAGGGTCTACATGCGGGAGCAGGCTTTTCTTTCCGCTGGGGAATATATCTTGCCTTTATACTGTAGCAGGACCACTAAAAAACAACAATTTCCTTTATAAATGTATTCTTTTTTGGTGCTGCTATGTCCGCCTCTGTGTCAGTGCTGGCCTAAGTGTCACTTTCTGGCCCAAGGTTTCCTTTCTTGCCCCAATGATGGGCAAAAGCTGCCCCAAACCAATAGGTATTCCCTGAGGCTGCCCCAACAAGATATTTTTAAAAGCTGCAACGTTCTGAAAACTGGCTTGGAGATGCCCCTAAATATGGTGGTGTGGCAAACTATATATTTTTTCTTAATATTAATATGGCCAGAAACGTTCTACTCAGTTTTAATATCAGTTAGCCGACTACTATGTATTCCATGCTCATGTCGCCTTCATATATTATTGAGTTTAGCTTTGACTTCTTGAATTTTGCTTTATTGTATGGTGTTGGATGCTCTAAAGCTTGACAACATTTTTGGCTCCAATTAGTAGTCACCAAAAATTAATGATATTTCTTATATCTTTTTCAACTCTTGACCCACCATGGATATCTACACGTACCTACTTTCTGCCAATGTGCAAGAATATCTGGAATAGTGGAGGGCCAAGTTGTATTTTGAAGTGATTTCTTTCCAGTTAAAGGGATTTTCCAACTTTTAAAATGGGTTGTTTTTAACTGAGATAGCAGCTTTGGAGAGCATGGTGATAAAACATAGTTGGCATATTTAATTACACTCAAAGCTCTTTGTATGCAATTCTGCAAGCTCAATTCAGTTCCATATATTCACATCATCCTCAACAATGTGAGGTGTCATGAATGCACGTCAATGAAAGGTTAAAATAGTCAATACAAGGGTGAAAACACAATCATAAAGCCATTTTAAAGCTGATCATTTTAAAGTTCAAAGTAAAATAGCTGACTACCCTGGTTTTTAGCATGAACTACACTTTATCTGGTAGTGCTTGTCATGTGAAAGCTGCCACCAAATAGTGTGGCCATGCAACCCTATGTGTCACAAGCTGCCAGAAGCTGTCAGGTTCATGATCACATGTGATGCTTGGGTTAACCCAGCATAGTTAGTCAATAGGTCATATATTTGCTTTAAGTAAATTGAGGTGAACAAAAATTTGTTTTCCTGATTTTCAAGGATTTTGTCCATAAATTGTTCCTTTTAGAATTACAACAAAGTTGTCTATTCCCTGTAACATCGTAGGGCAAATATTACCAACTTTGAGGATTAGGGAGCCATGGACTCCCTGGTTCACTCTGTTCCTATGCACATGATGTCTACAGTGACACATTGTCTTGCAAGGTGGACCTAAAATATTTGTGTAGTACATATCCAGGTGAGTGCCAATTGTCAGTGTTCTGAATATGACAGGGTTCTCAATAAGATGAGGTGTCTATAAAGTATCAGCACATATATTGTGATTTTTTACTCTCCTCCTCCATGCAATGTCTTTAAATGTCCGTTTTTACATTTGTACGTTCAGTAAGGCTGAGTCTTGCATTGTACATCACCCAGGTTTGTGTTGCATAATGTAACTGATTTTACACTAGCGAACGTGGGGTGATTCTAATTTTTGTAATCTTAAGATTTCTTGCACTCCTCCCCATGCAATGTCTTTGAATTTTGGTTGTATTTTTTTACATGCTTAGCATCCAATAAGGCTGAAGCTTACATTGTCTATCAACCTGGTTTGCATTGCATCCCAAAACTGATTTTGCATTAGGAAGCATAGGGTGAAATTCACCCTGCAAAAAGGTAGAAATGCCATTAGTTACAACGTTGCAAAAGTAAAGTAAATCCTTACTCAAACGCTTGTGATCGTTATTCTAAGCTTAACACAAATATCATCAAAATATTTTCCCTGTCATGGTTCAAAGACTTCATACTCATCGGGATAATTGGTTTTAAGAGAAATAATCCACAGTAAAGTGGCTGGAAGATTGTGAAGAACGGCACAGAAGTAAGTGTGGTTGCTTTCAGGTTGCTTAGGTGTTGCTCTCCACCCATAAACCTGGGATTTGGTACACTACCTGAGGGTATGTAATTTATGGAAGACACTAAGACCCTTCCGACAACACAAATCATGGCTCGATGGGGGCAGAAATTAATATTTAAATGCGGGCGACGTTTCCACAGCATCCGTCACCATCTGTGGCCCGGATTGTGCTCGATACTTCTCCGTGAAGACAGACGACACTACAATCAAGACAAGTTGCTTATTACAAAAAATGCATTAGGAGAAGCAGTTGGAAAGTGCCCGTATTGCACACACCGTACAAAACATTTCAATAGCGTTGGAACGGGTCCACACCTGATGATAAAACTTTGTTAGGTCATTCCATTCTCTACTTTGTCCACCTGCCGGCAGATATCTGTATGCAGGTAAAAGATCTAGCCATCGTGATGGGGCCCATTGCACAGCACGTGGTGCTCTGAGACGCAGGTGACGCTGCGGTCTCACAGTGGAACTGACGCTGCATGCCCAGGCTGTAGACGTCTGCCACATAGTGTCCGGCCTGGGTGGCCTCGCCGTAGTGGAGGCCGACTAGACTAGGCTGACTAGGACACCAGCCGGTAGCTATGGGCACCGGTGGATTCACTGTTTGACCCTCAGCCGCTGAGTTGTCGCCCTTCTTCTTTTCCGCCAGCTCTTCGGGGAGGGTCCTGGACGACCCTCCCCACCTCCAGAAGGAACGACCATATGCATTTAGCTTCTTGTGTGAAAATAGTGTGTAGGGAGGGCAATGGGCCCCACCTCCTCTGGTGAGGGCCCTGGTAGAGCGGGCAGTCTGTGAGGAGGTGTTCTACTGAGTCCGGGTCCCCGCAATCCGGACACGCGGCGCTATCAGCCCGACCAAATCTGTGAAGCGTGTCGTATGTGGCGATTGAGGACCCCACTCTCAGTTGGGCCAGGATGGTTTGCTCTTGTCTAGATAGTGAGTCTGTCCCCGGCGTGGGCTTGGGGTGTGCTGGTGGGCATCCTGATTCTGCTGGTCCTGAAAAACGATGCGGCGCGCGCCACCGCCGCTCGGGCCGACTCTTAGTCGATGGGGATGTCCCGCTGATCCTCCCGTGCTCCTCGGTGGGCTAATTCGTCTGTCTCCTCGTTCCCGGGAATGCCCGGGTTTCCCGGGATCCATTGAAACACAGTTTTGTGTCCTAGAGAAGATAGCAAGTTAATATGTTGCCAGGGGGCTTCTGCTTTTAGTGTCTTGGAATTTGTCCGGTCTGCTACGGGTTGGATGGATGCCCTGGGGTCGCATAATATAAAGGAAATGGCCTCCTCCAGGGCCACTTCCTCCACTCGAGTGCTTATGCACAAACTCCCCGCCGCTCTGGTGGTTTTGGTGGCGGGACCCCCGGGTCGGTGGATAAGTATCCCGGCTTCTCTTGGTAATACCTAAGGAGGCCGATCCGTCAGTCCACGCCTCCACATGGATATATTTCCAGGGTCCTCTCAGCTGCTTCTCGGCGTTTATCTGGGGGTCTCTCCTTCCGACGGGTTCCTGGAGGTGCAGGTTGAAGGAGGCGGCTGGTGGATCGGGCAGCAATACTGGCGGGACCAGGCTCTGCGTCTCTGCGGGGAGACCACGTGGGTCGCTCTTCTCTTCCATCCAGATGTCTCTCTTGCGGAAGGTTGGCTTGGTGGTCATTTCCATGTCCTCGTCTGTCTTCCTGTGCCCTTGCCCTCGCCCCCGAATGACCGTCTGCTCTTGTCTTCTTAATCCAAGCTTCCTTTGCTTGGTAGTGTAAGTCTTGGGGATGTCGTTTTCTAGGACTCTTCTTGTCGGATCTGGCAGGCGGCGTATTCTTTGGTCTTCTCTGCCCGCTAGTTTCCACTTATTCCACTTATTGATATTTCCAGATCTGCTTTAGCTTCTAGGATCCCTTTCTTGTCTCTCGGGTGCATCTAGTGATAATGCGGGTGCAAGCGCGCTGTTCGACTTCTAGTAGGTCTCTTGAAGAGCGGGGCTGCGTGATTCATATAAACTGCCGCTCCGTAGACCGCCTTAGCGCGGATGTAAGCCGTGTAGGCCGTACGGAGGACTCGCTTGCATGCTCCGTAATTGCGTTCAGACAGCGCCGCCAGACAGTTTCTTCTTTGGGCCATCGATTTCTTCAGTCTCTTGATGTGCTTTGCGAATGAAAGTGTGCCGTCCGAGGTAAGGCCAAGGAAGGTGGGGTGGGTTATCTGGGGAATCTCCTGTCCCCTGAGATGGAGCCTGATCTTGACTTTGTCCCTCGCTTCGCTGGGGCATAGGGAGAAGGTAGTCACTGAGCATTTTACGAGGGAGGGCAGGACCTTCCACTGATCGCACCAGTTGGATATCTCGTCGAGTGAGGGTCGTAGGCGGTCCGCGCAGTACAGCAGTTAGCGATCTGATGCCCAGATGGCGAAGTCGTCGTCGCCCTCCGCGCAGAGCTGGGACCGCCGTGCCGGATCGGCGGCGATGTTGCCCGGCTCGTCCTCCTGCAGCAAGCGTCGGTTGGCCTCCTGCAGCTGATATTCCTCGTTTTCAACAGCGCGCGTTGGCCACTCCTTGGCTCCGTCCTGCTCCGCCAATTCCTCCAGACCGGCGTCAGACACCTGCGGAGGATCGAACGCCCACGGCGCCGCCGATCGCTCCGGCTCAGCCGAGTCCTTCCACTTCGACTCCTCAGGCGGGCACTGCGAGCCGTACCTGGTGGCGTCCCAAGCTGGGGGACGGACGGCGTCGTCCACCACACAATCCTGCAGCGTCACGAACTTGGAGATCTTTACGTTGCCGCAGATCTTCTTCGACTCCTTTCCAACAAACAGGTGACGATTCAGCTGTATAATCAGCGTCCTGGGTAATTTGGAGATCTGGGCGGTGATGTTGAACTTGTCGTGCTGACACTTCTCGCAGTGCAGCTCACGTCGGTCGGCCACATGGAGAGGTGCAGCGCGTCCTGCAAGGTGGGTGCTGCGCCGCTTCCTTGGCGCCGCGGCACGTTAACGAATCAGCTATGTTTTCCTGCTGCTTCAGCACCGCCTCCTGGCACTTTATGCACGTGTATCATTCCATAGTCTAGTACAGGAATTTATCTCTAACTGGATTAGCGGCAATGGTCGGCCGGCTGCTTGGGGGAGACCGGTTGACTTCCGTTCTCCTCCTCCTTGATGATATCCAGTAGCCTGAGCAGCCTGCATCTCAGTGTTGTGGAACGCCGGGCCTATCCGAGCAAACGCGCATCGCAGGTAGTTGAGGTGGCTGTAGACGGGGGTGCCGCACGCGCTCTAGCGCAGCTCCATAAGGCAGGTGACGGCGCGCAGGGTGCGACATCGTTCAGGGTCCAGAGCCGGCCCCAGGGCCACAATCTCGCTGAGGAACGGCCACAGTCCCAGCAGCGACTGCAGCGTAGCGTTCTGGTAGCACGAGTTGCCTAAGTTGGGCAGACCGATAAAGAGCGGAGCCGGGCTGTGCTTGTGCTAGTCGCGATTGCTTGCAAGCACCAGCTCCAGGATCGGTGTCTGCACCTGAGCACCGTTCAGCAGCAGGGCATTCTCCGCCTCGCCTGTCTTGCGCGGAGATGCCGAGGTCCGGGCTGATGGCGTCTGGTGATGTTTCTGTGTACAACGGGGACTGGCCGTAGCAAGGGCTGCTGCGGAGTTTCCTCGAACAACAGAGATGGAAACTCCTTGTCGCAGTCAGGCCGTCTCTCGGTGATCGCCGCTGACAGCTGTGATGAGCCGTCCCATCTCTCTCAACAGGGCTGAAGCGGCGGGCCCCAGTACATCCGTTATTTCGACTGCCAGCGGCTGGAAACGGCACCTGGAGGTCAAGCTGGCGTAGCGATGCCATTTCCTCTCCCCTGCCGCACGCGCAGCCGTTCCCGGTTCTAGGGCGGACTGAACAACTGTGAAAGTGAAGGTGTCTACGCAGGTTGCGTCCCACGTTAAACACTTCCCACTGGTGACCGGGAACAATGTATAACCCTTTCGGCCGTTTGCCGGCTCACAAACAGTGACTCCCAGCCGAAGAGTGATTGCGACGCAAATAGTTTCCCTGTCGAGATCCAGGTAACAAGACATTATACTTGTTCTGATACATTTGTACTCAGTTCGTGACGATAACTCAAACTTCCTCAACCATTCGGCGATCCATCACTCAATCCACCGTCTCACAGGCCCTGACGTGTGTATGCCCCCCTCCCTTCCCCCACCCAGCTCAATCGCGTTCCTTCGGGGGAGACAAGAGCTGGCTCAATGGCGCCTAGAGCAAAGGCTTGGGATGCGCTTTCATCCATCCAAGTCTTCCAGATCCGCCACCTGATCTCTAATGTTACCTGCATCTTCAAATGCATCATGAAATGCTTGGCAAAAGAGATTAAGGAACGGGACACAGACAAGCAGTACAACATGTTGCACACCCTTATCAAGTACTTTAAAGTGGTAAATGGTATAGTAGAACAGGCATTGATATACTGAAAGATTTTACCAGCAGAGAAAAATATGAACAGCAGTTTCAATGGCTTCTGCAGGAGGTGGAAAATCACAGAATTAAATCTCCTTGGTTCCAAGGAAGCTTTAAAGCATGTTTAGGAGAGAATGTACACTTCCTTAAGTGGCTACAACGTCATGCGCCCGCACTTCCCGACCACTAAGGCGCGTGACCTGACGGGATGCACACAGAATGAAAACAGTTGTGACACTCCGAAAATTGTTCCACGATCAGCACATGCAAATGCAATATTACAATGGCGTCCAGCCAGGATCTGTTCTTTATGCATTTTACCACCTAAAGCACTTTCAGAAGTGAGCTAAAAAAGGGCTGGTCAAGGCATCATAAACGAGAATTGCCCTCTTTATCATAGCTTACCGAGACCTTGTTCCCTTGGTTAATGGCATTCTATGACTTCTATCATGCCTTTATGAACATTTTGCAAATAGCGGGGTTAAAAGAACACGTTTGAAATGATCCTCACCATTAGTGTCAGCTGCAGTTGTCTCCAGTATAGTTATTTTAACGGTAACTCGATGTCTTTAGGTCCCATGAGGGAGACCAAAATAGTGTCCAATTTTGATATAACTGGCACCGAACGACTTCACTTGGACCATAGAACGGAAGAAATCACGAAACCTGACAACAATAAGCCAAATTGAAAAATGAAATGGCCAAATGAGCAGTCAATCATGAAATAGGGATGCAAAACCACAAAGTCGGGGGTGAGAGCATTCGGAGGTGAATAAGGGCGGTCCACGTTGAAGCGGGACTGCTCAAGAGCGGCCAGTGGTGGAGAAGGTACGCCCAGTCCGGGGTGGAGATCTCTTCAAACCTCCGGAATTGAAACTTTCAAACTGGAATCTCTTCATGGTTCCGGTCTGATCGGCGCTGCAGGAGTGGATTTTTTGTTAAAAATATATATATTAAAATTCGGGCAATGCCTATAAATACTGTAGTTGGTGCGCCCTTAGGCCCCAATAATCAATCAATCAAGCCTATAAATACTGTATGCAACGATATGATGTCAGCATTTTTACACGGACTGGATCATAAATGGCATTATTATTACTATTATTAATATTATCATAACTTCCTCGGGAGGTAAAGGCCACATGCACATTTCAACAAACTTCTAGCATTTAATTAGATTGTTCTTCGTCAACTCGAAATGAGGTACAATTCCAAACCTTTGCTGTTCACTTGGTCTTTGAATGGGAAGCGATTATAACGTGCCGTACGATTTTTAATCTGGTTCTCCATGAAAACGTGTTAGCAGCAGACAACATTACACCAGTGCATTCAATCAAACTACTTTTGAATGCTCAAGCCTAGCGTATCCTCCTTCTAAGATATCTTATGACACCAGCAGTAGCCCAAAACAATTATTACAATATACATATTTGGATGCTATAAACGAAACACCACAAGCTTCTAAGACATGCTACAACATGTCGATAGCTAGGTTGAGTATGCTGTTTCCACAAAATTGACACATGTCTACGCTCTTTTTCTCACTTCTCTTTCATTCAATGGTTTTATCCCCTAAAATTCCAGGACAAAAATGAAAGAAAAAAACACTTAACCTTACTTGAAAGTGAATTAAACAATTATACCACGAAAATTTCTTCCTTGAATGTTTCGAAAATTGAATACATTTCACTTAGCCACTTTCTTGATTCTTTTTCTTGTATAAAGTCATGAGTTCCGCATGGGGGAAGGGGAGACGCGTCCGCCCACTTTTGAGAGTGGGGAAGGACTGAGTATTTTGTCCCCCCCCCACTTTCACGCAGGTCGCATCACGTTGTTCCGAATACTGAAATCACGATAGCGAATAACGATGAACGGGCCTCCTGCAAACACACCAATTAAAGCCACAATTTCTGTGCGACAGCTGACTTTGGATATAGACGCCCAGTTTAGTCTCTCAGGGGGCCCTTTGCTAGCACAATGACTCCGATATCAAGTCAGAAACCTTCTGCAAAATCAAATTTCAGTGGGCCCCAGGCCAGCTAAATGGGCCCAGCACCAATCCAGGGTGCCAGACGAGCCAAGGGCTCCGAGGAGCTCAGGGGGCCTAAGATCAGCACAATGGGCCCAGACAAGCTAATTAGATCCATTCCAGTTAAACGGGCCCAATGCTAACTCAAGGCTCTTGCCATTTCAAGGGACACCGATCCAGCTAGGGGCCATAGAACCAAGTTACGAGCCTCTTACATAATCCCTCTCTGGGAGCCTAGACTAGCTCAGGGCTTCCGTTGAAATTCTACCTCAGAGGTCTTTTCAGCTCAGGAGTCCCAAAGCAGCTTTAGCCCCAAGGTCAAGCCAAAAAGCTTCTATGCAATACCCTCTCCTTGGCCCAGAACATCTCAGATCAATTTTGCGAAACTCCCTCTCAGGAGACCCAACGTCAATTCAGGGGCCCAGGCCAACACAAGGGTTACAAGATCCGCATGGGGAGCTTAACCATCGACACGTGTCCTAAATAAGCTCAGAGGGCCAAACTCTCAGCCAGGAATTTCGCTGGGATTCCGCTGGGGCCCAGCCGGCTATTTTGCGGGGTGCCAGCTGGATGTCTCAGTGGGGCCGAGTGGGCGTATTAATTCGTTTTTTATTGGGAGCATAGCGGAATCCCGGCAGAGGACTTTGCTGGGCATCGGCAGGGCGTTAGCCGGGTCCCGGCTGCGAGGAGATCAATTTGGCCGGGCGTTGTGCCTGGCCCCAGACCGCACCCTGCTGGGACGTTGCTGTTGTGCTGGGTCCTGAGCTTAGCGTGTTTGGGCCCCCTGAGTTGCAGCTTTAACTCAGGGGGCCCAGCACGCCGATGGGGCCCAAACAAACGTAAGAGCAGCTTGGGAGGCCCAAACAAACGTAAGAGGGCCAGACCAGCGGATGCCTCGATGAACTCACGGAGCCTTCAGATAAGCACAAGAGGGCCGCAAACAAGCTAAATGGGCCCATACGTTAAACGGACCCGATACCAACCCAGGGGCGCTTGTAAGCTCAAGAGACACTTTTCCAGATATGGGTCATATGGCCAAGTTAAAAACCTCTTATTTAATTCATTTCAGGGGCCCTTACCAGTTGAGGTGGCCCAGACCAGCTTGTGCCGCAAGACAAAGTCAGTAAATTCATGTAAAATACCCTTTCAGGATCCCGGATCAGCCTAGGGCCCCATGAAAAACTATTTAGGAGGCCCAAACCCAACTCAGGGGGCCCAAGATCAGCTGAAAGGGTTCATACCGTTAAGAGGTTCCAGACCAGATAAGGGGCCCCTGACGGCTCGGAGCGCCAGTCCAACACCGATATTTCAAGATCAGCGAGTGGACCCTGACCATCTAAAAGTACGTCAGATCAGTTTAGGGACCAGGCCTGTTGTGGGGGTCCAAATCGGCTCAGCGGGCTTTGAAAAAACTCAGGGGACAGACCAGCTGGCCCGCGACGATCCCAAGGGACCTAGATCAGCGTAATAGGGTCCGGACAAGCTAGAATGCCGATGCCAGTTTAAAGGGTTCCATTCTAGCTCAGGGGTCCTTGCCAGCTCAAAGGACATCAATCCAGCAAGGGGCTCAACGACCAAGCCAAGGACCTCCTCCGTAAATCCTCTTATGGGCCCTATACCAGCTCATGGCCGCCTCACTAATTCCATATAAAGGGTTCTTTCCAGCTTAGGGGGTCTCAAACCAGCGTGGGTCTAATGCCCAGCCAGTAAGTTTAAGTACAATACCCGCTCACGGCCCCTGAACAGCCCAGGGGCTACCTGAAAAACCAACTCAAGGGCCGATATCAGCTGATACCAGTTAACGGGCAGCGACAAGCTCAGGGAGCCCCAGTGCCAACACATGGGTTTTGAAATCCGTTTGGGGGCCTGGTTATATAAAGGTGCCCCAGATCGGCTGTGGGGACTCAATATAAACTCAAAGGACTCGCAAGAAAAAACTCGGGGACCCAGACATACTGATGGACTCCAAAGCCGCTAAGAAGGTCCTGAAAAAAACTCAGGGGACGATACTGGCTGGGGGCTCCAAGCCCAAGTCTAGAAACTTCTGTGCAAGTCTCTCAGGGGCCCATATTTGCCACATGACCCTGACAGTTGGTGCGTCGATAAGCCCCCCCCCCCCCGGCCTCAGATTTTCTCAGGGGCCCCTAGGGAAGCTCCATCTCAGTGGGCCCAAAAGCCAGCTCAGGGGTCCCGAAACCATCTGAGGAAGGCCCCATACCAATTCAGGAGGGTCAAATAAGATAAAGGGCGCCAAAGACCCCACCGGTCTCAGTGCCAACACAGGGGCTCAGCTCAGCCCATGAGTATTAATAAGCAGCCCCCAGAACGACCCAAGGGCCCCTCCGAAACACGGATCTCAGAAGGCGCAAATTTAACTCAGAGGTGCAGACCAGCTCAGGGGTCCGAAGATTACCTGGCAGACTCCATATGAGTTCAGGGGCCCCGGACCAGATAAGGGGCTCAAAATGAGCGTATAGGCCCATTTCCCAACTCGTAGGGGTCCAGTTGAGCCCAGGGGTCACAAGATCAGTGCACGGGACCCAAACATGTAAAGGACCCAGACCAGTTCAAAAGCCAGCCCAGTTCAAGGGTCAGGGGCCCACACCAGCCCAGAGCCTAGTCTATTTCAGGTACCACAGACTAGCTTAACTTCACGAGATTCCAAAACTTCTAAAGGAGCCCACTGGGGGAGGGGGTGGGGCAATACCAACGCGAGGGTTCCACACGCCAATTTAGTGGTCCAGCTCAGCTCCGGGGCCGTGAATCAGCTCAAGGGGCGCCAAATCAACTCAGGGTTCTTAACACGCGCAGTGAAAGGGTCCTAAAGCGCCTCCACCTATTTTTCCAAGGTGGCCGGAGAACCGTTCTTTACCAGAATACGTTACTCGGCCACATTTGAGAGAATTCATAAGTGCGTCGACTGGTGAACGAATTTGGAAAACTGTTTAATAATTTACAAACATATGATCTTTGAAAATCAGACTTATATCTTGAGACCGTCGCAATTGCGCGGTAGCACCTGTTCGCCTGCACTGCAGACCGAGCGGTGACGTAATAACGTCATATAATTAGGTTATATGTTAGGGTCCCCGCGCTTGAAGTTCAAGGTCACATATTAAAGTCATTGGCCCAAGTGTTCTGGACAGATGTGATTGCTCAGTATAACGTATGATATGCTATCACTTCATAGTTAATGTTTTTGTTAGTGGCAATGCCACAGGTTGAGGTCAAAGGCCTTTTAAAGGTCCAAACTTCATTTCCCGCCAAAAAGCTGCTACAGTGCCAGTTATATTGTAAATTATTGAGAATATGTCATGTTAATCATAGGTCAGTGACCTGGAATGGCCTTGAGCTCAAACATTCGGAGGATATTATGTGGGACATTCCCTCTATGGCCTTAGTCCACTTTCAGTGTATTCCTGGCTTTTTCTGTGCAATCACAGAATTTTCCGATAGGTCTCCAGCGCGGCCCATATATGACCTTTACGACCTCGTTTGACCTTTAAGATACTGACTTAGGTCAATAAATCTTAGCCATTACGCTGATCGCCATCCCCCCACGCACCCCCAACGGGTGATTTTCTAACCCTCTTGGTTTCCGAGATCTCGGAAGTGCCTGAGCATCTCCTAAAGTGCCCCTAAGGGTGGCACTTTAGGACACCCCTCCACTGCACGTTGACGCCAGACCCTTCTCCAGCGAAGGTGTTAAGGTAAGAGCATGACTCCACACTAAATCTCGTGCCCTCTGTGAAAGACCGACTTAAGGTGCTGCTTAGTTCAGCCGAAGGACCTTAGACCAGCTCGGGGACCCGGACTTTTCCTGACACAGAGCCGTTGCGCCGCCCCTGGCCTCTAGCACTCCTATTCAAAGAAAATGCAAAGGGACAGATAGTCAAATCTTGACTAAGCCGATCATAAAAATGCCGCGAATAGAACTATCATTACTTATGGGTCGGGAAAATATTTTGTGAGGGCGAAAGTGGTAGGATCCGAGCTGACCCCTCCCCCTCCCCGCCCAGTTTCTCTCAATTTCTAAATCAGGGGGTCCTGATCCCTAACCCCCGGGATATCCACCCATGCGCGCAATCATGCAGAAAAGTGTGGTTTAAAGGGGTTGAGTGCGATACATGTTGCATTGGGGCATCCTAGGGCTGAAAGGGAGGGGGAATCGTCAAAACAGGGCGCCCAACCACAAAATTGAGGGCGGCCGGAGGCAAATGAGAATGGTCCATGTTGAGGTGGGGCGCCACGAGGCTGTAAAATAGCAGACACTTCTCCTCCCCGCGATCACCGCTGCTTCTCCCGTGCTGCCTGCCGCTGACGCCCTTCGCTCCGCCCGCTGCTCGCCTCGCGCGGTTCTACCTGCGCGCCGTCGCGTTTCGGCCCGCTCTGTGGGGCTGGATGGATGGGACGTGCATCATTCTGGGCTGTCATCACTCATCCCTGTACGTTTTAAGACTTCATACGTGTACCTATTCATGTTATCCTAAGTTTTTGTACAGGCATGTTGCCCGCGAATGTGAGAACATGTATGGGTACATAAAGGCGGCCAATCGGGCACTATGGGCCAATATGCCAATAGTGGAGAAGGGGCGAACAATCATGCTGAAGAGGGCGACCAGAAGTAGACGAGGGTGGTCCATGTTGCAGTTGGGCGCCCCAGGGCTGAAAGGCGGTGGCTAATCATAAAGTATAGGCACCCAATCGCAAAGAAGAGGGCGGTCAGTAATCGATGAGGACGGTCCATGTTCACGTGGCGCGCCCAATAGTATGCGAGGGGAAGCTGGTTCGAAATTAAGGGTGGCTAACAGTGAACAAAGTCAACTTAAAATGGTATTTTCTTTGCGTTTTGGTCTAGCATTGGTGTTTTGTACCCAAAGTGTCGCCAACTGCGGGCGCCTTCGGCGCCCGAAATCGGCTGTGTCCGTCCTTGGGTCCTAAGGGGGACGACAGCCCCTTTGCCCCCTGGATCTGTCGCTGTAGTGACCACAGGATACCTAAAAAATAATATGGGGTCGGTTGTGAATGCAGTGTCTTGAGATAATAATAAGGGGTGTCATGGCCCCCTGGCCCCTGTTCCTACGCCCATACGCGTCGGAAAAGGGGGGCCAGGGGGGCATGGACCCCCACTTTTTGGCCAAAAATTTCCTGATCTCAGTCAAAATGAGAGAAAACCGGACATTCTTATATCCAGCCGCTGCGGGAGGCAACGAAGAGCCCAAATTCGAACAGTTTTTGGTCCTGACGTTGAAAGTTTTCTGTCAGCATCAGGTTGAAGTTTGGCTGGCCCCCCACTTTTTTGCCGGTGGCGACACTTATGCCTACGCCTATGATAGGTATCATGGAAAAAATTTTATTGGACGAGGGAACAGGGTTATGCTATTATCGGGGAGCCTGGTTGTGACCACCGGAAGCCACGACTCTGGATTGGTGGGATATTTCCGAACGTTGGCGGGGCTTGCTTGGATTCCACCAAAGATGTGGAAAGCTGCACCCATTGACAATGACGTAGCCCACCTTTTCTCTGTACACATGATTTTTGGCGCAATTGCTCATTGCTCGGGGATTTGCATGGGACTATCATTACGGGGCTAGCGTCGCTGTAGTGGCAGAAGTGGAAGCTGCTAACTGAACTTGGCAAAGTTGCTTTGTTTATTTCCCGCAACAATAGTCTCGTTGCCATAGCAATTATAACATCCCAATCGTCAGCTGGCGCGACAGTGAACGTGCACGTTTTGCAGAATAAGGGAATTTTTGCACGGAAAGCGTTTACTTTACCCTCGTTCTGTTAGAATTTATCCTGACTTCAGGAGTGTCAGGATAAAAATGTCACCATAAAAATGTCACCATAAATTCAACGTCGTAGAATCGTGTCAGGCTAAGCGGAAATATTCATTATGTGTGTTTTAGTTGGCAAAGGCGGCAAAGGCGTAACATGAATGCACAAAATGGCGCATTTCGCAAATAGTTTTAGTCTGACCCGGTGTCCTAGCCAAACGGTCGCCGACCGTCGCCGACGGTCGGCGACCGTCGGCGTCAGTTGTAGAGTGGTAATTCTGGAGTTTTGGCCGGCAGAGGAAAGGTTCATCTTTGGTAGCAATCTGGTAGCTCAAGTTGCGACAAACTGTTGTTTACCAATAATCAAAACTTAGCTGGCATCAAGAACTATTAAAAGAAGGATTTAGGAGAAAAAGGTAATCATGTCCAGTTTCCATAGATTTTTCGGCACGAATTCCAATTTGAATTATTATTTTAAAACATGCATTACATTTGATGACTAAAAACAACAGCAAATAACACGGATATCGGCTTCTGACGCAGACCGTCGGCGTCAAAAGTTGGACATTGTTCAACTCTTGCTGCGACGCGTTGCAACGCCGTGCGACGCGTTGCGTCAGTGCGTTTTGTGTCCTGACCGAAAATCCCGGTCGTTGCGGCAGATCGACGGCGTGCGACGCCTTGCGGCGCGTTGCGTCTTGGTTAGGACACCGGGTAAAACAAAAGCTTTTAGACTAGAGAGGGGGTTGCGGATTCCAAACTGTTTCGCTGTGAACTTCTCCCGAAACCAAAGCCCAGAGTACTGTTACCTGTAAACGGACGGAATATTATCGGATTTGCAATAAAATCAGACGACCTTAATTAATGCAGACAATTTACGGTCTTAACTGAACAAGTTTCAATCCAGGTAGTTCAGGATGGGCTGGCACGGACACTGATAAAGGTAAACTCTGCAACCCGGTGTCCTAACCAAGACGCAACGCGCCGCAAGGCGTTGCACGCCGTCGATCTGCCGCAACGACCGGGATTTCTGGTCAGGACACAAAACGCACTGACGCAACGCGTCGCACGGCGTTGCAACGCGTCGCAGCAAAAGTTGAACAATGTCCAACTTTTGACGCCGACAGTCTGCATCAAAAGCCAATATCCGTGTTATTTTCTGTTGCTTTTAGTCATTTAAAGGGACATTGTCGCAAAAATTTTTATTGGCTAGATCAAAAGGTTGCAAAAAGTTGTTTCAGAAGTCATATTCTCGTTTTGGAAAATTCAGGCTCAAAATGCCTCAAAATCGGCCTCAAAGTCAACATTTATAGACGACTTTACCGAGTCCTTATGGTATCGATAAAATGACGTAATCCGGGCTAGAGCCTTCAATTTTTATATCAAAGAATGTATAAAATTTCAATCAAAGCAGTTCAGTACCTAAACCTGAGACATAAAAAATCATTTTATAGAAATAACTTTCCAAAACGCTTCTGAATAAGAAATGTAGGACTTTAAAGAAATACCATCAACCAATCAGAAGCCCAGTCCTTATAGGATCTGGTCACGTGGGCTTATCTTACATCAATGTGATGTCATTACGGCTTTCGCTGAGTTATCGATATCTACCATTTCAAAGGCCGCGGCAAACACGGAGATATGAATACAAATTCTATAAGACTTATTAGCGCTGCGGCCAGGCCCAATCACCCTAAAGATTATGATTAATAATTTTACGTTATTGCATGATTGCATTGCAGCGACAATGATACAATAAAAAGATACGGGTAGCGCGATCCAGAAGAGCCTCTTTTGAGGCATGACGAAAGTTTTTGGTGGTTTTACGGACGAGGATATTGTCGCCGCTCCGGTCTCGTGATCAACATATCAATATCGTCGGTTATCTGTACGTAAAATATTTAGAGCCTTTGATGTGGTCAATTGAGATTTTCTTCACGGTAAAAAATGTATGAGTGAAAAGTTAATGAAGCAATTTTATTTTTTGCGATCCATTGTTGCTGGCCACGAATGCTTATTGAGATTTTGTGTAGTGAGTGTAGTGAGTTAGGTAGTCAGGCAATAATCCTATCAAATATGAGCAATGCATTTAATGTTTCTGTTCTGCACTAATTAGTTTCACGAAGTTTCCAGAAAGCAAATTGTATGCTTAATTGATAACTATTCATTTTGGCCCACTATTATAGGTGTGGTCTCATTCCGTCTGTCAACACCAATCAGCTAGCAGCATTGAGTCTATGTCACATGACTATAGCCTCTCCCTGAGAAAAAATCTTAGAACCAATCTTAGATTTACAGGCTGAAAACCTGTAAATCTAAGCTGCTGTGCTGCTGGAAAAACAGTAACAGCACAACAGTGGCAGCATACTATTTTGTGATTGGTAGATAAGTATTCTAATTTATTTTTGTTTGATAAGCAGTAGCACGTACTAGAGGCAATTGTGGCGCTGATATTTCTTTTCTAGAGGAGAGGCTCGAGGGCCAGTGGACAAGACTGTGCTGACAGATGGAACAAGGCTTATGAGTAGTGTCAATACCAAAAATCCTCATTTTATTGTTGCAAAGGTGAACTTGTGTACCAAAATGGGTGACAAGGATTGGTGATGGCAATTTTCCAAGGATTGCTTAGGCATATTATTTTTGAATGTCCCATATTCCCTCTCTTTTTGTCTAACTTTCTATTTACAATATCTGTGCACTCTAGTAAAAGTCTATATCAAGCCTGTAACTTGAATTACAAATTTCCACCTGTTACAAATACTAGCTCTGCACAATGTAATAGTGCATTTGCTGCTTAGTTTACCTTCTTTAAAGTATGAAAATGTTTTTGATAATTTCACAGATTGCAACAGATTTTTCAATTTATTTTGGTACCATGCAGTACATAATAGTTGGTGTACTCTTATCCACTTCTCGGATCAAGTTACTCATATTTCAAGTGCTACTGTTTGTTTCCAGACATGAAAGTGGCTGTGGCATGAATTCATCCATCTGCCCTCTGAAAATGCCCATCTGCATGGTTTTTATAATTGATATTGAAAATAAACTGAAGGAAAACTAGGATAAGATGTATTATGATTTGAAACACTAGGAGTGTACCCAATGCAACAACATAATTGTGAACAAAGACTATGGATAGACATATAGGAATGACAGGAGGGCAGTCTTGGGTGATGCAATTTTTCTGTTTTCCTGGAGGAATATGTGAAAGATTAGGCTGGTCACTTCAAAGAGAAAATTTGTTTACTAGAAAACCTGTCTTGTAGCTGCTGTGTATCATCAAACTATCATCCCAATCAATGGACCAGCTTGTGTATGATCATTTTGTTTGTTATTTTGAATGGTATGAACCCAATCAGACCGATTCTCCCATAGACCTGAAATTCGAAATATTTGTTTTCTATTGTGGTCCAGTTTGGAAATAATGTATTATAATTTATTTTAAAAAATATTATTTTGCATGGTTCCACCCGACCCCTCCACAAACCCATGATCTAGATTATAGATCATCTTTGGGGACGTCTTCTTCTTGAATATATATATATATATATATATATATATATATATATATATTATATATATATATATATATATATGTATATATCTATTGTATATGTTTAAAAAAAGATGCAGTGATATCTTGTTTGCTTTCATTGTGGGCTTGTGATATTTTATTTGTACCCTTTATTTGGTCCGATCTGTTCCTGCCGTGAAAATTTATTCTAATTTAAAAAGAGCCTACCCCAGAAAGCTGAACGGAAAACAGAAATAATCTGGTGCTACCCCTCGACAGTGACTATCGCCAATTACGCCCGCTGCTGGAAGACAAGCTTCAGAGGACGAGCAATGGAATCCTAGGGTGTGTTCCAGCGCCTCCTCTAACTTCCTCCAACCTCCTCCCAGAAGAGTAGAATACCCTGATCTAGTTTTCTATTGGATGATAGAGTTTAGTAGAGACTTACCTCTTCTGGAGCAGTTTGGAGGAGATTGAAGGAGGCGCTGGAACAAGCCCCTAGAGTTGGCAGAGTACCATAAGCCCTGTTCCAGCTGTCAGCACAGTTTTGTCAGCACCAATCAGCGGGCCGCGTTACGCCTACGTCACAGGATTGTAGCCTCTCCCCGGGAACTAGTTCTAGAGGTTTTACGGGCTGATGGCCTGCTGTTTGCGCTGATGAAAAATTGTAAGTGCACGAAGTGGCAGCCTAATATTTTTTAATAGAATAAAGGATTAAGTTCCCTTTGCTTAGCACAAACAAGAGGCGATTATGGCACTGATGTTACTTTTCTGGAGGAGAGGTTAGAGGTGCTGCTGACAAAACTGTGCTGACAGGTGGAACAGGGCTATAGTCAGCAGTTTTCTGCATTGAACACATGCATTTTCATTCATGAGGCCAGCAGCTTGCTTGTCTTAAAGCCGCAATGCGTCTTCTTAGGTCTAGACTCCGTCACTACCAATGTTTAGATTAATTGTAGAATCCTTTTTATTTAATACGAACTGTTCCGGGCTAGAATTTTGAGGTATATTTTAGTGATGCGCCCGGATCAGAAACTAACTCCAATTGAAGTAAAAAACAATATATTCTTAAATCCTGTATATCTATATACAAAAAAATTGGAAAGAGCTACCACCACGGACAGATAAGTGAGGAGCCAGTCCATCTCCAACCTACAACATACAACAAACGTTCCCCCTGAAACAAAAAGTGATCAGGTTTGGGTTCGTGGTGCGTTCCAGACTTGCTGGCTGCACATATTTTTGTTAGTTCATCCAAGGATCGTGGTGGCTGCTCTTTGGTTCCCCAGTTCCGACGCATATCAAGAGTTATTCTTCCTTATCACATTCAGCTATTCTCCGGTTCTCTAGACTACGTGTTTTTATATTCTCCGGGGCCCAAAGGATTAAAATTATATCAAAGATTTAGATGTCGACGGACACATTTAATCTGATTGATTGATTCAGTGTTCCGGCCATACGGGGGAGTGGGGGGCGCCCCTGCAGGCGCCCCAACCGCCGCAGGAACATCGCCAACCGTCGCGGGTCCGCCAGCACCTCCCGGATGGGCGGGTCGTCCCGTCCAAATATGTCCCAGCGCAGGTCAGTGCACGCAGGGCACTGGGTCAGAAGGTGGTGGAGGGCCTCGTCCTCTCCGTCGTCGCATTCCCGGCACATGGTCTCCGGGTCCAGGCCGATCCTCTTTCGGTAGCTGCACAGAAGAAGGGAGTGGCCAGTGCGCAGGCCTCCACACTCTCCTGCCGTGAAAGGTCCAGACGGACTTTCAGGGTGGTCCACCCTTGGACACCGCCACATTTAATCTCGAACACGTTTTATCTCGTACGGATTAACGTTTTATCTCGTTGCTTTACCAGATTAACACGCACATTGACGGGGCTCTGAGCCACCTTCGCTTTGACAGGGGAGGGTACCCTTCCTCCTAAAATCTCGAGAACCACGGTAGGTAGTGAAAAATGGTAAACGGCGTTGGGTAGCCCATACGCTTCTCTATCGAAATATTTTAACCATTTTGTCAGGTCACTTCAATCGGATGAGTTCACTTTGTTCCGACTTATGTTATCTTAAACTTTTTTTAGGTCAGGTCACTTGACCTGTACTGGTGACCTGACCTGAGATGACCTAACCTTAAAATTTTGACAAAAGTTGTAAAAATGATGAGAGAATGTATGCCATATTCTATCCGAAAAACCAGACTGGGGGAGGGGGTGGGTACCCTCCTCCCGTCAATGCGCGTGTTAAAACGATGAATTAATCTCGAGACACATTAATATAGGGA
The DNA here is from genome assembly GCA_034440635.1 of Lepas anatifera. Taxonomy (NCBI): domain Eukaryota; kingdom Metazoa; phylum Arthropoda; class Thecostraca; family Lepadidae; genus Lepas; species Lepas anatifera. The sequence continues at coordinate 392,495 of JAOTON010001507.1, forward strand.
TTAACACATTTACTCTCAAAGAGCCACCTTTTTTATTGGGTCGGTTTCTGGTTCCTGGTTTGCACCAAAACCGGTCAGGCTTCAAGAATGGCCTTCAGCAAAGGACACAAAAGACATTTTCAAATGGCAAACAGCGTGTCCCGGTGGTCAAAAAACAGAGGAAATGGTCTCCAACAGAAGTGAATCCGACGGACTGAGAACTATTGGAGGGAGCTGGAGACAAGCCGGTCCCAATTTGGTACGCCCGTCAGGTTAGAAAAAATATTTAGGGCTAATATTCCCCTTCCCTCAACTACCCGGACGGAGGGATAACCAGAAGAAATTGTCCTTATAATAGCTTCTTCATCCCATAGGAGGATCCAGGAGGGCAAAGAGGGCACGTGTCCCCCTCTCTGATCGACTCTCGGTGAATCCTAAATTGTCGCGTCCCATCCCCTCCCCCCAGGATGCGAAAATCGGCGCATACCGATAGGATTTAGCATCCATCTGATAGGTCTTGCCGGTCAAAAGTGGCGCCCCCTCTGGTCCGGATGGTGCCCTCCCCGGAAGTTACCCCCCCGAAGTTACCCCCCGATCGGCAATAATGGATCTGAGTATGCTTCATCCATTAGTACGCGTAAACAATCAAGAAGAATATCAGAAAAATTGTTTTTACAGTAAAAACTGGCACTACCTAGATTCGAACCCGTATTACCTGTGTGAGAGTCGGGAATGGAGGCCACTATACCAGTCCCGCTGTACGACGCCTAGCCGAGTTTAAAACTTTCCTGACTAGTTTTCTAAAGCCGAATGTTTTGAACAAACTAATGTAATTTGCGTATTTTTGACGCTTAATAAAAATAAATTAAATACTAATACAATACAAAAACATTTTCTGCGGCAAGAAAAATCATTTCTAGAACTTAAAACTTTGATTGATAGAATAGAGGTGAAGAGCAGGTTACAGGCTATTATTGATATTGTTAACAAATTTGAATAACTGTTGAGTGGCCTCCCAAAATTTAGCAGAAGATAAAAAAATGATTTTCGGTACCGGAATAAGGATTTTTCAAATATTAAGAAACCACAATAAAAAATTTTTGCGACAATGTCCCTTTAAAGTAATAAACGTTGTAGAATAATAATTCAAATTGGAATTCATTCTGAAAAATCTATGGAAACTGGACATGATTACCTTTTTCTCTTAAATAGTTCTTTTAATAGTTCTTGATGCCAGCTAAGTTTTGATTGTTGGTAAGCAACAGTTCATCGCAACTTGAGCTACCAGACTGCTACCAAAGCTGAACCATTCCTCTGTCGGCCAAACCTCCAAAATTACCGCTCTGCAACTGACGCCGACGGTCGCCGACGGATGGCGACCGTCGGCGACCGTTTGGTTAGGACACAGGGTAATAATAGACTAAAAATCCAGGGGCCCAGATCCCCCAAAAAACTCAATTGACATGAAACGGTTTTATGTTTGCAACTGTATGGGTAAAATTCTGCTAATGACGCCGATGGCCCATGAGTGATTATCAGAACCGTAAAAGACACGCTGACAGAATCGCATCCCTTATAGACTTCCAGTAGATTCTCGCAAAGATGTAGACCGCAAATCAGCTCAATTTGCGCAAGCTTTTGGTCTATATTAAGACCAAACCCATGGCTTTCCTGAATCACTAATTTTCAGGCCAAACATTCCCCACCTTCCTTTCAGCCCATTCCAGCAGTTTCGCTCAGCTCCGCCCCCGTCCGGCCGGTGACCACTGACAGCATTTCACCGCCCACCGGAGCAGGTTTGGCTCCTCCCTCCTGCTCGAGTTCTGAGAAGCTGCTCGATGAGCATGAAGGGGGAGGAGCTTCTGAGTGGCAGATATCCTTTCCAGGGCAGCCTGACTACTTCAAACTGTCTCGGAGAAGCGCGGATCGTCGGTCGGTACGGTGCATCAGGAGACACGGCAGGAGCGTGCTGCTTTACGGAACAGAGTGGCTTTGCAGGCAAAGCAGGCAAGCTAGCGAGAACTAACCACTGTTTGCCAGTGTGCTCTGTCGCGCCCTTGGCGACGCAAACAATCCAGAGAATCTCCACACTGATCCGAAATGCCGGGTTCTGATTCATCAGCGACCGCCAGCGAAGAACCTCAGAAGCCACCCTTCTCTTACATCTCTCTGACGGCTATGGCAATCTGGGCGTCCCCGGAGAAGATGCTCGCCCTGCGCGACATATACCGCTTCATACAGCAGCGCTTCCCCTACTACCGAGCCGATTGCAAGCGCTGGCAGAACTCCCTCCGGCACAACCTCAGCTTCAACGACTGCTTCGTGAAGCTGCCACGCCGGCCCGACCGACCAGGGAAGGGTGCCCTCTGGACTCTCCACCCCCGTGCGCTCAACATGTTCGAGCACGGCTCTCCTCTTCGCCGGCGCAGAAGGTTCAGGCTGGGGAAGGAGGAGCGGCAGAGACTGGACAACTTCGTGCCGCCGCCGAGGCTTCTTCGTCCACCGGTGAGATGGGATCGGCTTCCTGCTCCTGTGTGGCCGCGACTTTGGTCACACAGGCCTTGGCAACCCCTGGTCCCCACACGGCTGTGCAGCATGCCGCCACCGCCCGCCACTGCATTCACCCCAAGCGTAGTCTCGTCAACACAGATGCTGCCGTCTTATCACCATCATATGTGTTCCGACGTCGGAATCTGTGAAGAGAGAGTCACGAAGTCGTTTCACATCGACAACGTCATCGCGCCCATACCGACACGTCCGAGACTTCTGCACGCAGGATCAGCCTTGCCGTCATTGTCTTCTTCAGTGTGCGGTGCACTATCTCCTCTGTTTGTCATGTGGCCACCTGTAGAAGCAGACCACTTCAGTCCGGTGACATCGGCGGTCGCTGTTCCACCTCTACCACCCAGTCTTCCACCTCCCTGGCATCAAGGACCGGAAATCAGTGTTGCAGGCTGTACAGATCCGCAGGGTGAGGCAAGAAGCCACATTACTTTAACCCATTACAGTGACGTGATTAACAAAAGACCAATAGAAGGCACATTAATGGAGGAACGTCACATAGTGGCTTAGAACCAAGACGATAACATACCTAACTTTGAAAATCGAGACAGACGTCCAAGCAATAGGATTATCTCAGTGGAACTGGATAGACTTACGCAGAATGCCGTGAGAGTTCCAATGAGTCTGCATAAAAGTGAACACTTCGCTAGGATTTCCCAGGTTATGGTGTAATGGACAAAGTGACCCAATTTATGTATGGCAGAAATGACCAGGGTTTTATACCGGGTTTTTTATTTATACCGGGTAACCGGGTTTTATAATTTTGGATGATGTATGTAATGATGCAAATATGAAAACCACACAGCAGCAGTAGTCTGGCTAATGCCACAGGACGAGGAGAGCAGCCACTTTACCTCCATACAGTGCGGTGTCGTGCCTAACAAAACTCCAGGGGTGTAGATTTCTATCTCTTACTGGGTGCTCCGTCGCCCCCAATGATGTGCTGGGCACTTCCAGCCAAAGTGTGAAGCAGAGTCCTTATGAAGTGCTCAAAGAAGAGGAAACTATCAACAAATACGGCTTTCACAGTGTTATAGTGATATTCTGCATTCAACCTACCACTTAGTATTTTACCAAGCGGTGTCCTCAGACGTAATGGATGATTTGCAATGTGGGTGCATACCTGCAAGATAACTTATTGCATTACTTCATATTTATGCTGCGATGCAGTCCATAAGATACAGCAAAGTAAAAGTGATTCACAAGAGGTGAAAAAGGTGTATATTTTTCACTGAACAATTTAATCTCAATGGGACCAGCACAGTAAATATTTCAATGCATCGACATACTACTTGCGGTCAAATATTGATAAGCAGGGCTTCTTTTTTCGTTTCTTCTGGTTAATTTCATGCCCTGGCATGACAGTCCAAAGGCCTCCTATATCAAGTATTCAGATGCAATAGTGCTATCAAAAATGCAGCCTGCGATGCTGGTGGGGAAAGTTGTATTCCAACGGAACATCGGAATCCATCTTATATTTTTCATCTTCATAAATGATCTTTCTCGTGAAATCGATCATCAGTAGTCGTTCTCCGCACTGGGCACAACACATATGTTGTATATATGTCACAACATATATCTTTACATTGTGATCCTATATACAAGATCACAATGTAAACATATCTTAACACATGCTCTTGCAATAGGAATACGCAAAAATACGCTGTGGTAAAATTGGCATCGACAGGAAACTCTTATCACTTTCACGTACAATGCACCAGTCCAGGCTTAAGATGCCATTCTGTCATCATAGGAGAGCAATTACGCCCAGGCTGACCATTAATTAGGTATGGCAGGGGTGTGGATTTCCGAAAATCATTGGGGTTGTCCAAATTTGAAGAAAAAAGTAAATTACCGCCATATGAAAGGAGAAAGCATGATTGTATTTTTATTTTAGCCATCACACAGTCCTTTTGAATTCTGAAAATGATTAACAATAGTATTGTTAAAGGGTATTTTAACACTAAATAACACATTGCAGGTGCCCGGGCATTCCCAAATGGATATAAATTCACACCATTATATGGTACAGCTCACTAACCCGGCACCGCCTGGACTCTTTCATACACACCACCGCCTGGGGTGTGATGGGCCCCCTACGATCTCGGAAACCGGAGGTGATACGGACAGATTAAAACGGTGCGAAGCGCCTTATCCTCTTCTACTCTGGATCCCAGTTTGAACCGTATCCGTGGACCCGTGACGTTACAGCGGGTAAAAATGGGTCAAATTTAGACCCATTTAGAAAATATCTCACACCTCGCGAGCCAGAGGCATAGAATAAAAGTGTATCAATGTGTTCGTCTTGACCTTAGGATTGAAATAATTTGTGGCATGACCTTGTAAGGTCACATTATGACATTGACTTAAGTTCAAGGTTAAATAATAACCTTTTAAGGCCATTTTACATATCATTTAAATCAGGGGCGCAACTTTATGTTTTCGATTGGGGGGCACCCGGCTCGAAAGGGGGCCCGTACATTATGAGGGGCCCGTATTTTTTAATGAAAATGTGACCGAAAAAACGTATTTTCGACCGTTTGTTGTCGAAAACTGACTGCAAAGGTTAAATAACAATTTTTAGCGCGCTATTCGTCACTGTTCATGATTTGCACTATTTAGCCCAAACAGTAGTCCGAAGACCCAATCTTCTGAACGAGCTGCCAAAGTATGTAAGGATATTGGACAAGTAGGTGTCCAATTACCGTTTTCGTCGTCCACGCGGGATGCTCTCCTCCGGAGGTACAACGGGATCAGCGCCGCACGACGCAGGAGGGATGGATGCTGGAGGGTCTTTTAGCAAACGGGATCCGGCTGGTGGCCTGGCCGAGGAAGGCAATGGTCAGGAAAAGAGGGATTGTAACTACAACCTTCCTTTACCGTTTCGCTGGAAACTATATACATTGCACTTTTCCAAGTTAGTTTTAAATTGGGGTTTTAATTTTTTGTGGTCGATAGATGAAGGTAGCTTGCATAGTACCAAAAATAGTATTGATATGAACTAGTTTAAGTGGACGCGTGCATTTCTAGAAATTAAACTCAAATATGATCGGGGTCATTTTATAACAGCTTGCAAAATTAGCACGACGATTCTAGATTCATAGGTTACCTGAAAAATGAAGAAAGTTTGTGTAGTTTTGCCAGAGCAGCCTCTCGGTCTTGAATGTTCTTTGTTTTACGCTTTTGTGCAACCAGCTTATGTTTATACTGTCCAACCATTTTAACATTTACACCTGGAACGAAATCGCATTATCACGAGTAATTTGATACAAATGGAAGATAGAGATCGGAGTGCGAAGTTCCTTTATCAGCAGGGAAATTGAACCTACTGATATTTATGTTACATGATTGTAACAGAGACACTCCTCTCTGGTATGCTGCTGTATTACGACTGCCAGGTCACCAGCGGAGCCGGCACACTGCGCCCGAGCCTAGCCTCAGGGCACGCGCGGGCATAGGCGGCGCGGACATAGGCGCACCAAGGGCGGGTCACCACACTGCTCTCCCCCAACAAGAAAGCTTGGGGCTAAGTGACCTAAGGAAAAACAGGCACACAAACAAAAAACAAAACAAAACACATCACTCCGCCACAAAATAGTCTGGCTTCTTGCGCACCCTCACAGGATATCGTTTCACTTCCCCTGCTTCCGGAGACCGCCCCACCGTCGGCGTTACAGTGGGTCCGGCCGGACCCGACGAATCTTGGGCACTCGTCGGAAGGGCAGTAGATGAACACGCAGGCTGCATTGGCAGGAGACGCGATGCCCCGCGCTCTGGCGGCGGCGAAGCAACGTCGGCGCCGGCAGGAGCGGCGTCAGCGGCAGGAGACGCCGCTGAACCAGCCGCAGATGGGATGTCGTCGCTAGCCGGGGCGGTCGGCCCAGCTCGCCTCAGCTCAGGTACAGACCACGATCCTGCCGACGGCGACACATCCCTAAATTCGCGTCCTTGGGCTGGTAACAGTGATTTTGCCCGGATCTGGTCTATATGTCACCTCCATATTCTGCCATCGGACAGCTGTACCACATACGACACCGGTCCATCTACGGCTCTAACTATCCCAGGGAGCCACTCCGGTCCCATCGCATAGTTCCTGGCAAAGATATCGTCGCCAACTCCGAAGACTCTACATTGCCGCTTACCGTCGTGGTTTTCTTTCTGCGTCACCTGCCGGCGGACTACCGTTCCCGTGATGTCCGGCCGCAGCAGGTCCAGTCGGGAGCGCGATCGCCGGCCCAGCATCAGCTCTGATGGAGACACATTGGTCGTTGCGTTGGGTATGATGCGATGATGGAAAAGCCAGTTAGCCAAACTTCCCAATCCTTTCCCCCTGATCGTTGTAGTGCCAACTTAACCTCTTTTACAGCCCTTTCTGCACATCCGTTTCCCTGACTATGACGAGGCTCAATAGTTCTGTGCTTTATGCCGTTTGACCGTAGAAAATCTTGAAACTCTTCTGATGTGAAGACAGTTGCATTATCTGACACCAACATATCACAAAGGCCCCAGCGAGCAAACATTTTCCTGAGGTGATATATGGTCGTCTTGGAGTTTATGCTTGCGCAAAACTCGGCCTCTATCCATTTCGAATGTGCGTCGACAACGACGAGAATGTAGCGTCCCCTTACCGGCTCCGCATAATCGATGTGCAGTCGGGACCACGGCCGACTCGGCCACGGCCACATACTTAGCGGTGCGCGGTCCGGGGCAGGTCGGCTCTGCTGGCACGGCTGGCAGCCACCGACGGTACGCTCAACGTCGGCGTCGATGCCAGGCCACCAGACACAGCTCCTGGCCAGCGACTTCATCCGCCCAATGCCTGGGTGCGAACAGTGCAGCTCAGCTAGCACTCCAGCGCGAGCCCTTTCTGGAACGATCACGCGGTTACTCCATAACAGCACACCAGCAGTAACTGACAGCTCCAGCTTCCTGTCAAAAAGGGGCTTTAACGACGGGTAGCACTGCTCCGGCCAGTATCCATACTGCACCATGTACAGCACCCGCGCCAGCAATGGATCTGTAGACGTAAGCTGAGCCATTTTGGAAGCATCAAACACACGACTGCCAATTTTCAAAACCAGGTCTTCCTCCTCTGGCGGCTTTGAGAGCGGCAAAGGGAGCCGCGACAGCGCGTCAGCGTTCCCCATCATCTCAGAGCGCCGATGCTGGATAGTGTAGCTGTAAGTAGAAAGTTTCAATGCCCAACGCCTGATTCGTGAAGATGCCATCTCCGGAAGATCCTCGTGCTCTCCAAAAAGCCGCAATAGCGGCTTATGATCCGTAACTAACACGAAATGGTTCCCTAGAAGCCACTTGTGAAATTTGCTGACTCCGAAAACAATCGCCAATGACTCCCTGTCAATCTGGGCATATTTTCTCTCTGCAGTAGTGAGACTGCGGGATACATACCCCAAGGGCCTCTCAGACCCGTCGCTCTCGCGTCTCGCCAAGACTGCACCGACGCCGACGGGTGACGCGTCGCAGACGAGCACCAGCTGGTCCCCGTTGCGGTAGTGTGCCAGGCACGAGTCGGAAGTCAGGACGTTCTGCGCCCAGTGGAAGCCCTCATGCTGGTCAGCTCCCCGGTGCCACCTACTGCCTTTGCGGAGAAGCTGATACAATGGAGCGAGCTTGTCAGCACGGAACGGCAAATATTTAGCATAGTACGTCACCATGCCCAAAAAACTCATGAGCTCCCTGACATTCCGAGGAGTATGGACATCTTTGATGGCCTCTATCTTCGCTGGTACCGGTCTAATACCATCCCTGTCCACAATATGGCCGAGATACTCAACTCTTGGAACAAAAAAATAGACACTTTGATGCACGTACCTTCAGTCCGGCTCGTTCCAGTCGGTCAAAAACTTCACCCAGGGTCTTCAAATGGCTTTCCTCGTCCTTGCTGCTAATGAGTAAATCATCAAGATAACTTGCAATATTTGGCAACCCCGCCAACACCTTCTCAATCTCTCTCTGGAAAATTTCACAGCCTGCCGAAACTCCAAACGGAAGACGCGTATACTGCAATGGACCTTTCATAGTATTGATGGTCAAAACATCGCGGGATGATTTCTCTATTTTAATTTGGTTGTAGGCTTGAGCCAGATCTATCTTAGAGAAAACTGTTCCACCAGAGTCTAGCAAATAAATCATCCACAGTCGGCAACGGGTATTGATCCAATTTCACAGCGAGGTTTGCAGTCCGCTTGAAATTCGCGCAAACCCTGACTGTGCCGTCCTTCTTCAAAACTGGAACCAAGGTCGTGGCCCACTGACTATTCTGTACAGGCTCCAAAATGCCCGCTTGTATGTCTTTCTCTAACTGTCGTTCCACTTGTGCCCGATACGCGTATGGCAGCGACCTAGCCCGAAAAAAACTCGGCGGAACTGAGCGATTAATTTCCAATTTTACCTCCACACCTTTTAGCTCACCCAGACCGGGTTCAAAAACGCGGCGATATTTGCTCTTCAGTTGCTGCAAATCGGCATTGACATCAGCCTTCACTTCCTGCCAGTTCAGACGAATCACCTGAAGCCAATCCCTTCCCAGGAGATTTGACCTCTTACCCTTCACCACAATTACTTTCAAGTTCCGGTGGACAGTGTCTGAGTACTTCACCGAGGTACGGAATTCCCCCAGAACTGGAATCATGTCCTTAGTGTAGGCACGTAACTTAACACTGCATGGCTTGAACTGTGGGCGAATATTCAAAGAAAATACGTGTTCTCCCCAATCAAAGTGTAACGGGAGCCGGTGTCAACCTCCATTTCAACACTGGTGCATTGAAACTTAACAGTGCAGGTAATGGGCGGAGTGCCATGACCCACCTGGCTGACGTCAGCAGAATCAGAGGACTGGCGAACTTCTTCAGCTGTCCCCTCCAACCAGTCTTCCCACTCGTCGTCCTCGTCAGCGCCGTCCACGCAGTGAGCACGCTGCCCAAAGTCCATGCTGACCCGAAGTCCATGCCGCACTGAGCTTCTTCTTCCTCTTGCCGATGACCGTGGCTGAGATCGCTGTCTGCACGCCCTCTGAATGTGACCAAACTTGCCACATGCATGGCACTTCAGTTGACGAAATCGGCAGACATCTGGCGAATGGTTAAAGCGCTCACACCGCCAACACCTGTCGAACTCCACCCCTGCAACGTTCGCACCAGCTGGCGCGGCAGTAGCAGCCTGCACAGACGAAAAACCAGACCCCGAACGCTGACCTGCAATAATTAAAGCATCATTGGCCGACATTTCAAGGGACAAGCTGATTCGCTGAGCCTTCGCAAAAGTGAGGTCTTCTTCTGCCAGGAGATGTCGCTGGATCCGCTCTTCGGACACGCCGCATACCAGCTGTTCAGTTAGCCGGTCCTCCAGTGTAATCCCGAACTCGCAGTGTTCCGCTGCACGCCGAAGATCTGCGACAAAATCAGTGATGGTCTGACCAGGACGGTGCTGGCACTGGCTAAATTTGTACCGGCTAACAATTTTCGATGGCTTAGGATCCTTATGACGCCTCACGACCGACAGTAGCTCCGAGTAAGTCTTCTCGTTCGGCTTTGCAGGGGCGATCAAACTACGAATCAATCCATACATTTTCTTTCCGCACATAGTCAAAAACTTTGCCCGCTTGAGACTGTCATCAGTTATCTGTTGACTCTCCAAAAATAACTCAAAACGCTCCTCCCACTCCGGCCACGAATCAGAGTCCGGATCAAAACTCTCCATACAGCTATCTGTCATGGCGTTGAATCCAATATGACAAAGTCAGCAGGTGCAGTTGAAGATTTCCAATCCTGCAGTGAAGCTATCTTCTCACTGAAGCCCGCAATTGAAGGCATTCATCCTGGTCGCCAATGTAACAGACACTCCTCTCTGGTATGGTGCTGTATTACGACTGCCAGGTCACCGGCGGAGCCGGCACACTGCGTCCGAGCCTAGCCTCAGGGCACGCGCGGGCATAGGCGGCGCGGACATAGGCGCACCAAGGGCGGGTCACCAATGATCAAGACACCTTTTTCGGATCCATTCACCTTGCCAGTTCAATGACATTTTACAACACTGGGTACCGGTCAAGGGGTACTATGAATAGGTGGTACTGCCCATTTCCCTTTACAATCCTCATATAGGATCAGTACAAAAGGAATGGGGGCCTAGCATTTCTCATGCCCCATCCATCTCTCCCCGAATGTTCCAGGAGGCATGGGATCGGCCGCACGTTGCCCGGGAAAACCACAGGGGGCCCGCAAGCATGGCAGGGGGTCGGTTTCGGCAACAGGGAGCACGGATACACCTCCTGGGGCACGAAACTGCTAAAAATAAGGAACTCCTGTAAATACGCGGCTAACACAACAGCTTCAATTTCTGCACGATATTCTTAGACCACAAGGGGCCCGGACAGATCACAGAGGGCCTGAACACACCAAAGGGGCCGGGCAGACAACAGGAACCCAGAAAACCGTAGGAGCCCGGTAAGCCCACAAGGGGCCCGAGCAGACCACACACAGCCAGAAATTTGGCTGGGCTCTGCCCGATATATGCTGGGCTTTGACCGGGCAGAGCCCGAGTACATGGGCTCAGCTCAGGTCCGGCTCCGCTCCGCCTGGGCAGAGCCCATGGTCAAGCAAGACCGGGCTCTACCGCTCGGGCAAGTTGTCATCCCCCGACCTAATGTCGAGCTCAGCCCGAGTCTATGTGGCTCAGCTATGAGTCTTATGGCTCCGGCAGAGCCCGGCCCAGCCCGCTCTGGGCCCGGTCGGAATTGCTGGATGGGCAGCGGGCCCGGGCAGACCACACGGGGCCTGGGCAGATGAAAGGACCCGGGCAGACCACAGGGAGCCGAGCAGAACACAGGGGCCGGGCTAACCACAGAGGGACCCCAGTCTGCAAAGTATGGCAGCAGACCCGACGAGTCCGCACCAGCCTTGTAGATTTTTCGTACAACCAGCAGCCTAAAATTCACACCAAACACTGGTGAGAAATTTCACTGACCCGGAAATTTCGATGTTTTTACCAGTTTCTCCCTTCTCAGAACTCTGTGGGTGTTTGATTTGAGCTCCCTCGCACCAGACGGCAAAAGTGGTCATTTGTTTGCTCCAAAGTTCGCACCACCTGAAGGGTGTCCGCACCACGAGATCTCGCCAAAAGTGCCATACTTTGCAGACTGGGAGGGGCCCGGGCAAACCACAGAGGGCCCGCGCAGACAAAAGGGGCCCCGGACGGACAAAAGGGGCCTGCAGAGGCCACACGGAGGCCCGGACAGACCAAAAGGGTTCCGGCAAAACCACAGGAGGCCCGGGCAGACCACAAGGGGCTCGATCAGACCAAAATGGGCACTAGCAGACAAGTGGTCCGTGCAGACCAAATGGGGCCGGGCAGACCACAGGGGCCGGGGCAGACCACAGGGGCCCAGGCAAATCATAGGGGCCCGGGAAGACCACAAGGACCCCGGGCAGACCACAAGGGGACCGAGCGGAGCACAAGGGGCCCGGGCAGGCAACAGGGGCCTGGGCAGACCACAGGGGCCCGGACAGGCCACAGGGGACCCGGTCAGACCAATAGGGGCCCGGAATACCACAGGGGCCCGCATGGCAAGCACGGCAGAGGCTGGTTGCAGTTACACAAATCGCATCCATGGCAGGCCCGTCTGCATCCACAGGGTAGGTATTAACTACTGGGAGTAAGGACCCGGCTGCAGCCACCAGGGGGGGCGAATAGGGTGGCCACCAGGGGGGGGCGAATGGGGTGGCCACCAGGGGCGGGGGCGAATGGGGCAGCCACCCCTTAAGCTCAAGAGCCACTGAGGACGAAATGCCGCCCCCAAACCCTCCCCTCCCCCAGGATGCGACGATTGGTTGCCCTTTGGGTGAAAAGTGCGCCCTTCGGGTGGCTAAGTGCCACCCTGCCCCCTGAGGCTTTCCCCTCCCCTCCCAAATTCTAGATACGTCACTGGCGGCCTTAGGGGGCACAAGATTCTCCAAGTCTTGGTATTTAGTCATCAGGTGAGCCGGACAGGGGATCATCACTCATTAGGGATTTAGCCCGACAGCAGCAAATAGCAAACAATCACTTCACTTGCCATTCAACACCGCGCAGCGGAGCACGATTTGGATTGACACGAAAAGTCCAAACGTAAAATCAAAATCAGAGCCTAACGAAGATTTTCCACAGTAGACGCAAGCCGATTGAATCATAAGTATGCCAATTTTACTGTTAAAAGCAAACTTTGTGCAAATCATTCGCCTCGGCGAATACGACAAGAGAGCCAGGAGCATGCCTTAGCTTCCTTCGCGCTGCGCTGGCAAGCCCGGGAAATTAAGAGGCTACCATTCGCCGGCGGACACATTATTTGACCCAGATTTGACGACAAGATATGATACACTTTTTGACAGACACATTTAAGAGTCTTTAATTTGTCTGTATTTAAAATTCCACTAGAACTACTAAAAATGGAAAACTTCATGCACACTTCTGACAAAAATGCCTAGAAATATATACCTGGAAATATATCAATGAAGAAAAGTAGTGCCAACGGAGAGATGCCAAATTAACACACATGCCAATTTATTAAACCAGTACTAATCGGAAGGGGCCCGGCTGCGCACGGTGGGGGGTGGTGAACTGCGGGGGGTCGTAAGTAAGGCAAGGAGCCCGGCTAGAGCCAGAGGGGGCCTGGGTAGCCCAGAGGGAGCCTGAAATTATAGCACGGGTTCCCGGATACAGCGAAGTGGGAGGAGTGGAGTCAGGGGCGGATTCAGGCCGATGGTGGGGGAAGGGGGCAACGGGGCCCCAAATCGTGAAAAATATATGGTTTTTGTTTGAAGAAAATCCGTGAAAATCGGCAAAATCGGTGGATTTGAGGGGGATTGCCCCGTTTGCCCCCCCTCTGGATTCGCTAGTGCTGTGGTTCCTTGCAAACCACAGGGACATGTACAAACCATAGGAGCCCGGGAAAATTGCAGGGGGCCGGGCAGACCACAGAGGGCCCAGGCAGACTAAAAGGAGCCCAGACCGCCCACAAGGGGCCCGGGCAGACCACAGGTGCCCAGGCATACCACAGGGGGCCCGGGCAGACCACAGAGGGCCCAGGCAGACTAAAAGGAGCCCAGACCGCCCACAAGGGGCCCGGGCAGACCACAGGGGCCCGGGCGGACCACACAGGACCTAGGCACACTACAAAAAGCCCAGACCACCTACAAAGGGCCCGGGCAGACCACAGGGGCCCGGGCAGACTAAAAGGGGCCAACGCAGAATACAAGGAACCCGGTTGCAGTCACAGAGGGCACGGCTGAACCAAAAAGGTCCCGAGACTGCCAGAAATAGGGGCCCGGATACAGTCAAAATGGGCCTGAGAATATCGTTAGGGGCCCGTTTGCGGACACAGCGATTATGGGTGGCCCTTAAGGGGACCGCACCCAAGCAAGCATGTCAGGCAAGCATGCCAGGGAGCCCGGCCGCAGCCACAGCAAGCCCAGATAGACCACGGGGCCCCACCCTCATGGCATGGGCCCGTCCGTGGCATTAGAGGAACCGCGCCTCCTGGACCACAGGGAGCCCGGTTGCAGTCACAGGTCCCGGTTGCAGTCACAGGGGGCCCGGGTGGATCACAGGCGCCTGGTTGCGGTGACAGGGGTTCGGGCGGATCACAGAGGGCCCGGTTGCAGTCACAGGGGGCCCGGGTGGATAACAAGGGGCGGGGTGGATTCCAGGGGCCCGGTTGCAGTCACAGGTGGCCCGGTTGGACCACAGGGAATCCGTTTTCAGTCACAGTGGGCCCGAGGGGGCTCAGGTGGATCTCAGGGGGCCCGGTTTCAGTCAAAGAGGCCCGTGTGGATCACAGGGGGCCCAGGATGGATCACATGGGGCCCCAGGTGGATCACAGTGGGCCCCAGGTGGATTACAGGGGGCCCCATTGCAGTCAGAGGGGGCCCGGGTGGATCAAAGGGGGCCCGGTTGCAGTCACAGGGGGGCCCGGTTGCAGTCACAGACTGCCTGCTTGCAGTCACAGGGGGCCCGGTTGCAGTCACAGACTGCCTGCTTGCAGTCACAGGGGCCCCGGGTGGATCACAGATGGCCCGGTTGCAGTCACAGGGGGCCCGGGTGTATCACAGGGGGGCCGATTGCGGTCACATGGGCCCCGGTGGATCACAGATGGCCCGGTCCCAGTCACAGGGGGCCCGGGTGGATGATAGGGGTCCGTTTGTTGTCACAGGGGGCCCGGTTGCAGTCACAGAGTGCCTGATTGCAGTCACAGGGGGCCCGGAGTGTATCACAGGGGCCCGGGTGGATGATAGAGTGTCCGGTTGCAGTCACAGGGGCCCCGGGTGGATCACAGATGGCCCAGTTGCAGTCACAGGGGGCCCGGGTGGATGACAGGGGGCCCCGGTTTCAATCACAGGTGGCCCGGGTGGATCATAGATGGCCCGGTTGCAGTCACAGGGGGCCCGGGTGGATCATAGGGGGCCCGGTTGTCATTACAGGGAGCCCGGGTGGATCACAGAGGGCCCGGTTGCAGTCACAGGGGGCCCGGTTGCGGTCACAGGGGGCCCGGGTGGATCATAGGGGCCCCGGTTGTAATTACACGTGGCCCGGGTGTATCACAGGGGCCCAGTTTTAATCACAGGGAGCCCGGGTGAATTACAGGGGGCCCGGTTGCAGCCACAGGGGGGCCGGATGGATCACAGAGGACCCGGTTCCAGTCACAAGGGCCCAGGTTGGATCACAGATGGCCCAGTTGCAGTCACAGGGAGCCCGAGTGGATGACAGGGGGCCCGGTTGCAGTCACAGGGGGGCCCGGGTGGATTACAGGTGGCCAGGCTGGATCACAGGGGCCCGGTTGCAGGCACAGGGGTGCGGGTGGATCGTACAGGGGCCCGGATGGATGAAAGGAGGCCCGAGACTGCCGGAATTAGGGACCCGGCTGCAGTCAAAGTGGGCCTGAAAATATCGTTAGGGGCCCGGTTGCGGACACCGAGGTTAAGGGTGGCCCACAGGGAACCCGCAAGCATGCCAGGGAGCCTGGCCTCAGCCAAAGCTAGCCCAAGTAGACCACTGGTGCCCGCAATCGTGGCAGGGGCCCGGCTGTGTCCGCAGGGGCCCGCAACTTGGGATTGGGGGGCTCGTCGCTTCATTGGGGGGCTTCTCCGAGCATTGAGGGGCTCGAGCCCCCAA
Source organism: Lepas anatifera (assembly GCA_034440635.1). Classification (NCBI taxonomy): domain Eukaryota; kingdom Metazoa; phylum Arthropoda; class Thecostraca; family Lepadidae; genus Lepas; species Lepas anatifera. The sequence goes on from JAOTON010001507.1 coordinate 408,197, forward strand.
ATATATGGAAACTTGCGCCCCTGATTTAAATCCCTGGGTCATACTCATTACTATGATACCAAATTTAGGACTATATCTTGTTTGGTTCAAAAGTTATACACAACTTCGCCAACTGTGACCTTTGTATGGATCTGACCTCAGTATGGATGACAGCAGGAACATGGGGCCGGGGTGGCCTAGTGGCTTCGTTGCCAGTCTACAGATCGGATAGCATGGAATAACGTGGGTTCAATTCCCACGGCGGGAAACCGCCTTCCGTGTCCGATTTGACCCGGTGGAGATGATCCTTAAACACCCACGCCAATACTCCCTGTAGGTATATAATTGGGCAAGTGTGCCTGTTGGGAATGGCCCTAATAAACAAATAACATTTTCAAGAGCTTTAGAACGATGTTTTGAAGCTTTATCTAACTGTTGTAGAAGACGAGTTACACCATGGTTTTGTCAGCCTCGTTTTAGAAGAACGGAATCGCCTTACACGGGCCTAGCAATGACGTCATAACTTGTTAACCAGACCTGCCTGATGCCAATTTTTTGTCATAATTTGTCGGATTGATCTCCCTATAGAGGCCTGCAAAGCGGAGCGGTTCTCATCTGAATCGGCTCAGAATCAGTTGCGAAAAACTGAGGGAAGGGGGTCAATCGGACGCCACAGGCGGTGATGGGTTAAGGTCCAAGCAATAACCGATCACTATTCGAGACCGTTCAGCTATCGTTTCTACTGAAATGTGTCGTACTAATAAAATTTTACAATGAAATTTTAAACATTTTGAAGATATAAACATATCGACATAAACATATTGAACACCTAGCAGTTCAAAAGCTACCACCGCTCGAAAAAAATCATCTAAAATTGTTTGATATTCATAAGTGTCCTCTCCCATCCTTGTACCAAAATTTCCGTGTGCTGTATTGTTTCGGTAAATACGGAATTTCTGAACTGATACATCAAAATAAACCAAAAATATTTATTTTGTTACGATTCACCATTTGTAATACTTGACATGACTTGTGAGGTCCCATTGTCCCAGTTCCGACAAATTAGGCATATTTGGAAAGCTGAGTGCTGAGTGTCTTAATCTGATTCGGTGCAACAAATAGCATTGATAAAAAATAACTGACTAGGAACGCGACGTCACCCGGGAGAGTGCGTCACCCAGTGCAGTATTGTAGCATACAAACTAATTTGTGTGTCTCAAAATAGAAAGTCTGACAATCATGGTTAGACGGCAGTACACAGCAGCTTCTGGATACTTGTGGGCCGGGTGGAGGCGGCATCGAAAGAATGTGATAGGGAAGTGGCCCATGCTTAACACGCACATTGACGGGGGTCTGAGCCACCTTCGCATTGACGGGGGGGGCGGGTACCCGCCCCCTAAGATCTCGAGAACCACGGTAGGTAGCGAAAAACGGGAAACGGCGTTGGGCTGCCCATCCACTTCTCCATCGAAAATATTTGAACCATTTTTTTTGTCAGGTCACATTTAAGGTCACGAGAGGTCAAAACATGCCCGTCATAGGGATAACATGTAAATTCAGTTTTTCGGCTATTACATCTGAACAAGTAAAGATAGAGCAAAACTACTTAAACTATATGAATCCTCTTAGCAAGCCGAATCGAATGATATGTAATTTGACCTGACCTGAGGTCAGGTCAGGGTCAAATTATATAAAATGCATATCATTAGAACCGCAAAGCTCAGGCGAGTCTAATGCAGCTAAAATAAATACTCTATCACCATCCGTTACTGAGTTATACGGTAAAAACCATTTCTCCCATGTATTTCCAATGGAGAGGTCATGCCTCGTACCTGTCCTTAGGTCATCGATATCAAAAATACCGGAACATATTTTAGAGAACTCGGTGGGGCCATTATGTAATATGAGTTTCAATCGAATAAATTCACCCTGCTCCGACTTATGCTATCTTAAACTTTTTTTGAAGTCGGGTCACTTGACCTGTACTGGTGACCTGACCTGAGATGACCTAACCTTAAAATTTTCACAGAAGTTGTAAAAATGATGAGGGAAAAGGTATACCAAGTACGGCGGCGCTACGCGCCGCCATTTTTCTACTATCTCCGAAAAACCCGAGGAGGGCGGGTACCCGCCCCCGTCAATGCGCGTGTTAAGGAACACAGTGATCTTAATGCCATTAGAATATACATACCTACTCAGTCAATTGCCTCGTGCATCCTGTGATTTACCTTGGACTAGACTTGTTGATGACTCAAATTTTCTTGAGTCGACTCAACTCTGACTCACAGCTAAATGGCTGACTCCGATTCTGACTCGACTCACTGAGTTGAAAATGGTGAGCCGACTTGACTCAGCTCAAATTCAGAAGTGAGCCGACTCGATTCCGACTCAAATCAGCATTGAGTCGGAGTCGATTCCGACTCAGAATAGTGGAAAAATATGCACAGAAAAATTTCCATTTCCTCTCATAGTATCTCATTCCTCTCAAAAATCTCACTTCCTTCAATAGTATGCAAAATCCAGTAGATTTATTCATGGCGTTAATCTAACTGCACATTTCCTTTAATAATATGCCAATTTCAATGCATTAATGCATGACAGAAATTATTCCTGCATAGGAATGAAGATAAATGCTAATCGCGAACAGGTGAGTATGAGGAAGAGCCCGATGGCTTTGCATTTTAAAGGCATGTCCTTCATGAGCAGTCATAATTGAAGCAATAAGCGACGTTTCAACTGCAAAAAACGGGAATCAATATTTGAAAATGATATTTTGACAGGCAATCCCTGCCCCAGAACATTCTGAACAATCCCGTGACGAACTTAAATTAGAAATAAATACTACACTGTGCACTGCTCCTATCCAGCACCTCCCCAAAACCAAAAACAATGATGAATACTCGCCTTGTCCTCCCGGGTAATTCCCGCATCCCGATGTCAATCAATTTTTTTATTTCATTTTCCATATAGACAGGTGAAGAGGCAAAGTACATGAACAGCAGATAAGAAACATGAGAGAGGCAAGCAATAGTCATACAGTACAGCACAAGGTGAGTATGTTGTGATATTAGTATGTAATGAGATTAGGATAAATAATACTGCTGGTCAGTAGAAATAACACAAAAACAACGCAGAAAAACAAAAGAGAAGCAATACAAAATAAAATGAGCAGACAGATCATCCAAAAACGTGCCTAACAAAACAAATAAAATGAACGGAAAAATCTAACCAATTATAATTATATGTTTGATTGAAGTTGAGGGCCCACATAAGTTCTACACGTTAGTCACAAACGAAGGAAAAGAAAACACCCAGGTTCACACACATTGTGCCGGGTAAGAACACATAATTGTGGCAATTAATGAAGCAAAAACAAACTAATGAAGCAAAGACAAAGCAACGAGCAGGAAGCCAGCAGCGCAAAAGCAGGACGCAGAAACATAACCAGGCGAAATGAGAGCAGAGATGACACTAAGTGCGCAAAAAGCAAACGAAAACGGATAAACAAAAGTTGAGTTAAATGGAACAGCACAAGAGCAGCGAGAAAAAGCAAAAAGAGCAATACAAGAACGAAATGAACATAGCAAAACGAAATGAGCTCACGTAATATGGCGCGACACCTGATATATATATTTTTTAAATACTTTCTCGCAGTCGTTCTCGATGAATTTGGAGATGATCCGCTGCCGCAGCTGGCCACGACAGTGACGCAGAAGACCACACAGGATCGACACCACGTGTTCTTCGTGCTCTACAACGCTGAGACCTTTCCGCTTGTGCTTGCGCGGAGTGTGCATAAACAGGGGGAAGAGAGTGCACAGGCCGAGGATCTCCACCAGCTTGTTGCAGTTATCGGCACCCGAGGGGCCGGAGGTGGCGTAGTTCAACACCTTTAACGCCCCTTTCCGCGATAGCTTCTTTTCTCTGAGCATGAGGTTCATCAGCTGGAGCCCCTCGCCCCTCAGGAAGCGTTCCTTGTTCTCCGCCACCAGCAGCACCGAGCAGAGCGCGTCGAACACGTTCTCCATGCACTCCTGCTCCTCTGAGGAGCTCGGGTCGTGGCGTTTGTAGTAGGCCAGCTGCTGCAGCAGGACGTCGATCCCTCCAACTCCCCCAGCATCGTCCTATTCTCCTCATGACTCTGCACCAGTACGGACAGCATCTCGCTGGCGTAAAGCTTGTTGGCGTCGAAGGGCGCCTACCTCTGCAGCCCGGTCAGCAGCCACTGCAGTAGGCCCTGCTGGGCGGCCGGCAGGCAGGCCGCCGGCCGCAGCTCCGTCACGTTCTCTACTATGGCCAGCGCGCTGTGGACGCCCGCCGACTCCTCGGCCACGGCCTCGTCCAGCCGCTCCATGGTGTGAACCAGCACGGCGACCGCCTGCTGCACCAGCAGCTCCGCCACCAGATGCTCGGCGCCCCGCTCAGCCTCGTCCGAGTTTGTGTCGACGTCAGTCAGCTCCTGCAGCAGGTCGATGACAGCTATGGTGACGTCAGTGTTGTCGTGGGCCAGCAGCGCCAGCAGCGAGCTCACCGCGCCCAGCTCCACCAGCCGCGGGAACAGCTCCGGGCCCGTGGCCACCGCGTGCAGCGCCTGTATGGCCTCGTGGAGGGCCAGTTCAGAGTCGAGGAACCCCTCCGGGGCGTCGGCGTGCTTGGTCCGCATCTCCTGGTTCTTGAGGATACACTTCTCCAGCTGTAGTACTAGCCGCTTCAGCAGGTTTTCGTCCATCGGCTCCACCTCCGGATCCTCGTCCACCATGCGCAGTATGTCATCAGTAGAGGGCTCCTCGCCCTCTCCGACCCCCGGAGGCGCTCGCTTCCGAGCCGGCTCCTCTTCGTCATCGTCGCCCTCCTGCCATCGCTTCGTGTTCTGGTCCGGCTTGTAGGAGGACACTGCTAGTAGAATTGATGTGACTCGAGTCATTTGGTAATCAACGTACATGGAAGCAATGTGAAACACTGGATCCAGAGTAATGGACAATCATTGCCAGGACTTAGGAGTCAGAGCAGGTGGCCTCGATCGGCATGCGACCTATTTCAAAGCTGTCGTCGTTAGTGACCCATTTCTAGGCGATCTTCACAAGAGCACATGACATGAGATGTAGAGAGAACACCTAAGCATTTCAACACACCATGCAGACATTTTACACAGCGTCATCATCAGGAACAATTTCCAGGTCGCTTTTACAGGAGGTACTTTATATGAGGTGCGGAGAGAAGCACCTAAACATTTCAAAACACCCTATAGGAACAGCTTTTATCTAACACAACATATGTGGCCCCAACAATTTTAGAAATAGAGAAAGATAACAAAACGAAAGAGAGAGAGAGAGAGTGTGTGTTTCTATCAAAAGCCTTGTCCTTCTGAAAATCCTGTAGTAAACACGTAAACGTTACAGATGGCGCATTAAAGACATTACTAACCTAGCCTCGGATAGCGGAAACCTGACAATGGATAGCCCTTTAAAAATCACGTGACCAAAAAGGCGTAAGAAAAATCTGCAGGTTCATGTTAAGGTAATCATGCCTTCGGGGTACTAAAACCTAAATGACCAGCCGTGTCATTGTGTTATTCTGCCGGCAGAACACAAAATAGTATGCCACACGCATGCGCAGTACCGTATCTTGGACTACAGGACACCTCACTGCGCATGCGTGCGGCATACAATTATGCGTTCTGCTCGGCAGAATAACACGGCTACTACTCTAGCATTTTGTTGCGCACCATGATCATTTTGAGACTAATGTGGCGCGCATGAGGGCAGCAGTGTGAGAGTGGTAAATAAAAATAATCGGCATCATCATAGTTTGAAGAGCGGGTGGTGGCTGTTTGTGAGTGAGAGGATTGATGTATATTTTTCAGTTTATCAGTTTCACAGTTTGAAATTACTCAGGCTACGCCAAAGGTAGGACTGATATCCATTTTCCGTAAATAGGCAGTTTTTATTATCTACCAGTGGGTGTTCCCAAACCACGACAAATCAAGATAGTGCTTTGAAATAGGCAGATAACACCATGTAACACAATTTTTGTTCCCCGGTTCTATGTATGATTTCCTGATTTGTTGCATCTAATTGTTTTAGAAAATGCCAATTTTTTGTTCAAAACTTTGGGTTTGTGGTCAGGACATCGATAATTTGATTTTTTTAAGCTCGCAATATCGAATTTATGGCTTTCAACAATACACTCAACATGATAAATCCTCCTTGTTTAACGGGGGCGCGGTAGTGGAGTGGTCAGCGTAGCTGGCTTCCACGCAGCCGACCCGGGTTCAAGGCCCGGCGGCTTCCCTGAACAAGGAGCAAGCTGGCTCCCGAGAAACCCTTCCAACAGGGAAAGAGTTGGCGACGCCATATGACCCTGGCAGTTGGTGCGTCGATAAGCCCCAAAAATTATTAAATTACCTCCTTGTTTAACACAGATTTACCCAGACCATTCCAAACGTTACATATTTGTATCAACATGACTGCCAAACGCACATTTCACATTAGAAATGAGTTGTTTTTCTAGATTTGCGGTTGTAGGGTAGGCCGCATTCCCGCACTATCCCCCAAACATAGTCCCCCATCATTTTCTCGTCATAGTGGCCTTGGTACCGGCGCTCAATCTCTTTTGCGTCTTGGTGGAAACGCTCCCCTTGTTCCTCCGAGTATGCTCCCATGTTGTCCTTGAAAATATCCAGATGAGCATCCAGCATGTGCAGCTTTAGGGACATTCTGCAACCCATAGCAGAATAAGAATCTATGAGATCCTTCACGAGTTGCGCGTAGTTTTCGGCTCTATGGTTGCCGAGAAACCCGTCAACAACTGCTTTGAAGCAGTTCCATGCCTTCGTCTCGATCTTGCTGAGCTTATTCGAGAACTCTGTAGAACCTAATACCTTCCTGATCTGAGGTCCAACAAATATCCCACCTTTGATTTTGGCCTCGGACAGCTTTGGGAAAAACTCCGACAGGCACTTGAAAGCAGCAGAATCTTTGTTCAGGGCCTTAACAAGCTGCTTCATCAGCCCCAACTTGATATGTAATGGAGGCATGAGCACCATGTTTGGATCAACCAATGGCTCCCACATTACGTTTCTGATCCCCACTACATATTCTGTTCGCTCCTCCCAGTTCTTTTGGCTGAAGTGAACATTGGAGGCTCTGCTGTCCCAGAGACAGAGAAAACACTGGAACTTAATGAATCCTCCTTGTAGACCAAGCAAAAAAGCTATCATCTTGAAGTCCCCAATGATCTCCCACTTGTACTCTTCATATTTAAGAGCTCCCAAGAGTACTTTCACGCTGAAGTAGTCTTCCTTCATAAAGACTGAATGAGCTAGGGGCAGTGTCGGGAACTCATTTCCATTGTGGAGAAGGACGGCCTTCAAACTGCGTGCAGAGCTATCTATGAACAGCCGCCACTCCTTGGTCACAAACGGCACCCCAATAGCTTTAAAAAGTCCAGGCACGTCATGACAGAAGCAGAGACCGTCCTCGAAAGTGAAAAAGCCCGAGAACAACTCATGCCGACTTCTTTGACTGGTCACTTTTACATCCTCCTTAACCAAGTTCCACTGCTTCATCCTGGATATTGTGACGGGGGCGCTGGGGTCGCGGGGCTCGTGGCTCGGTGCGAGTCCGGCTGTGGCGTCGTCGCCGCCGCTGTTGTTGTGCGTCGTTCGGGCCGGCCGACCTCTCGGTGGTCCGCCGTGGCGGCTGCTCTTGGCCGTGACCCGCTCGCTCGCGATGGTGGCGACGTCGCACCCGCTCCCAGCATCACACTAAATTTTATTTGAGAGAGGTCGTGCTCGTCGCGTGCGCGGTCGGGTGGCGGGCCGAGTTGACGGTGGGCAGTGGACAAAGTCGGCTAGCTTGGCCGAGTCCTCCAGACGGGCGAGCCTGTGTCCCGACACTCCCACTCGACACCCTTGGGTTCCAGGAAGGGAATACAGCTAGTGCCGAGCTTTGTAGCCCTCCTCGGTAGCAGGGGTCCCACCCGCCTCTCGCGATTTTGGGGGCCCGTTTAACCACCCGTACGCCAAGTATTACCCGCATAGAAGCGGCACCGAAACCGTCAATCCTCTCCCCGCCCCTTTAAGTGCCCGCTAACTCTTATTATTTCCCTCGGACCTATCATCACAAGTTACACCCCCCCTTTTAACCGATTCTTCCATAGCTACCTTAATTACTTGCCCTTTCGTACCCTCCTATCGCGGTTCTCTGAGCTGCACTGACTTCTCGCCTCAAACATCGTCTATCTCGGTGGGCTATTTCCACGTACCAGGGGTCCAGTCTCTCTGGGAGCGGATTTGTTTTGCCTACGCCAGCACTTTTCAGCATCGTTAACCCCTAAACCAGTCCCCTACCTTAATACCCTCCTCCCCTTTTTTGTCACGTCATCCGTTCCGGCGTGTGTTCTCACTGTCAGATCCGGAACGAATGCCCTCAGTAAACATTCTCACCACCGGGGCCTTACGCTAAGCATGCACTCATAATTCACCTTGACCTAGGGCCATTCTTTCTCGCGCCTCTCACTTGTTCTAAAAATTCTGAGTCCCTCCCCAATTTCATATCCCTCCCGGTGTTTCCGAGATCTGACGGCTAGAGCCCCGTCGGCCAACGCGAGCGGTATGTAGAAGGTTACACTCCTCCTATCCGTGATCGTGGTAGGGTCTTATTTATCCGTGAAAGGGCGTGCATAGAGGATGGCCGATTCGGCCCCACCTAAGCCCAATCAGCCAATTAGGCCGGGCTGCACATCCCCCCGACAGAAAGAAGTGGGCGAATTCACCTGGGGCTATGCTTACGCTTTGCTACCGTTTGCGGGCGCAACCGATGGAGGGGCGCGAGTGGTGGGATCCCCGGTCGGTCAGACCGGTACGACCCGCTACCTGCAGGCCGCTCTAAGGCACCAAACGTTCCTCGTTCTATGGCCTGTCACTCACCCACCGCCAGTTACTCACGCGCACCCACACCGGCGGCCGCAGCTCCCAGGGCTTGGCTAGAGCCCAACAGGAGGTAACTCGGCTCCGCCCTTCCCCGATGATCCAGTGCTCCTCCTTCCCGCCTCATTTTCTCCCTAAACAGAAACTTACTAAACGCTGGCTGCGTCAAATCCCGCCTGCACGGACCATGCTAGTGGATGCGTCGCTGAGCCGTAGCCCCTAGGGCTTGGAGGTCACGGACATGGGACCACCGGAATGACCGAGTTCCGGCTTTTAATTTTACTAGCCTCCGGGCGTTCACGCCATAGTCTACTCACAAACAACTTCCTAGCGTGGGGAGCCTCCCTAGGCTCGGTCCTCCCTCGGACCCTACCCGCCCACGAGTCCCACACTGACCGCCCGTCCCTCACGTCGGCTCCTCCATGGCCCAGCCAGAGCCATGAGTCGACGTCTGCCACGCCTTTTCCGGCTAGGCTATCCCAAAAATTGACAGCTTACCCCCCGTCACGAAAAAACTTCCTCCGTTACGGCGGAGCCCGCCTGATCCTCTCATCTTCATCGTTTCGGCCTGGCAAGTGTGCAACAAAACGACTGCCAGCAATCTCCGACGTCCCACGTTCCCTTTTTTGTGCGATCGTTGCTCCGTGGTTCGGACCAGAAGGTTTCGACAGCGGACAGCATAGCCAGAGGGAGCCCGTAGGCTCGAAGTCTAGAAGGATAGTACCGGGCTAGTAAGACGGGCAGGTGAAGTGATGTAGAGTGAAAGTCGGTTCAAGGGCAATCACAGTGCACGTTTCGGCGCCTCCGTGACCCCCAGGAAGAGGAGAGCCGCCATGACTCTCTTTCGGGAGCCAATGGGCCCGAAGGCTAGAAGGATAGTACCGGGTTACTAAGACGGGCGGGAGGAGTGATGTAAAGTGACGGTCACTTCAAGGGCAATCACAGTGCACGTTTCGGCGCCTCCGTGACCCCCAGGAAGAGGAGAGCCGCCATGACTCTCTTTCGGGAGCCAATGAGCCCGAAGGCTAGAAGGATAGTTCCGGATTACTGAGGCAGGCGGATAAAGTGATGTAGAGTGAGGGTCGGTTCAAGGGCAATCACAGTGCACGTTTCGGCGCCTCCGTGACCCCCAGGAAGAGGAGAGCCGCCATGACTCTCTTTCGGGAGCCAATGGGCCCGAAGGCTAGAATGATAGTGCCGGATTACTGAGGCAGGCGGTTAAAGTGATGTAGAGTGAAGGGCGGTTCAAGGGCAATCACAGTGCACGTTTCGGCGCCTCCGTGACCCCCAGGAAGAGGAGAGCCGCCATGACTCTCTTTCGGGAGCCAATGGGCCCGAAGGCTAGAAGGATAGTACCGGGTTACTAAGACGGGCGGGAGGAGTGATGTAAAGTGACGGTCGGTTCAAGGGCAATCACAGTGCACGTTTCGGCGCCTCCGTGACCCCCAGGAAGAGGAGAGCCGCCATGACTCTCTTTCGGGAGCCAATGGGCCCGAAGGCTAGAAGGATAGTACCGGGTTACTAAGATGGGCGAGAGGAGTGATGTAAAGTGACGGTCGGTTCAAGGGCAATCACAGTGCACCTTTCGGCGCCTCCGTGACCCCCAGGAAGAGGAGAGCCGCCATGACTCTCTTTCGGGAGCCAATGGGCCCGGAGGCTAGAAGGATAGTACCGGGTTACTAAGACGGGCGAGAGGAGTGGTGTAAAGTGACGGTCGGTTCAAGGGCAATCACAGTGCACGTTTCGGCGCCTCCGTGACCCCCAGGAAGAGGAGAGCCGCCATGACTATCTTTCGGGAGCCAATGGGCCCGAAGGCTAGAACGATAGAGCCGGATTACTGAGGCGGGCGGTTAAAGTGATGTAGAGTGAAGGGCGGTTCAAGGGCAATCACAGTGCACGTTTCGGCGCCTCCGTGACCCCCAGGAAGAGGAGAGCCGCCATGACTCTCTTTCGGGAGCCAATGGGCCCGAAGGCTAGAATGACAGTGCCGGATTACTGAGGCGGGCGGTTAAAGTGACGTAGAGTGAAGGTCGGTTCAAGGGCAATCACAGTGCACGTTTCGGCGCCTCCGTGACCCCCAGGAAGAGGAGAGCCGCCATGACTCTCTTTCGGGAGCCAATGGGCCCGAAGGCTAGAAGGATAGTACCGGGTTACTAAGACGGGCGGGAGGAGTGATGTCAGGTGACGGTCGGTTCAAGGGAAATCACAGTGCACGTTTCGGCGCCTCCGTGACCCCCAGGAAGAGGAGAGCCGCCATGACTCTCTTTCGGGAGCCAATGGGCCCGAAGGCTAGAAGGATAGAAAAGGCACGGCCATGGCACATAGGATAGCGTTTGAATAATTCTTACGTCTTTATTGTACTATGCCATGTGCGATTGAGAGGGCGAACTGGTGTTGAAGGGAGCTTAGTCCGAACCACGTTGCACGACTGCGCTGCTTTGACAGCCCCTCTTCCCTTGCTTGGAACCTTAGGAGGCATATGGGCGTCTCCAAATGCTATTCGCGGTTTTGAGTGTGTTTCAGCCTATCTTGAGCGGCATGTTTGCGTGAGGTTGTAGGCTCATCCGCACCTACCCCAAAACTTTTTAAAACTGCACCGATGGGTTCTCTAATAATTATGGGCGCGCGCCTGGGCCCGCCAGTCACCCCCTTCGTGCCCCCTGAGAGAAATCCTAAATCCGTTGCTGCCACCCACCGAATCCCGTCGTAAGGATTTACTGCTGTCCTGGTTTCCCGACAGGCGCGCAAGCCCCTCCCTTCCTGCCTGTATGCGCCGATGGGGGGGTCCGCCCGGCCCCCGGAGAGGCGGGACTTATCCCCTGACATGGCGGCGCACGCGCCCATTCAATCATATCTTAACCACCGCCCCGTGCACTTCGCAGACAAGGACCTCCTATATTTAGTTTACGGCCTGGATTGCCCAACCTAACTTATTTTGCCCTGCACATCCCACTTGCGACCGGGTTGAGGCAAATGGATAATTCAAAAACGCTCGGTCCCAACAGCCAGCATTCAACAAAAAAAATCAGACAACCCAATGTTGCGTCTTTGTTTTGCATAAAAAGGGAAAACGCTCCAGAGCTCTTGAACTTAGCACCAGCGCCGAAGGTTGGTTTGTAAGCTTAAGCCTTGGCTCCTACTATTTAAGATCATATTTTCTTTGCTTTGCATCTATTTAGGAAGCTCCGAGCCTTCGGCCCTGACAAAATAGGTGCGATAAAAAAACAAATCAACCAAAGAGGCAAGCCTGCTTGCTTACGACTGGGTCGGGAGAAAATCGGAACTTATAAAACACTTGATCCAAACAGCAGCACTCTGAAACCGGCTTTTGAAAGCTTAAGCCCGCGCTCCGTCTATTAAGATAAGAATTACATTGCGTTGCGGCTATTTAGAAGGGTGCAAGCTTTCTTGCCTCCGACCGGGTCGGGACAAAATCAAAACTTTTAGCACACCCGATCCAAACGGCAAGTATTCTAGAAAGGCATGCTAAAAATGTTCCATATTCGAGGGGGCCAATAGAAAAAAGCGATGTCCCGGAGCCTTTATACTCAGGACCAGCACTGAAGATTGGCCTTTGAAAGCTTATGCCCAAGCTTCCGCTAATTAAGGCAAATTTGTCTTCGCATGCCAGTTATTTAAAAAAACTCCGATCCCCAGGCTTTGACTTATTAGGTGCCGTTATAAAATCAGTACGAGAAAAATGCTGCGTTTTGGATACTTAAACCCAAACCTCGACTTTTAAGACGAAAATGTATTTGCATTGGAACCGTGCACAAAGCTTCGAGCTCCAGACCCTGCCATAATAGGTGCTATAAAAAAACCGAAACCAAAATAAGGCAGCAATCCTTTTTGCTTTCACCCGGGTCGAGACAAAATCGGAACTTATAAGACAGTCGATCCAATCCCAAGCATTCTGAAATTGGTTTTTGGAAAGCTTAAGCCCGAGCTTCGTTTATTAAAATGAGAATTGCATTGCGTTGCAACCCTTGAGGGGTGCTCCGAGCCCCAAGCATCGACATAATAGATGCGAGTATAAAATCAGAACGACAAAAGATCGGTTTTGAATGCTTAAATCCCAACTTCGGCTATTAATCCTTGCCCCGGTGGCGGGTACGAGCCACCTTCGTCCTGGTAGGGGGGCTAAAAAAGGGACTCCCCCGATCTCAAAAACTAAGAGAGCTAGAAAAAAGCGCAAAACGGCAATCGAAAGCTCTTCAAAAATGATATCGAAAATACTTGAGTCATTTCTTTTTTCAGGTCAATATTAAGGTCACCAGAGGTCAAAATAGGTCAAAATCGCTAATATGAGGTGTACTAAGAAAACGTCATATATCTCAGAAGCTATGATAGCTAGAAACATTTTTCTAGCACCATTCGAAAGCTCTTGAGTTGCTCTTTCATTACAGTGGCATTCATTTTCGTGTCAGGTCAAAGCCTAGGGAGCTACAGGTCACTGAATATTGGGCATATTCTTGGGAATGTCCATAGCCTCCCATGCATAAGGGTGTTTCTTTTTTTCGCTAATAACTTCCAAACCAAACAAGATACAGCCATAGTTGATGCACCATTGCAATCCTCTTGTCAATACGAATCGAATGATATATAATATTGCTATGCCAGGTCAAATTTAAGAATTTGACCTGACCCAGGACAACGGTCTGACCCAACTTGACCTGGTATAGTCGTGATGTATATCATTTGACTTACAGTGACTATACAAACACTTTGGTGACAAAATAAAAGTTCTATCTTAGTTTATTTTAAATTTATAGAGTAAAACACCCAAAAAAAGCTTATTTGACCTAAAGTGACCTTTTAAAGGTCCCAACTCAACATTTTGGCATAAACTTCAGAAATGGGCTAAGATCAAATCGTAACCGATGTTTGAAGATGATTCCATCCATACTTACTGAGAAAAGCTCGTTTCGTGATTTTCCCCATGTATTTACAATGGGGAGGTCATGCTCTGCACATGACCTTAGGTCACCAATATCAAAAATCCCGGAACAAATTTTGTAGCTCCTGGTGGGCCCAATATGTGGTATAAGCTTGAACTTGATCGATTAACCCTTCTTTTAGTTATGCGGTCCTAAGCATTTTTTGAGGTGAGGTCACTTCATCTGGCCTGGTGACCTGACCTGACATGACCTTGGGATAAAATTTTCAGGAAAGATGTAAAAATGATGAAGGAACAGCTAGACCAAGTTTGGCGGCGCTGCGCGCCGCTGTTTTTTTTATTTCTTCGGAAAAACCCGAGGGGGGGTCTAAAAAGACCCCCCGCCCGGGCGAAGGTAAAGATGAGACTTTGCTTTGCGTTGCACCTATTTAGAGAGCTCCAGGCCCCAGGCCCTGACAAAACAGATGCAAAGATAAAAAGAATAGCAAACGCAAAAAAACATGACGCTGCTTATCATACTGGCTTTAAAACGAATTAAAACTATGAAGCGGCGAGAATTCGCCCCTCTGTTAACGATCCTATTGTTTATGCACAAGTACTACTTGGCGACAGAATTTGGCCAAACTTTGATGCGTGATTATTACAGCCCGATTCGGTGTGGCGGCGCGGAAGAGTATCGGCCGGCTAGAGGACAATTTTTACTTACAGCTCGTGGAAATTTCTCGTCGTGTGGTTATGTCAACATCGTAATGGTCGTGATGGGCCCCGCCCATTGCTGATCATGAGTTTCAGCCGAATTTACGATCGAAAAAAAGGGTGTGAACTAATTTGCTAACTCGTAGTATTTTTCCTGTATTTTTGTCCCATAACGGCGAGGCATGAGGGTGTTTGTTTTGTAAGCGGCCAAAGGAAAGCGGTGATAACGAATGAACACTCGTCGTAATTACGGCAATGAGCCGCCCACCCCGTTGCTCGACTGTCCTATCGCTTCCAGTAAGGCCCTCTGCAGGAAAAAGCTTTATTTCCCCCTTTCATCCTTGTATTTAATTGACATTTCGCGCACCAAAAGCGAACGTTACAGTGGTAGAAAACACACTAACGTGGTCGAACTGGGTGAAAATGCACATTCCATTGTCTCCGAATTTCATATTTATGCCGGTGCATAACTGCCCGCTGACGCCCAAGTCCACATACACAATCACATTACCCCCTCCCTCGTGCCTTCCAAGATTTCATCCACCCCCCCTGCCGGGTAGGCGCTCCAAAGCTCGGCTCATTTTTCACAAAATGTAAAAATTTTGAGGGTGGGGGGAGGGGAGGTGGGTCAGACCGTTCCGCATAGCGGACTCACTTGCTTGTTGGTGTCGCTCGCTCCCGGAGTGCCTGTCCGTCTCACACGTCGGCCCCTGACCGAATGCTTTCTGTCCTCGATCAATCTGTCTTCAATCTGGCCTCCGGACGAGTCTCTCTGTCTTCAATCAATCTGTCTTCAATCTGGCTTCACCTCAAGTCCCTCCATCCCGCACGCCGACCCCTGGCCGAATCTGTCTGTCTCACATGGTGCCCTGCTCTCGAATCTTCCGTCTCGCACGCCAGCCCCTGGCCGAATGTCCTGCCTCACATGCCGCCTTGAGTCCCACGCAGTCCTTCCTCAACGCCGGCCTCTCCTTGAATGCCTTCTCCCTCCTCCTCTCTCTCCTCTGAGCTTTTGCCTAGCTTATCTCGCTGGTTCCGTGGGGCCTTCCCATTGGCCAATTCGCTTCCGGGTACCGGCTGACTGGCTTTCTGTTTGCTGCCCGCGCCGGGAGGGCTGCTCGGTCAGCGACCCTCGCACGCGTTGCTTGCGTCAGCGACGGCGGCTTCTGTCTCCGTAGCTCACAGCTGTTTCCGTGCGGACTGCTCTTGTTAGGAAGGGGGGGGAGAGAAAAATAGTGCCAAGAAGAATAATGAAAAGGCAATAGCTAGGAGAGCCTTCCCGCCAGAGGTTTACAACGCACATCTATAATTACCCTTAACTTCCACTGGGCTCCGCCGGTATATTACCGTCTGCGCCGCTTTCGTGGCGGCATATGCCCGTTTTCACACAAAAGAAAAAAACACTCATTCACTAACACGCTGACACTGCAGGAAATTGGTTCCAGAACTATGAGAACAGTCAGCCTGGCCCCCCCCTGTGTGCGCCGTACATAGTGTGCGCTAGATCTTCTAACATTCAGCTTAAGAGTGATAAAAATACAGACTATCCAAGGCTGTAGGTAAATTTCTGAGAGAGGTCAATGACATTCTTTGGTTTCGTGGTACAATTTTTTTCTTTAAGTTGACAGCCAATTTTCTTTCTGGGCATTATGTTGGCCTCCAAAGCATAGCATGTTACCATAGGGAAGAGCCATATAGAGACACGCCGAAATAAAGTAAGCACGAAAAAAAACACAAAACAAGGAATAAAAACCGGTGGCCAAAAGCCCGGCACATAGCATGATAGGAGTATAAGAAAACGCCGGTCACGGAATTTTGGCACAGCTCG
Organism: Lepas anatifera; assembly: GCA_034440635.1. Lineage (NCBI taxonomy): Eukaryota > Metazoa > Arthropoda > Thecostraca > Lepadidae > Lepas > Lepas anatifera. The sequence goes on from JAOTON010001507.1 coordinate 424,526, forward strand.
GTGACCTGAGGTGAACTCGTGGGTTCGACAGCCGTTGCCATGGTAACGTTAGGCCAGGTGCCGAGACTCACACTTGCTGCGGACTATATCTCCAGTGGCGGCTCCAGGCTCGTAAAACGGGGACCGCGGCACTGGCATCCGGAGCGAACTTGAAAGTGTTAAAGGAGGAAACGATGGCTTGTCAGGGAAACAAAAAAATAGAATGGTGACCCCGGTGCCCACTCGTGATTTCGAAATCTGCCACTGTCCAGCCAGCAAGCGTCACTCCCGGAAGTTTTCGGGCATGGACCAGGTCGCGCTGCTGGTGAACAACAGCTTACCCCTCCCCCTGCGTGGTGTCAGCACGCGTTTGTTTGTTCCTGAGGGACAGCGGTACTCGGCCGACAGCGCTGGTCTGGCTGCGTGGCGATGCGGCTGAAGCGTAGACGGCTTTGATTTCTGCCCCGTGTACGTTCAGGTCTTCATCGGATCGGAATCATGTGACGGGTGCCGTCACAATATGAAAGCTCTGCATTAGACTTGGTCAGACCCATATCCCTGATCAAATCATTGATTTCTTGCTGATTCGGGATGTGGGGGATTTTTTCATTTAAATCCGGCAGGTAGTCCACATCATCAGCACCCGTCTGCTCTCCTTCATCGGAGGATTCAGGAGCGTTGTGATGGTCACTATCTGGAGCAGGTGCCGGTGACACGGGATATTTGGAACAATGAGGAATAGGAGCAATAGATGATGCGATATCTGGATATTCAACCTGGGCAGCATTCTTTCCTTTCCGCTTCTTGGAAACATCTACCATGCAAAAGTAGCAGTTGGTTGAGTGGTCAGTTGGTTGTAGCCAAACTCTTGGATTTGAAAATTTCAGAGACCTTTTCTCACCTCGTAGCCAACCCTCTAGTGTTTTTTTGCAGTGTTCACAACAGAAGTGAGGGGCCCAGGGCTTGTCCTGGTCTCCAACCGGCATCCCGAAGTACTTGTGATAAGCTTCACAAACCTTCTTAGACGTTTTCATGGAGAATTTGTTTCTTCTTTTCTTTATGAAATCTCCACATATGTAGCAGAATGAGTCGGGACGATTTCGGCAGTTTCTCGATGCCATTCTACTTGCAGAAATGAGGGATAAAACATACAAAGCACACGAATATTTACGAGCACTGCCCTTGATTAGTCGGAAACCGGTCACAAGTCCACACCCAGCCTCACCAACACCTAAACGACGAAAGAGTTCGTCCAAAGATCAACGGCTATTTTCCAGTACAAATCAATGCTGAACGTGCGTTTCCTTTTATTGGTACTTCTCGCTTTAATATGTTTGATATTTGAAGTGTCAAGCACTCATACAGTTTAATAAAATGTGCCGAAATCATAGTGACTATGTACCGGCATTTAGACTAATATTCCTATCACACCGGAAAACGGGCCTAAATAAGTAAATGTGTATAAATTTTCCAGACCCAAACTTTTATCCCTCCGATAGCATTTTTTCAACTATTGGAAGCTGAAGTAACACGAAAAAAATGATTACGAGCTGGGAACAAAGCAAATATTTTTTTGTAACATTGTGTAATTGAAGTTTTAGTTTCCGTTTCGACCCATTTGAAGGCTTATGTGCAAAATAAGATTTTTGGTACCCTCTTTCTGATGCTGATACGCGTTTTTTTAGTGTTTTAGCCAAAGGAAGGAAGAAAATAGAAAATAAAGATATGGTTTCCTAAGAGTGAATTACCTTTTGCATGAGAATGAGCTTAGGATTTTTGATGGTGTGCATTTTCAAAGTTGAAAAAGTCTGATTTTGTGCCTAATCACACATTTTTCTGTATGATTCTGCATGCCATTGCTAGGATTAAACGGTAAGAACTATCAAATGTGTGTGCTTTTTAAACTATATTTTACATAACTTGTGTTGCTAACAACTGATCCAGGCATTGGTCTAGTGTGGATATGAGAATAGGGGAAAGTGGGGGGGGGGTCATGGACACCGTGGGTAAGACGAACACCCCCTGTTTGGGACGAACTGACAGCGCCACGACCGGGAAAAGCGTGTAATACGCCTCCTTTTAGCGCGCGTGGGTCGCAGCGTAGTCGGTCCAGTAAGCTCTCTAGGTTTTATACAATTTGCATAAAAGTAAAAACTGCAACTCATGTGTTTTTTCACAATCGAATTCATAAGGTCATTGTGTGGATGTTTCTATAGATATTGTATTGGTATTACGTAATATGGCTTTTCAAGATGTTACATTTTGTTCAACCCAGTCGCTGATTGTGTAATCGCAATGGCGTCCGATTCATATCCAAGTTTGTTTAGGAAGAGCAAAGTGGGGTAAGACGGACACCACGCGTGGGACAAGATGACCATGGTGTTCATTTTACCTCGCACAAGAGTACCTATATTTGATTTTATATAATATAAGCTTAAATAAATAAAGGCTGATGGTTTGGGGGGACACAGGGCCCGAAATGCTGGAGAACATATACTTAAATTTCAGGATCATCCAGGGGCAGCTGTACCCCTCGACCCTTAGCGCCACCTGAAATGGTCACGGTGCCCCCTGAGAGATTGATGGGCCCCCTAAAAGTGTAGCTTCCAACCCCTCCCCTCAGGAGCGGGGGAGGGGCGCTCTTAGCCCTGCGAGAGGATCTGGCGCCCACCTGATATGTTTTGCGTTCCAAAAGTGGCATCCCCTGGCAGGTGCGCAGCAAGGATTTTTATTTGGGGGTCTGACGAGAGGGGACACCAGGCTGGTGGGGGGCGGCATTTTGCCTCCGGGGGCGCACTTGTTCACCCAAAGGGCAGTCAATTTTCGCATCTTGTGGGTAGGGGGGTGAGGGCGGTGAATTGTTTGCTCCACACAGACCTAGTGAATTTTTTTAGGGGGCGGTGTGTTGGGTGCAGGGGCAGCAAAGTCAGTGTAGGGGGGCAGCATGTTGGGTGCAGGGGTGGTAGTCAGTGTAGCACTGCCTCTAAAAGTCAGGTTAAGGCTCATCCTTCCCCTCAATGGGCACCTTCGGCGCTCCACATGGATGGGAGCGGCACTTTGGAGCCAAAGTGTTTGGGGACCCGCTGCCCTCCCCTGGCCTGGGTGCGCACCCGCCCCTGACCCGGATGGCGCCCTCCGGCAAGGTGCCCCGCCCCTGATCGGCGATCCTGGATCAACCTATGCACAGTTCCATGACAGCCCTTGACACTTTAATCCTCCGTCATTAAAAATTCAGAAAAGGAATTGCCCCCTTTGACGGAAATAGTAAGAAAAGGCCCCCTTCCCCGTGGCGGACGACAGTCGCCTAGTGGGTGGATGCAGATGGAAATCTTCAAGGGCTGGTTTGATCACTTTGTTCACCTTGTCCATCTTTCTCCATGGGGTAACCATGTTACCCCATTAGGTGGGGCGAAATGGACTTTCGCTACTTTTTTTCTAAACTTTACGCACAATTTGATATAATAATTACAGACACCTAACTGCTTGCACAGAGGTAGATAAATGTCTGAAGTATCTCTACAGCCAAAATAGGAACGAAGCTCATTAAGTCATCGAAAACTCACACCATCGTTACGGTGTCCATGACCCCCCCACTTTCCCTAATGAATTACCTGTTATTACCAAATAGCAATATGAAATCCTTCAAAATTAGATGTGAAAACTTCTAAAATGTCAGTCATGTGATCACTTATGTTAAGAAAATAGTGTTGAGTCGATTCAAATCTTGACTCACAGCATGGAGACTGACTCCGATTCTGACTCGACTCAACTGGTTGTCCAGTTGAGTCGACTCCGATTCAACCCAAACATGAAGTTGAGTCGACTCAACTCTGACTCGAGCAAATTTTGAGTCGACTCTGAGTAGACTCCGACCCTGAGTCACGACTCAACAAGTCTGCTTTGGACCCTCCTTGTTTGAACCTTCAGAGCTAGTTATCCCTTCGCCTCAAATATCCATTTTATCAGCTTAAAGTTCTAGTGTTTCACACACATAAAAAGTCTGCTAGACGTGTAGATCACATGTATCGTGTGTATTGTATTGTCAAAAAGGGCTTGTCAATGAAAAAGGAAAGCTGCATCATTTACCTTGATGCCGAAAAATACTAAGGATTCAAAATCAGGACTTGCAATTTAACCACCAAACGTATTCTTAAACCGAACTCATCTAATGAACTCATAGGCATGTTTTTAAGTGATATCCGACACCGCACACGGCATACACACGTAACCCATACATCCATACATGTGCACAGAATGTCTCCTACATCTGTCCTACTCCCCCAATCCAACAGCAGGAAGAACGACCACCATTCTCAACACCACACGTGTACGTTTTGTAATCCGCCACGCGGCCCCTCCCCACCGAGGCTTGAACTCGGCGTCAGTGGCGGCCAGCGTGCGTGACCTTTCTAGTCTCTGTGCCCTGCGGTCAATTGACATCGAGCGGATGGCGGCTGATGATTGGTGGAGGCGCGTTCACTTGTATATCGAGAAATTCAGCGGAAATTTCACCATGAGAATGATGCAGCTTAACACCCGCACTGGAGGGGGTCTGGCACTAACGCGCACTGGAGGGGGTCTGGTAGGCCCCCCTAAGATCTCGGAAACTAAGAGGCGTAGAAAAACGAAATTTGAGAGGTGGGTGGGAGTTATGGTGATCTACATCATGACCAATTTTTATTGACCTAGGTCAATATCTTCAAGGTCAAACGAGGTCATAAAGGTCAAAACTAGGCCATGCTGGGGACCGACCGGTAAATGCCGTGATTATGCGGGAAAATGGCGGGAATAAGCTAAAGGCGGACCAGGGTCATATAGAAAAGGTCTCAAAGAGCTTTCCCTTCAATTTTGGGGTCAAGGTCATTCAAGGTCATTGACCTGTAAGGTCACAATATAGTATACTACTTATAATGTACACTTTGACTAACACTACAGCCACTGTTTGGCGAGAAATGTGGATTGACCTTTGAAAATGATCTTTGACCTTGCCCTTTGACCTTGACCTTGGTATTGGGGTACCTTATCGATGACGTCATAGCATAATGTACGTCAGACCGGGTAACGTCATTTGACTGGAAGCACTGTGGTCAGTGACGTTGAAAGTGCACATATGACCTTGACCTGTGACCTTTGACCTTGAACTTGACCTTCATGTGAGGCGACCTTGACATATAATCCCGGTTATATGGTGTTATGACTTCACCACTCGGTCTCCACTGCAAGCTATCTGGTCCGACCGCGCGATTACGGCGATCTCAAAATGCAGGTCTGACTTTAAAAGCCTATAAGTCAAAAAATTTTCGACCGATTTTCCAAAAATTTTCACCAACCAACGCGCTATTAAATTCTGTTTAATGTGGCAAAGTCTTGTGTCTCAGCTACAAGCGGTTCTCCGGCCACCTTGGAAAAACAGGTGGGGGGCCTCCGAGGCCCCCTCCAGTGCGCGTGTTAAACCATAAACCAGGAGATATATGAACATGATCTTTTTCACGCATTACCAGCCATATTTTGCCCTACATTGGCTTGATTATTTGCGCCACCATCCGATGCTCGTTGGTGCAGGCGAGACAGCGTCAGAGTCAGCACAGGCTAGCCGTCGGCCGAGTTCGCTGAAGTCAGGAGTGTCGCGAGATGGGTTTCTGCTGAGTGAAAAGGAGTGGGACCCGGTCCTAAGGTAACCGAGAGAAGGAGAGCATGGGTACATAAACCCGTCGGACGAGTTATAGAGACTGTGAATTAATGAGAGCGCTCTATAACTCGTACCTCGTATAAGAACGCTGCCGAAGTAAAACCATATAATATACGTGCTGCTTTGATCCATGCTGGATAGTTAAAAGGCACTAAACTGAATTTGGAACTCAAAAAATTGCCGATGTTTTAGCGCATTTCACGTTTCAGACGTCATACCACGCATTGGCGGACGCAGGCGGGGGGGGCATTCCAGCCATCCCCCCCAAAGCGCTGGAAGGGGGGCCAAACTATCTTTTGGCCACCCAAAGGCCGGATAAATTTTTGAAAAAGGTGTTAACACTAGGTCTCTAGAGCAAAAAAACCTTCGCTCCCACCCTCCCCCCGTCCCCAGGAGAGCGATCGTGTACTTAAATAGGTAACTTAAACTAGGTCTGTCGAGCACCCGAATTGCACGTCCCACCTCTCCCCCCCAGGAGGAGAGGCAGACATGGGTTTGGCCCCCAAAACTCGGGTCTGCGTCCGCGCCTGTATATATATATATATATATATATATATATATATATATATATATATATATATATATATATATATATATATATTTCTTCGTTTAGACAATGACGATTAAAATTAATAGATGAGTCACATTTTGAGAGCTTCTTTTGTTGTTTTTCTATTTTTCGTATCAAGAGTCTTATATCAGGTGGTGTTTGGTAAATCAATGATCCAAAATTCATGCAATTCCGACTAGTTTCAACTGTATTCAAACAATTATTTTCAAGGACTGGACGTCGCTGCTCACAGTTCAAATATTCATATTTGAAAATTAGATTGATTAGAATGAGCTAAAAAACTAGGACACTTCCATGAGGCAATGGCAAACGTTAACAAGTCACAATGGAATCATAAAAGAATAATGCTTTAAACAATCATTTACTAAATAGGTACAAGTCATTTTAAATCTGACATTTCATACAAGAGACTGTTTTACTCAGCTATACATGAAGCATTTTAAACAGATTCACAACACAATTAACACTGACGATGCATAAATACGATACAGATAACAGTACACATTGCTTGCAAAATCGAGTTCAATGCGATGCTATCAATTTACCCCCCACAATGTGAGTGCTTGATGCGTGTTAATCTGCATGTTTAGTGAAGGCTTATGTTCGTGGATGTGGAGTGCCTCGAGAACTGCTAGTTTGCGTGTGTCATCTGTGGATGTGATAATGCATGTGTTCTGGACTAGTATTTTGCGTGTTAGCTCAGTGTCGTGTTCATCATGCATGTGTTGTTTGATTGCTCCGTGTTGTAGATGCATAGTGAGCCGTCGAGACAGAGTCGTTGTTGTGACGCCAATGTAGTAATCTGCTTGAGGTCTGCAACCCTCAAGTGGGCATGTGAATTTATATACTACATTGGTGCACTTCAACGGCTCCGCCTCGACTGGCTTGTTGGACATGACTAGGTTGCGTGTCTTTTTTGTCGTGTAGTAGATGTGGAGTTCTAGACGTTCGCCTTCTAAACATTTTATGTTTCGGCGTACCATGTCCTGTAGAACTCTCTCGTCAGTTTTGTATGCGTCGCTCATGTGGTTCCTGTAGAAGATGTGGTGTGTTGTCTTACTAGTGTGTTTTGCTGTTTCTGTGCGGTCTAGTTGGCGTTTGATTTCGTGGTCTACCTCATGATTTGTGTATCCGTTGTTAATAAGTATTTGTTTTGAGCGGTTGAACTCTGCGTGCATTTTGTCGTGTGTTGAGCAGTGGCGGATAGCCCTACGTATGAATGCCCTGACCACTCCATGTTTGTAGCGGTCAGGGCATTCACTGATGGCGTTCATAGTTGTGCCGTTGTTTGTGGGTTTCCGGTACACTGATGTCTCAAACTTTGACCCTGAGGCCTCTACAACAATGTCCAAAAATGGCAGCGAGTTGTTATGACTAAGTTCATACGTGAACTTCAGAACGGAGTTGATTTCAAACTTTTCAATGAGACGTTTTAGTTGGTTAATGTCCCTGATCTCTAGGCATATGTCATCTACATATCGTGTGATCCAGAATGGTGAGGTGTCTGTATCCTTGAGTACCTTGTTTTCCAAGTGAGCCATATAAAAATTGGCAAATAACGGCCCGAGGGGTGAGCCCATCGCAACCCCATCCTTTTGAAGATAGAGTTTTCCATCAGGTGCGCGAAAAGGAGATTCAGATGTGCAAGCTTTTAACAGATCACGGAGTAGTTTCTGTGATATTTTAAGGGGTGGAAGTCCATTAGTGTGTGTGTTGAAAACCTCGTCTATTATGATATCTATGGTCTTCTCTGTGGGAACATTTGTGAAAAGGCTACATACATCGATGGATGCACGGGTGCCCTGGGGTTGTTTGGTTCGCAATAAATCTAGAAATTCATCTGATGATTGTACTGAGTATCCAGCTGGCACATATGGTTTCAAGAGGCTGTTTAATCTTTTAGCTAACTTATAAGTAGGGGTTCCTATCTGGGAAATGATGGGTCGCAAGGGGTTGTTATTTTTGTGAGTCTTAACCGTACCGTAAATGTAACCTGGGGAATACTCTCCTACTATTTTACAAAAGTGCACACCTCCAACTACTGCATTAGCGCTGGTTATAAGTCTATTTATTTTTGTTTTTAGTTTAATGGTTGGGTCAACTTTTATGGCTTGAAACTTACTGCTATCTGATGATATGTCACTTAGTTTTTTAAGGTACACACACCCTATCAAGTATAACAAAAACAGGTGACTTATCTGCTTTCCTAATAATTATGCGTGGATCGTCTTTCAATTGTTTCGCTGCTTCCCGCAGTTCTTGGCTTAAAAGTTGACTTCCTGAGCACCCCCTCAGTTTTGATCCTTCACCAATAAGCTGTCCGCGGAGGTTACGATCGATAGTTATCTTCTGGGCTTCTTCTAGCTTGGTTAGATCTTGGAAGAGCAATTCTAATTCTGCTCTCTTTTCTAGAATCTTCCTTTTTGACTGAAAATGGCAGTTAAGTCCAAGGTTTAACACTTCGTGTTGAGCTTGGGTTAGTTGTACACTTGATAGGTTTATATATCCTTGTTTGTTTTCTTGTAAAAAGAATTTTCCTCCATACAATCGGGAAAGTTTTTGGTTATTCGGACTTTATCAGCGTGAATAACGTTCTCATATTTTTCTTCCAATGATGAGACAATGGCTCGTTTGGTTTCGGAGTCAATTTCACTCTCTTCCAAGTTATTTTGAAGTTGTGATAACTTATGGCCTAACTTCTCACGCTGTTTTTCTTTTTGCTTAAGTTGAAAACTTACCAAACTTCTTTGTACTGTTATCTGTATCGTATTTATGCATCGTCAGTGTTAATTGTGTTGTGAATCTGTTTAAAATGCTTCATGTATAGCTGAGTAAAACAGTCTCTTGTATGAAATGTCAGATTTAAAATGACTTGTACCTATTTAGTAAATGATTGTTTAAAGCATTATTCTTTTATGATTCCATTGTGACTTGTTAACGTTTGTCATTGCCTCATGGAAGTGTCCTAGTTTTTTTAGCTCATTCTAATCAATCTAATTTTCAAATATGAATATTTGAACTGTGAGCAGCGACGTCCAGTCCTTGAAAATAATTGTTTGAATACAGTTGAAACTAGTCGGAATTGCATGAATTTTGGATCATTGATTTACCAAACACCACCTGATATAAGACTCTTGATACGAAAAATAGAAAAACAACAAAAGAAGCTCTCAAAATGTGACTCATCTATTAATTTTAATCGTCATTGTCTAAACGAAGATATATTGCCGAAGTACTCGCTATATATATATATATATATATATATATATATATATATACACGTCACGTTTTACGTGGGTTTTATAACTTCTGAGCTGTTTTAATCAGGTCTGCCGAAATCTTACTCTACGTGGGCACTTTGGCCCTTCAGGCTTATGATCGTATGATGGCTACCACGGACTTTGAGCTGTTTGCAGTGGCGGATCTAGCTGGTCGGTTTGGGAGGGGCAAACCAAAGTCGAAAAGCAAAGAAAAGAACTACAATATGACTTGCCGGTAGAATTTTGGTGGGTATTTGAGGCAAAAGCAAAAAAAAAACGTCACCGGCTGAAAAATATGGGCTCAAGATACTTTTTTCCTATCCAAGGTCCCCATATTTCCACTTATCTTAGCTGGTTCCGTTTGAAGTTGAACGTTGAAGCACCAGAATCTTGCTTATGAACTAAAAAGGAGTCGGGGGAAAGAGGAGGACGATCGCTTGCCCCGAGCTTTTCCGTTTTGCGGGGAGGGGGAAAATGACTTCCCCCTGGATCCGCCACTGACTGTTTGCCAAGGCACCAAAATCATTTGTGGTTCTATGTACTGGACTTTACAAGCTGGACCAGCTTGCAATGTCTCATAAGTGCTTCTCATCAGCTCCCTGAAAGAGTGAAACATATTCGGCAATAAGTGTTAAGCTGCGGTTGAATTTTTTCGATACCTATTTACTGCCATGTATACGATTCTGCAGAATCGTATGTTGCAGAAAGGCATGCCTTTCTTTCACTTTTTTGCTGCAATGAAAAAGAACAATGAAAAATATAGAATGCTAGCTGGGGTTCATTTTTATTCCAAATGAGCACGATTGAGGTAAACAATAAGTCCACGGTTTGAAGACTCGGCGCTGAAGGCGTTACGGTCCGTGGACAGTCTCAGGCAACAGACTTGTCCTGAAGTCTCGTGCGGTTTCCTTGCTACCAAGTCTAACCTAGATATGTATCGCTACCAAGTCTATCCCCGTCAAGAAGAAGACGGAATTCTTTTTCAATAATTATAGAGGTATAAGTGTCACGGTAATTCAGATGAACAAAAAAACCCAAGATACAGCTGCCGACTGAGAAAGCCAGACAGACACCGTACCCAGGCTGGTGCTCTCATTCCGACCCTGCCAGAAACTGCCCGCGATCTGAGATCAAAAGATAGTACCTATAGTATTAGTTAGGTATGTTTGTATGTATGTACCTCCTGCTTGTTGTGCTTGACATAAGCGATTATTTGAATAAGGTTTGTTCTATCTTAAATTTCCCCGCTAGGATCAGTGGGACATACATGACTGCATCGTCAAAGTGTCCTTAACACCCGCCCCTGTGGGCATCCGCCCCATGGCATCCGAACAAACGTTTATATACGCAAATATTCGTATTGCAGATGTTCGTAACCGTATGTTCTTACGTAAATGTTTGCATGCGTTAATGTTCTCAAATGTGCTTGTTCATATCGCTAATGTTCCCTTGAGCACATGTTTGTCAAGCAAAAGTTTTTAATTGCTAATGCCCGAAACGCTTATGTTCGTAAGTGCTAATGTTCGTATCGCAAATATTCGTCAGTGGTGGTGTGTTGAGCATTAACCAAAGTTGGCTAATTCCCCGTTCCCAGTTCTGGGAACAATTAGATTAGCCAAGTGGGAATTACGAACATTAGCGTCTCGAAGAACAGTAGGCATACGAACATTTACTTACGAACATTTTCGTTCATTGACATTCGCCTTTGAATCGATTCTACTCGTCACGGTAACTCAAATTATGTATAATATGAATATGCTAGGTCAAAATGTAAAAATGTATTGACCCTAGTTCAGTTCATGGTCACCATCTGGCCTAATAGCCAGTATGCATAGGTATCAACCGATTGACGACTCGCATTGATAGTAAAAACGTAATGGTTAGAATAAAGAGGATTCATTATTATCTTTTACGAAGTTATTGAACCAAGTCTGAAAGCTTGCTAGACCAGTCCCAAAAGACCTCTCAGAGGTCTCAAGTTCAAACGTGCAACATGACCGTGGAGAGTGGCCTGGTACGTGGATGAAGTAGGTACGTGGAGGAAGGAAGGACGTGAAGGACGGAAGTACGAGGGGAAAAGGTCCCGCCAAGGTTATGTAAGCCGTGCTCGGGTGAGTAGCGAGGATCTCCTCCCCTGACAACATTCGTGTGTATGTGTATGTGTCGGGGGGGTGGATGGTAGGTGCATGGAGAGTATGGACGTGAGTTAACCCTCATCCCACTGGGGGCCATCGATGACCCGCCCCTAAGGTTTTTAAGGTTTTTTTCAGAATAGCAGAAAAACGACTGTACTCAGCACCACGGTTGAAGTGTCCACCTCTCACCCCATAATTTTTCCACCAACTCTGAAATTTTATACCGCAGGGCACACTAGGTCTTCTGGATTAACCCGCGCCCCACCGGGGGTCCGGCGCCACCTTTGCCCCACCGGGGGCCATCGATGGCCCCCTCTAACTCCGAAAATATGGGGGTTAGCGCAAATCTGCAAAGTGCATTAGAAAGCTCGCGTGAATTCAGTAAGAAATTACTTCACATGTTTCAGCGCTCAGGTCAATGGAGGTCATCCAGAGGTCAAGTTAGGTCACGATAGGTTCTTTTCACTCAAATATGCAATGCTTAAAGGGAATGTGGCACCTTGGTCGAATCCTGGAATTTAGTGAAATTAGGCGTACTTTTAGCCAAAAATAATGAAACCACTCGTGATTTCTCTGAAAAATGTTCAATAAGCTCAACATTTTGTTTTTAAAAATACTCCTCTAGGAAAATAAATAAATATCTGCCTGTGGATGAGGTCATGATCTGGCAACCATTACCAGATTTGAAACGCTTCAAGGGTTTCGATTGGCTGATGCTCATCGTGACGTCAGCCTACATCGTAACACCAGCAGGCCACAACAATGGCCGCCCGGCGAGGGGCTGATGAGGGGGCTGGTGTCAGGTAGGTTTTAGCTTTTTTCTACGGAAATATCGAGCTCCAAGACAAATGATATATGGAGTATCTGGTTTTCCGACTTGTTTTACAACTTGGCTATCTCAGTTAAAATCACGTTATGAAGGTGCCACATTCCCTTTAAGAAAACTGGGCATAACTCTTATGCCATTAGAGCTATTGAGATCTGGTAAACTACATTGGATAGGAAAATGCCATACCTTTCTTCGTTATGTGAAACGTAATGACCTCTCGCCAGTGGTTTGACCTCCAGAGGTCACATCGTGACCTCACATGACCTGAGGTCATCAAAGGTCAGAAAGTGACCTTGCCGCACATCAAATGAAAGCTAGTGATGAGGCATACACGATGGTGTTTGTTTCAACGTTCTAGTTAAATTAGGTCAAAAGTTATTGCCAAAATACTGTTTTTGACCCCTGGTGACCTTGGATGGCCCTGCAGAGGCCAAAGGGAAAATATGACCCCTGGAATCCGTCAAAGAGTCTCCAAAAACACTTTTCTGAGCAAGCCGAGCATTTGCAATCGTTTTTGTGGCTTTTAGATCATAAGACAGCTTTTTCCCATGCTTTTTCAATGGGAAAGGTCACCTAGTGGCCTGACCTTAGGTCACGAAATAAAAAAATCCCGGATATACACCTTGTAGATCCTGGTGGGGCCATGAACTGTAGGAAGTTTCAAATCGATCGACTGCGAAGCGTAGCTCTTATAGAGCTCATAAGTTGAAGTGAGGTGACCTTGGTTGACCTCGCCTGATGACCTGACCTTGGGTGACCCGGGGTAAAAAATTTCATGGATGGTGTAAAAATGATGGAGTGAGAGATAGAGCCCTCAACCGCGGTCCTGCGTCTCGTCGTTTTTCTGCTATCTCGGAAAAACCTTAGGGGCATCGATGCCCCCCGGTGGGGCGAGGGTTAAAACTAAATGGGGAGAAGACATGTTGTATACCAATTGGGTCAATGGAAAAGAAAGACTTAACTCAGCAATATAATTTCAAATGGGTAGATCAGATAAAAATCCTCGGCATTTTATACACTCGAACTAATTGTAACATCACAGAGCTCAACCTAGATAAAAAGATACCAGTTTTAGAGAAAGAAATCATTCAATGGAAAAGACGCGATATAACACTGCTTGGAAAAATTACCGCGATAAAAGCACTACTCCTTTCGAAGCTTGTCCATCTCTTAACAGCGCTACCAAACCCATCTACTAACTATGCGAAAAAGATTGAGCAAATATTGTGTAAATTTCTTTGGAATGGCAAGCCTGATCAAGTTAAGCGTTCAAAAATCATTCAGCACTATGGAGCCGACAGCCTGCAAATGGTGGATGTCCAAGCGTTCATACTGAGCCTCGAAACTGTCCTGGATACGGAAAGGTATCTTGGATACGGAGAACCATGGACTCATCAGCAGACTGGGTGAGAGTCGCCGAACTGGAGATACCAGACACGGCAGAATTGTTAATGTACGGGAAGAAAAAATCCGACAAACTCAGAGCAAGGTCAAAAACCAGTTTTGGGCAGATGTGCTGCAGTCTTTAACCAATTTCAATCATGCGTCACCGGTGCAATCACCACCGGTGCAATCACCGGTGCTGGAGGAAATACTTACGGAACCAATATGGTACCTACTCTGATGGCTAGATATAAAACATCTCGTGCCCAAGAATGGGACAAAAAAGGGCTAAGATTTATAGGCGATTTAATTAATCCAGAGAATGGAAATGTATTTACTCGAGAAGAAATCAAACGTCAATACCGGATTTCTATGAAATTCTTGTGTTATGAGTCGTTGACAAGAAGCCTTCCAAATGTGGTGAGAAACCATGGCATTCAAATTCCCCTCGAAAGACCAAACATCCCACAAAGACTTAAGATTTTCACATGCCTACAAAATTTAAATCGATACTGTTATAAACAACTTGTAATGTCCAACAGTCAGCACTGACCGGTCGCCGGGTTAGGACGTGCCTGGGTCGCTCCCGGGTATGTTGTGAACCGATAGGTGTGAGGCGCGGGGCGCCGGGCGGCTTGGTGTCTGCGGGGCGCTGATTTTCACAGTGGAATACGCTTTGTGAGCTAGATGGTGTGGACTCGGATGCTTTCCAGCTTAGATATAATCTGTTGCGAATTTTGATTGTGCGAGTGCGTGACAGATCAGCATGTCGGACACTGAGTTCAGTGATAACGACCGAGATTCGGTTTTTACCGATGCAGCATCCGGTACCGGCACTGATACGGCTTCCAGGACAAAACGACAACTATCAGTGAGTGAAACGACACGTAACCTGGAAAGGAAGCGTCAAAAAAATCAGAAAACCAGATGATCACAAATCGCCACGTCCGCATACTGAGGTGGGTTCGGCCAGAGCTGGCGTCACTCTAGAGGCGATTAAGGACCTCATAGAGAAAGGCAACGGCCAAATCATCAAAGCTCTAGAAACGAAATTTGAATGTATGGAAAAAAGACTGGAGATATTGGAAAGTGAAATTTTCGACAAAGATAGGGCTATAACTGATCTGAAGAAGGAATGTCAGCAGAGAAAGGAGGAAAACGAGGAGCTGCGTGACAGGCTTGATGGAATTGACCGAAATCGGCGTCTTTCATCTCTGATTCTGACTTGTGGGGCATTTGGGAACCGCACTCAGAGAGAAGATATGGTGCCTAGTGTGGTCGAGGTCCTCAATTCTCGCTTCCCAGGACTTCTGCTTTCGTCAGATGATATCCAAGTCGCCCATCGCTTGGAGTCGGACTCGAAATTCATTGTAAAATTTCTAAGGAGTGTCCGGGACACTGTTTTCGAACACCGCTTTGAGCTGCTCCCGGAGCGTGGCATGGCCGGGGAGCGGGTCTCTCATAGCCGCAGTGGTGCTCCGGCGCAGTCAGAGATGGCGCCACTGTTTATTAATGAGTCGCTGGTGCCTGACATGCAGAGAATCTATCAGCTGTTGCTCGCTGCGCGCGGCCCCGAGAACGGTAGTAAGGTCGCGTCCGTTTTTACGCGCCGTGGCTTTGTGTATTGCCGCACGACTCCAAAAGGAGCAAACATCATGGTGAAGAGCCAGGAACAGCTGCGGAACTTGTTGGGTGGCAAGCTCCCGGAGCTACCTGATCGTCGTGGGCAGCAGCGCGGCTAGCGGTCAGGAGACCGGCGCGACCAGCTGCGACGTGGCCCGCGCCCGGCTCCGGGGTCGCGGCCTGGCGGCCGTCTGTTCGGCCCGGCGTGTACGGCGGAGGGGACCCGCCGCTCTCTGGAGGCGACGGGGAGGCCCCGGCCGGGGCCCGTGGTAGGTGCGGTGGAGAGTTTCCGGGCGGCGACTCCGGGAAGGCAGATGGAGGCGGGACATGGAGCGACAATGGACGCTGGTGGTGATGATGCAGCTGCGGTTCATGATGGAGCGAGGTCTCTCGTGAACTCAGGCAAATAATCGGGATAGGTGTTGATGGATTCAGTAAAACATACTGCTGTGAGTTAGTGAATTCGAACGAAACTGGTGCTTGTAATTGTATGCTATATGTTTGCGTTTGCATGGCTGCACGGGGGTATTTCGAGTCTCATGTGTCGTAATCACGGGCAGTTGTCATGCAGATGGTGCCGGACCTCCCGTGTCGCAGGAAAACACAGGACATCGCGTTTTTTCAGTCCACCTAGTCTGACAATCACCACTGGAGTTGGTATTCGGCTTCAATCTGCCTTGGAGATTGGTAACTGGGTATTTTCGACTCTGCGGGTTTTCATCTTACTGGTCTTGTACTGTATTACTGTTATGGGGTGGCTGATGCATAATATAATCGTCATATCTTGTAACTCTCATCATCGTGCATCTGGAAATGTATTGGCAATTACCCAGCAGGAAATAATTTGAGTAATCATCCGGAATTTATCTGTGTGTCTTAAAGGGCTGTCGCCGTATAGCTTGTGTAATTATTAAGCCCGTAAAGCCAATAGAAACATTACTTTAAGCTGGAGCATGGACATAGTTGATTGAGAAGCCATTTGCTGAACTTTATGGTATAGCCAGAATATTTTTTTTAATTTTGTTCAAGTTGTTCCTGGTAAGGCTGCTGGAGTCGGAGTCTCACTAAAGTCATCAAGGGACTTATCACGGAGACCCCGACCCCACCACCCGAACGAGCAACTCCCTAAATGGAGGGTTAATTTAGAAGCCAAATTTAACGTCCCACAAAGCACAGTGACAAAGCACAAGATTGTGATGTAATGTTTTGAATAATGAATTGATGTGTGACAGGATACTTGCCATACGACTAAAATAGGTGAATGTATCCGCAGCTCATACCGCTGTGTCACGGGCTCCTCGGCGGCCGCCCGCGCGACATCTCTCGGGCTCAACGTTTGGTCAGCGCACAACCTTCCGACAGCACATCCCAGATGCACCTCCGTGGGCGGCCGCCGGGGATCCTGGCGTCTCTCGTCAAAGAGAACTGTAAGTTAATGTTCATTCCTATGTTATTGATTCTAATGTGCACTGTTCATCAACAGAGTGTCGGTGTGTGTTTTGCGTGTAAGGCTGCATAATCCGATAACCGAGGCCATGTTGGTCGGAATCACGTCCTGTGTTAGATGACCTGAGCAGCATAGGTACATTTGTTCAATTGTAATTTGGCAGCAGATACTATAAGCGCCTCGGTCGCACGCTGGCTGCCCGGGGCCCCGTCCTCGTGTCTGGTGGGGTCAGTGTTAACACAAAATGATGTTTAGTGAGGGAGGGGGGTTAGGAAAGTATGGCTGGGGTGGGGAGCTAAAAATGTCGTTTGGTGGCTGGTGTGGTGGGCAGGGAGGAAAGAAAAACTAGTACAGAGCAGGTACTTAAGCTTCAGCTTGTCAATGCATAGATTACGAACGCACAGTATTTATTATTTCTTCTTTATAAATGCAAGCAGGGGCGCAGCCAGAGCTTTCGTAAGGGGGGGCACACCAACTTTGAGGGGCACCCCGGGGAAAAAAGGGCACTTTTTAACGTAACCTAAAAAACTTACTATATCTTTGTTTATATTATTTTTTGGGCATCTTTGGTTCAATAAAAATGCAAAGAAATCATTGACGGAGAAGGAAAACTCGATTAAAACCGAAAAAGGAACAAAATATCACCAAAATGCCATGGAAGTAGCCAAAACACTACTTTTTTGGGATAAATTTAAGGACAGCCAGCTCATGCAAGTACTTAACATCAGCGGAGCATGTGATATCTGTTACAATGTGCAGGTTAAGGCATATTGGAGTCGAAATTTTTTTGTTATGCCCACTGGCTTTGTCGTGACGAGTGAGCCCTGGCTGAACGCGGATTAAGTTCCTTGCCTCCCACAATCGCCGTGGGACGAGGAGTGGCATAGTGTCTTTGGAAGAACACATTTTTGCTGCCGGAAAAATTTGGGAGATACCTTTTGAACTAGTTTATTAAGTTCCATATTCTCAAGGATCGGTCCCAGTTAAGAGTAAATAAAAGGTGAACAGGCCGGTGGTTTAGATGAGGATGGTGTTACAGGGCTGAAAATTGTAACAACTAGTTCTTCATTTAAATTAATTAGTAGAAATCCTGGTTTAGGGGACTGTGCTCTGAGCTCAGGGGCACATGCCTTTTTATCATCCCTTCCCAGAATCCACCAGTATAATAAGCAATTTATATAACCTGGGGTGCCTAGGTATCACAAGCCGTTTTAGAGATTCCTCATTCCTCGTTAGCTCCGTTTTACAAGGGGAGTTTCCATTGTGTTCTTATTCCCCATCTATTCAAGACCAGCTCTGGCCCCCAAATGTGGATCAGAGGCCCCCAGAGCAGCTTCCTCCATCCCCCAGTTGTGCCTCCAGGGACTAGACTAGCTCAGTGACCCCGCCCCGAAATGATGGGAGTTGGCCTTGTGTTATTATTATCTGTCTATTCAAGACCACCTCAGGGGCCCCTGATGTAGATCAGGCCACAGAGCAGCTCATGCTTCACCCCGGGACTAGACTAGCTCATTGGTCCCAGAGATGAGGTAATCAGACGAGCTCAATGGGCCACAGATGGGCTCATGGGGCCAGCCCCAGAACAGTTTAAGGCGCCAGATCACCTCAGGGGGCCTCAAGCCAACTTAGAGGCTCTCACAAGCTCAGCGCCTAGACCAGCTCAGGGTACACTCAGAACCTAGACCCACTCTTGGGCCCCAGATCAGCTCTTGGGGCCCCAGATCAGTTCAGGGGCCTCAAGTCAGGTCAGGCGGCAGGATCAAGTCAGGGCCACTAAATCAGCTCAGGAATCCCTCACCAGCTCGGGGCCCAAGCAGTTCAAAAGCCCCAGAGCTGCTTAGGGAACACCAGATCGGCCCATAGGGCACCAGATCAGCCTCGGGGACAAATAATCAGATCGGTGGTCCCCGACCAGCTTGGGGCCCAGATCAGCTCGGGAATACCAGATCAAGATAGGAGACACTTAATCAGCTCAGGAGCCCCATACAAGCTCAGGGGCCCTCACCAGCCCCTGTGGGCCCAGTTCAGCTCAGGGCCTTGGAGCTGCTCAGGAAATCACGTAATCAACCCAGGAGGCCCGGGTCAGCTTAAAGGGCACCATATTAGCCATGGGGCACCAGACTAGCTCAGAGGGAATAAGATGGACTCAGGAGACACACTGATGACTCAGCAGGCACCAGATCGACCCAGGGGGCATTAGTTAAGTTCAGGAGGCAGTATATCTGCTCAGGGTGCACCAGATCGATCAGCACAGGGGGCATGTTCAAGTCAGGGGCACTAAATCAGCTCAGGGATCCCTCATAAGCTCGGGGCCCAATCAGTTCAAAAGCCCCATAGCTGCTCAGGGCACACCAGATGCCCATAGGGCACCAGATCAGCTCCGGCGACAAACAATCAGATCAGTGGTCCCCGACCAGCTCGGGAATACCAGATCAAGTCAGGAGGCACTTAATCAGCTCAGGAGCCCCATACCATCTCTGGGGCCCTCATCAGCCTCTGTGGGCCCAGCTCAGCTCATGGCTTTAGAATGCTCATGAAATCACGTAAGGAGGCCCAGATCAGCTTAAAGGGCACCAGATTACTCAGGGGGGCATTAGATGGGCTCAGGAGGCACCAGATCGACTAAGGGGCATTAGTGCAGCTCAGGTGGCACCAGATCGATCCGCTCGGTGTCCAGATCAGCTCCCAGGCCCCCAGACTATGGTAGGAGCCTAAATCAGCTCAGGGAGCAACATAACAGCTCAGGGGACACAAGGTGGGCTCAGGGCCCACCAAACCAGCTCAGGGGGGAACCAGACCATCTAAGGAGACATCAATAATCAGTTGAGGGGGCACCTAATCAGTGGCGGATCTAGCCGGCTGGTTTGGGAGGGGCAAACCAAAGTCGAAAAGGAAAAAAACGTCACGCAGTGAAAATTGCGCTAAAATATGCCTTTCGGTAGGACTTTCGGAACTGGAAACGAAAAGCAAAAAAAAACGCCACGGGGTGAAAAATATGGGCTCAACATACTTTTTCCTATCCAAGCCCCAATTTTTACACTGAACTTCACTAATTCTGTTGGAAGTTTAGAGTTGAAGCACCAAAATCTTGCTTACAAGCTAAAAAGGAGTCGGGGGAAAAGGAGGTCGATCGCTTGGGGGGGCCAAAACATAGTTTTGCCCCGAGCTTTTCCGTTTGGGGGGCAATTGCCTTTTTGCCCCCCTGGATCCGCCACTGCACCTAATCAGCTGAAGAGGCACCATATTGACTTAGGAGACAGAATCAACTTGGGAAGGCATGAGATCAGTTCGGGGGCCCGAATCAGCTCAAGGGGCACTAAATCAGCTATTAGGGCACCAAGAAAGCTCGGAGGCATTAGACTAACTCAGAGGGCATTATATAGGTTCAGGAGGCACAATTATTTGCTCAGTGGGGCACTCGATTGACTCAGGGCCACCAGATCAGCTTAGAGGGCAAGTAATCAGCTCAAGGGGTCAAGAGCAGCTGAGAGGCCACGAGATGAGCTCAAGGAGCACCAGATTAGCCTCACCCGTACGATTATTGGCGACGATGAGGCATTAGGTGGACACATACTAGGTGCCCATACTCTTCCCGGGTGCTAGGAAAGGCGATAGAATGCCCTAGCTGACCAAAAAGGCACTTAATTGTCATACAGTAGTTGAAATCGCCAAATGTGGTCTAGTTCCATCTGGGTTTAACGGCGTAGGGCACTAAATTTCGAGCGGCACGGCCCAAATTAGGTACACCACCTGGCAATCAAAAGGGCACCCCGGCAGTGATGGGGGCACGTGCCCCCTGTGCCTTCCTGGCTGCACCCCTGGACAGTAGATCAACTCCGGGAGGCATTAAATAAGCTCAGGGGGCCCGGATCAGCTCAAGGGGCACTAAAACAGCTAAAAGGACTCCAGGCAAGCTAGGAGGCATCAAACTAACTCGGAGAGTATTTTATAGGCTCAGAAGGCACACTTATTTTCTCAGGAGGGCACCAGATTGACTACGAGGGCACCAGATCAGCTCAGAGGGCACATGATCAGCTCCAGGGGGCACCAGATGAGCTCCGCCCGTACGATTATTGGCGACGAAGAGGCCTTATCTGGAAACGGATTACGTGCCTATGCTCTCTCCTGGTGCTTGGAAAGGCGACAGGGCACCCGGCACCGATGGGGGCACGTGCCCCCTGTGTCCCTTGGCTGCGGCCCTGGACAGTAGATAAACTACGGGAGGCATTAAATAAGTTCAGGGGGCCCGGATCAGCTCAAGGGGCACTAAAACAGTTAATAGGGCACCAGGCAAGCTCGGAGGCATCAGACTAACTCAGAGAACATTATATAGATTCAGAAGGCACAATTATTTTCTCAGGGGGGGCACCATATTGACTACGAGGGCATCAGATCAGCTCAGAGCGCACATGATCAGCTCCAGGGTTCAAGACCAGCGCTCAGGGGGCACCAGATGAGCTCAAGGGGCACCAGATTTGCTCTGCCCATACGATTATTGGCGACGATGAGGCATTATCTGGAAACGGATTACGTGCCTATACTCTTCCCGGGTGCTTGGAAAGGCGACAGAATGCCCTAACTGACCAAAAAGGCACTTAATTTTCAAACAATAGCTTAAATCACTAAATGCAGTCTAGTTCCATCTAGGCTCAACGACGTAGGGTACTAGATTTCGAGCGGCACGGCCCAAAGAGGACACACCACCTGGCAATCAAAAGGGCATCCCGGCACCGATGGGGGCACGTGCCCCCTGTGCCCCCCCTGGCTGCGCCCCTGAATGCAAGATTCAAGGATTTTCTTGTGCTGAATCGTCGAGCCGGTCACAATGGAAACCCTAATTCAGTTAACTAATGGTAGGTGGCACTAGTTATGTTCCACTCCGCATCTCCCATCTCTGGTCATCACGTGATAAGATCCTCACGCGGCTCGTTCAAAATAGCTCCGATGGGATAAGAGTTTATGACTTGAATTGGATGAGATACTTTAAATAAAATGCCAGAGCTGAAGGTCTTAACCTTTAACGTTAGAGGTTTACGTCAGGTAACGAAAAGACGCTCCATTTTCCGGTTCCTTCATGTTTACTTTCCGAATTATGTGGTAGTGTTACAGGTAACTCATTCAAACGGAAATGATAACACCTTTTGGCAGAGAGAATGGGGAAGTCAAATTATTTTTTCCCATGGTCGCAGTGGTAGCGAATGTGGTGTAGCTGTGCTCATGCCGAAATCTTTGCAAGGTACCTGCACAGTAAATGCCACTCACATAGATGAAAACGGACGACTTTTGATTTTGGATTTGGCGTTTGAAAATTGTTGTGTTAAGTTGATAGCAGTATATGCAGGCACAGCCGTCAGGTTATTTTTAGCTGTTTGTGACTCAGTGATGACGTGTCATAGGCGGATCCAGGATGGCTGATCGGGGGAGGGGCACCTTCCCGGGAAGTGCCACTTTGGACCGGCAAAATTCCAATAGATGGCCGCAAAATCCTTTTGTTGGGCGCCGATTTTCGCATCCTGGGGGGAGGGGGGTGGGAAGTGATATGTCAGGGGCCGCTATCGCCATATTTGGTCTTTGATTTTAAGGTGCTGGTGAATATTTCCCCATTAAATTACGGCAGTTTAATCACACATGTATCGACGATAGTGCTATTTATAGAGGGTAATTTTTAATTTTGGGGGTGTGGGTAGTCCGCCCGCAGTGCGTGCAGGGGAATCCTCCGCTTCACGGAAGTTATTCTAATTTTTCCTGGAAAAAATAATGGGTTCAGGCGATCCGGAGACAATCCACCGCCAAGCGGTGGAAGTTTGCGAGCAAGGCGAGCAGTCCTGAGTGCTGAGGCGGTCGCGGCGAAGCCGCAGCCGACGTAGGCGATACTTGCCCCGCAGGGTAGGGGCGCCTTTTTTGCACTGTATCGGGTCTCCAATGCTTAGGTGCTGACCAATAGAGACCCATATTTTGAATTGTTTTCGGAAGTTTTATTTAGCATGTATCGAGCCAACTGTTGTTAATAGAGTGTTTTTTTAGTTTTTTTGGGGGGTGTGGGGGTCGTCCGCTTGCGGCGCGGGCAGGGGATATTCCGATAGAAGGAAATTATTGAGTATCTTAATATTTTAGGTTAATTTACAGCAGTTTCATCAAATATGTAGGGCGCAAACCGTTTTTCATTGAGGGTGGTTTTGAGTTTTAGGGGTGTGGGTCGTCCGCTTGCGGCGCGTGCAGTGGGATCCTCCGCTAGAAGGAAATTATGGAGTATCTTTTAGCTGTGTGGCACAGCCGTCGGTTTTTTAGCTGTTTGTGACTCGTTGTTGACGTGACATAGGCGGATCCAGGATGGCTGATCGGGGAGCATCTTTGGGGGGTGCTACTTTTGTTGTTTATAGGGAACATTTTTTAGTTTTGGGGGTGTGGGTGTTCCGCCCGAGGTAGGTGCAGGGGGATTCCCCGCTGGAAGATAATTATTCAGTATTTTAATATCTTAAATTAATTTACGGCAGATTCATCTCACATGTACTCATCTCAGTTTAGCAAAAATGACATGACATGCTATACACCCATCACCATATAGTGACTACCTGAACCCCATTGCTTCCATGAGGGTCCTCCGTCACGGAGAACCTGAAGTTAAACGTTCATAGCTTCAGAGTATATCACCGTTTATTTCAGTGCAGGTTGGAGGTCAAAACCCTTCGGTTATTTATTTAAGGTTTTTGCGTGAGGTGGGGGGGGGGTGTTCGTCCGATACGCGTGCAGGAGGCGGGTAGGTTCGGCCCTTAAAAAGGTAAGGCTCAGTTATGTCAGGACAGCTTTTCCAATAAAAACGGAGGGCACCATCGGCACGCCAACTCGTGGTTACGGGGAGTGTTTGCGGCATTGAAGACACGGCTGCTGAAGAGCAGCATCCATGGCGCGTGCAGGACCAGGGGAGGGAGTCTTCCACTAGATTAACATGGAAGTTCCCGGGTATCTTTTCGCTCTTTGATGCAACCATCGGGAATGATTAATGTGTGTGATTTGGTTTTGACAGTGTACAGCTGTACAGCTATTGCCAAAATACGCTTGCGATGTCACGTGACCCAATGATGGTTACCCCTTGCTGGGAAAACATTGAACGCTACACATTATTGGGTCTTAAATGTGCACCGGTGACATTTAGGGGAAAAACGCGAAAGCAGAGGTGTTGACAAAAGCATTAAACATATCATGCGTGGTTATTCAGAATCTTGGCGTCAACGCGGGATACTCCTTTAAGAAAACCGATCTACCTCTAAGCTGAAGGGTTGGGGTGCAAACTCCATGGGTTCGAATGCACAGTAGTGTTTTGAGTAGCAAATGGGTGGTTCTTTGGAATCTCTGCAGCATCTGGGGTCCATAATTGGGAACAAATGTTTCAGTCAATGAAAATTTTCGACCATCTCATAGCTTTGTGATACTACGATCGTATACATTTTAGCTGTGTGTGACTCAATGTTAACGAAGTTGTTGAGACCATGTAGATGGCAGAACTGAACAAAACTATGCCAGCCGTAACACCTTCCTCACATGGTGTTACGCTCTGGTAGGTAAAACTGATGCCTACCAAAGCTTAAGTGCAGCGGCACAGTATAAATACAAGATATGCATTGCGGTACAGTTTAATTTTAGGAAACGCATTGAGGTACAGCATAACTATAGCTAATTGCGTAGGTAAGGTATATGGAAGTAGACAGAAGCCAAAAGCTCGAGAGATTAAATAAAGTTAATCAGAACGCATAAATCCGCTAATAAAAACTGAGTTATTACTAGGTTTACTACTACTTTAATCATCCACGAGATCAAACCACATATTGGTTAGCTAGGGTTACAACATCCTTCCCCCAACGGCGAAAATATTGGCCCAGTTCACCCGCCAGCTGACTACTGCGAGAGCATACGCTGTGGGTGCTCGGGTATTTCAATTAGAAAATGTATTCTGCATGTGTTGAAAAAATATCAGTGTGCGCCCCCTGACCTGCATAGAGACCACAATGCTGCTGGTGCATCAGTCATAACCCGCACGTGCGGCCGCCAACTGCTGCTGCTTTTTATTATGTGAAGGACGGTAAAATACTCTACATTATTTTTGGTTGACATCGATTCTTTTTTTACGAGGAGGATAGCCACGCTAACAATTACGTTTCCAAGCTACCGAAGGCACGAGAACAAATAAGTGAAAATTTTAGCTGTTGGAGATTGAATCTGTCTGTTTTGCTTCTGAAGGTAAAGGTTTGGCAGTGTATTTGATTTCTGTGGCTTAAAGTGGCAATCTATTTCATAAAAATTACTATTATGAATCAGATTTTTGAAATTATGAATGTATTATTATGCGAGCGCATGATACCCGCTCAAACGTTATATATTTTTATGACACATATGATTCGTTAAATCATGTATCAAGTTGTGCTCAAGGCCTGTTATGAATGCACAAGGATGGGTAATGTGAGTGAAAAGGACGTCTTCAAGAGAAGTAGCCATACTTTCAAACCTTACATGCAAACAGTGGGTGCTATTTTGTAAGTACTGGCTTCCAACCGGCTGTTTTCCTTTCAAAGTTAGTGATTTTGTTACCCGCTTAGTCGATGTATCCTCTTAACCGCCCGAGTCTGATCAGAACCTGTGCACATTTTCGCCGATAAAGTAGTGATGACTCCAAATACAGAGTTTTGCGAGCATTGACTTCCAACATTTTGCATGCTAGGAGTGTGATTTAAGCGTTTCTTTCACTGGAAATAGAGCCAACTGATCCAAGCAATTTCAGTGTTTTAAAAATCCGGCTATATCAATGACATTCTCCTGAGCTGTAATTTTATCTGTTTATGTTTTGTAGTTATTTGCATTAACAATCTGATAAGAGCACGCATTTGTTACTATCTCAGACATCACAGGTAAAAACATGCCTTCCTTCTTCTGACTGCTCCATTACATGCATGATATTTACCCAATACTGTTTCATATATGCTAGATACACATTATGAAAACTGTGAGAATGTAAGGTCGGCAACCCATTCCCAAACTGACAGGTGTATCGACATCAAATTTACGCATCACAATTGTTCGGTACAACCTTTTCAGCGCCAGTGATTTATTACTTACATCACCTATAATAAATGGATGGTATACACTTTTGAGGGCAATCTTCCTTAGACAAATAATGAAATTATACAAATACCTTATGAAAACCGTGAGAATTTAGGTGCAGCAGCCCATTTCCACATTCACATGTGTATCGACTTCAAATTCACTCATTGCTATTGTCCGGTAACACCTTTTCAACGCCAATAATTTATTTCTTACAACACTTATAATAAATGGATGGTATACAACTTTCAGAGCAATATTACTAGGAAACATAATCAAGATTTAGTGATAGCCTTTAATTTTTGTATTTCCATGTCATGGAATATTCTATTAAAATGACAGTTTTTGTGCTAGGAATGTGATTGAATTGTGTTTCTTTAACGGTAACTAGAGCCAACTGATGGAAGTAGTTTCTGTGTTACGAAATCCAGCTATATCAATGAATTTTTCTTCAGTTACACTTTTATCCATCTGTGTAGGAATGTGATTGAAAAAATGTGTTTTAAAGGTAGGTAGAGCCAACTTATCCAAGGAATTGCAGTGTTTTAAGATCCAGCTTTATCCATGAAATTTTCCTGAGCTGCACTTTGATCCATTTATGTTTTGTACCTATTTTGCATTAACAATCTGATATGAGCACGCATTTGTCACTACCTCTGACATTACACGCAAAAACATCCCTTCCTATTTCTGATTGCTCCATTACATGCATGATTTTTACCCAACATAGTTTCATATATGCTAGATACACATTATGAAAACTGTGAGAATGTTAGGCCGGTAGCCCATGATCAAACTCACAGGTGTATCGACATCAAATTTACGCATCGCAATTGTTCGGTACAACCTTTTCAGCGCCAGTAATTTATTACTTACATCACCTATAATACATGGCTGGTATACACTTTTCAGAGCAATCTTACTAGGAAAAAATGAAATATATGATTGAATGTCAAGTGCGTAATGATAAATACCCTTTTTCGTAGCACAGTCTTGATATATAATTGCCTCGGACAGCCTCAAACATTCAAACATTCCATAGCTTACCGCGGAATTGTTGGAAGGCTCATTACTACTTTAATAGCAGCTATTCGAGGGAAAAAATAAGAATAACAATCGCATGACTGTTATTTTTTAGGTATCATGTTAAATGGACCAGTATCCTTACCTGTCCTGACTTATGTATTGCTTCACTTGCAGCACTACAGTGTGGCCAAGAGCTATCTATCCCTTTCATATAAATCAATCCTCAACCATGCCTCGTCGCGACCGAGAGCGAGCAGCCCGCGAGGCCAACGCTGCCGCCCAGCGCCGACGCCGCGAGCACATGACCCAGGCGCAGCGAGAAGCCGAGGCGCTGCAGAATGCCGAACGGCAGCGCCAGCGGCGCGCGGCTCTCGCTGCGGACCAGCAAGCGGCGGAGGCGCAGCGGGATGCGCAGCGACTGCTGCAGCGATGTGCCCTTCAGGAGGAGGAGGAGAGGGAGGCAGATGCCGAAAGACACCGGGAACGCCGCGAAGGTTTAGAGGAGGAGGAGCGCGGGGCAGAGCGTGAGGCAGAGGCTGAACGCCAGCGTGCCAGGCGCAACGCCCAAGGAGAAGAGGAGCGTCAGCAGGACGCAGAGCGCCAGCGCCAGCGACGAGCTAATCTTGAGCAGGAGCAGAGGGAGGCAGTTCGTCTTGCTGACGCTGCGGCCCATCGTGACGTCCGGCAGCACGTGGACCGTGGAAGCCGAGCTGCCTGCCACGCCGGCTCCGTTTTCACCGGAGAGCAGCAGGTGCCGCTCTTTGATGTCGGCCGCCGGCTCCAGCAGTGTCCGCACTGTGGGGCACTGCTCTGGCGCGAGGAGCGCCCAACGCTGTGTTGTTTCGGGGCAAGGTGAGGCTGGAGCCTCTGCCGGCTCCGCCGCCAGTCTTAAGGGATTTGTGGACGGTGGACTCCGTCCTGGGCCGCACTTTTCGTCAGCACGCCCGGCGACTTAACGCCAACCTGTCCCTGGCGTCGCTGATGGCGACCGAGGTGCGGCCGCCAGGCGGAGGGTTTTCGCCCAGTGTGGTCCTGCAGGGGCGCATGTACCATCGCATAGGTCCCCTGCAGGCCAGAGACGGGAGGCTCCAGCCTTTGCACAGATATATGTGCATGACCCCGAGTGCGCAGATCCCACCGCCGAGGCGGCCATGGGGCTGGGAAATATACCCCTGCCGCAAGGCACCACCCAACAAGAACGTCGGCGGCTGCTCGGCTTGCTCGAGCAGCTGCAGGTCCTCTTGCGCCAGACCAATCCCTACGTGCAGGATTTCATTCACGCCGTAGAGCTGCCTGAGGAGGAGGTACGCCAGGAGCGCCTGGTGATCAGCGCCGACGCTCAACCGGCGGACCAACATCCCCGCCGGTTCAACCGAGCGCAAGGATTCCGGGAGGTGGCGGTGCTCATGGACGATGAGCCAGTCCATCAGGACATCGTCCTGCACCGCCGTGCCGGCGCTGGTGATAACCACCTCGTGACCATCAACGAGACTCACCGGGCCTTCGAGGCGCTCCACTTTGTCCTTCTCTTTCCTTGGGGGACGGACGGGTGGAGTTACCACCTTCCTCAGGCAGTGCCTAATGCTAGGGGCCAAATCCGCTTTGTAACCACCCAGCAATATTATTGCTACCGCCTGCAGGGGCGGCCTCAGGAGGACGACACCCTTCTCCGTGCCTGCCGCCTCCTGCAGGAATACATGTGCATGGGGTACGCACGTATTGAGACCCAGCGGCTCCTGTACATGCGGAACAACCAGGCCCAGCTGCGGGCAGAACTTTATAATAACCTCGTGGATGCTCTGCCGGCGGATGGTGGACACCAGGGAGACGGCGGTGGTCGGGTGGGTCGCCACATCATCCTGCCGCCGTCCTTCACTGGTGGGCCACGGTACTTCCAGAGGCGGTACCAGGACGCCATGGCCATCGTGCGGGTGTACGGCCGCCCGACGTACTTTATCACTTTCACGTGCAACGTCAACTGGCCAGAAATCCAGCTGGAGCTGCTGCCAGGACAAGACGCAAAATCAAGACCAGATCTTGTGGCCCGTGTATTCCATCTCAAGATGCAGGCGTTTTTGAAGGAGCTGGCCACAGACGGCATTTTTGGTCACTGCGTGGCCATGCTGATGGTGGTGGAGTTCCAAAAGCGGGGTAAGTGAAGACATAACCACATTCTTCAATATATTTCACATGTCTGTGAGCAGTTAGTTAATTTCAGAAAAGTTTAGTTCCGACACACGTCCGTTTTGACTAATCACTTGCAAAGAACGAGATATTCTCAATGACAAATAACCATTAGCAAACGTAAGCAATAACTACAGTAACAACGTGAAACGTACCAGTTCACAAAAGTTCTGCAAATTTGAAACATTACAAACATCCCGTGTCTCACAAAATGTGTAAGTCAGGCTAAATGGATTTGTTTATTGTATCGATTTCCCAATTCGGTCATTTGTTTCTTTCAATTCCATTAAATCATCCCCATTCTGGCTGACGTAATGCTCAGGGCTCAGATCAAGCAGCCACGTAATTTAACCCTATTTCCGGCAGGGGGCTAATATTGCCCCCCTAAGGTTTTTCAAGAATATCTCCGAAACGGCTTGCGATAGAACTTTGAAACTTCCTGACTTTTCCTAAAACTAGTACAGGCAGGTTTTCTGAAATTGTCAATATTATATATTTACCAGGGGCGGAGCTATGGCTGGGTTTTTGGGGAGGTTCTATCCACAAACCAAGTATTATCGTATGCGATGGGTTCTTTGTAAAAGGAAGCCGTCTCTGCTGATCCTGATACCAGTTATATGGTTTTATTATATCATTTTTTATGTGAGATGATAGTGCATTCACAATTGTCACTATTTGTATTCATCAGGGGCGGTTACAGCAGTTCAAAATGGGGGGAATGTTATCAAGAAGGACTAAACGTTAGTAAGTGAGAAGACTGCTTACAGCCGTGCCAGGGCGAATACAATTGGGTATATGAAAATTCAAAATAGTTATAACCAAATTCTAGATTACCAGAGGCGTGTCCAGTCACTACACATTTTCAAAATGCATATTCCCAGCCAGTATCACCGCCGCGACTCAATATCGTTGTATATTAAAAATGTGTTTCCAATCACCCCCACCCGCCCCCCCCACGACGAGAGTCCTTGATCCGCCTATGTCACCCCCTTTCCCAGAGCTGCCATGGGAGGGTAAAAATTATCAGAAATAAATTTCAACTAGTCGAGGGACTAATATGCTCATGCATACCACTGCATATTGTTGGGATGTATTTTACCCCACTGTTTTACCTTACTGCATCCGCCCCTGATGAGTTTTTCACTTTTTTTCATTTATTTATGTGTCAAAGATGCCAACAGTATATCACGGCTTCTAATCCGCGTAACAAAAACTTTTTAGGTTGTATATATTTCCCCTCATAGTTCTGGTCCTGGAACTGCCATTGAATTTCGAATTTTTGCGTAACTCGAGTATATGACAATTTTGGGTCAATTATTTGTAAATCTGAACTAGTTTTGTGAAAATCGTACAACAGAGACAAGGGTTATGGAAAATCTAAAAAATACACAAAAATTGTATATTTTGCACGACTTTCTCCTTAAAAATCAAAATTTTGAAATTTTCTTTTTTCAAAATAAAGTTTAGCGTCAGGGGAATCTATAGCACTTTGAATTTTCAAAATCGGCCGGTTAGATTACGAGATCTTAGGGGGGCCGATATTGCCCCCCTGCCGGAAATAGGGGGTAGCCGGGAGCCTGACGGAAATAGGGTTAAATTCCTTTATTATCTGGACAAACACAAAAATGTGCTGACACAAAAGTACTATGTGGAAAAGTTGTATTTGCAAAAGTTAACTTCAGTTAGGACGTTAAAGGTACAAGTTCACAAAATTCTTGCAGATTTGGAAAAATGTCGACCTTCTCGCGTCTTGAAAACATGATTAAATTAGGCCACGCCATTTGTTCATGCGTCCGCTTCCCGAATTCGTCACTGCAGTGATGGAAAATTTAGACTTTTCTGCGCAATTTCAATAATGTTTCCCAGTCATTGGTGCAGTTACATCCTGCATTCAGGCTTAGCAGCTCCTCTCCGCTTTCATATGAATGACATACTCATTTTCCATGTGTTTTATGCTACGGGTATGGCTTGAAGATGATTAAAAACACTTTAATTGAATTACGTTATTTTTTGCCCTCAAATGTATTTCAACTCACCTGTTTTTTAAGAAAATATATTTGATTTCCAACAACTGCCACTATTCGACGGCATTGAAATTTAGACGGTCGCAACAATTGCACATCCGACTCTATGATAAGCCAGGGTTTTATGTTTCGTACAATAATACTATGTGGACTGTACTATTGGTGAGAAACAAAACGATGTCGTACTCCCACCGTGTACACTTTCCTCTTTTTTGCCACATTCATAAAACGTTGCATCGGGCAGGACTACCACACAGCCACGTCCTCATTATCGTCGGGCCGGAGGACCGGCCGCGAACCGCCGCAGACGTGGACAACGTCATCTCGGCGGAGCTGCCGGATCCGGCCCAGTCGGAGCAGGCACGCCTGCTACACGGTATGGTACTGGCCTCCATGGTGCACAACCAGTGCGGCCAGGGGAACCCCAACGCTCCGTGTATGGAGGGAGGCCGGTGCAGCAAGGGCTTCCCCAAGCCCTTCGCCACCGACACGGAGTGGCGGGAGGACCAGCCATACCCTGTGTACAGGCGGAGGTCGCCTGCAAACGGCGGACGCGAGGAGGTCCACGGCGGTCGGCTGATCAACAACCAGTGGGTCGTACCATTCTGCCCCTACCTGACCGTGCGGTACAATGCCCACATAAACGTTGAGGTGTGCTGCTCGGTGCAGGGTGTAAAATACCTCTTCAGGTACATTTACAAGGGTCACGACCGCCAGATGGTGCGTGCCGACGAGCTGATCGCCGTGGACGACGAGATCACCGCGTATCAAGACCTGCGGTCGATCGGAGCCAGTGAGGCGTGCTGGCGCATCTTCGACTGCCCCATGAACAAGCGGAGGCCAGCAGTCATGGCGCTCCACGTACACCTGCAAGACCATCAGCAGGTGTACTTCGAGCCTGGCCAGGAGAGGCAGGCTGTGGAGGCCGGACGCCGCACCCACCTCACGGCCTGGCTCGAATACAACCGCGAGAAGGCAGCCGAAGATCCCGAGTGTCTGCAGCTGCTCTACCCAGACTTTCCGTCCACCTACGTCCAGGAATGCGGAGCCGGAGCCGGAGCCGGTCGGAGCCGACCATTCTGCCCGAAGCCGGAGCCGGAGCCGGAGCCGTCAGAAAGGGTCCGGCTCCGGCTCCCAAAGAGCTCTGAAATTACCCAAAATCAAACGTGAAATAGTCACATTTGACCTCGTCAGATGTCGCTTGGAAACACCTTTATTCACCTGAAATATTACATTTTCTCAATATATTATGTATATCGAGATTAGTGAAATATTGCAACTAGGGTGTTCCGTAGACGGTCTCA
This sequence comes from Lepas anatifera, assembly GCA_034440635.1. Classification (NCBI taxonomy): domain Eukaryota; kingdom Metazoa; phylum Arthropoda; class Thecostraca; family Lepadidae; genus Lepas; species Lepas anatifera. The sequence continues at coordinate 457,073 of JAOTON010001507.1, forward strand.
CTGTCGGGCAGGTGATGCGCCCCGACCCTTTAGCATGGGCAGAAATTGGCAACAAATGAAAGCATTGGCGGACACTGGCGGATGCATGGGTGGTGGGAGCAAAAAGGCATTTGCCCCCAAACTGCCCAATTTTTGGCGATTTTCTTAAAAAACCATATGTTTTTCACGATTTACCCCATACCGTCGGCCTGCATCCGCCCCCGTTGGCAAACGCAAGGGGGATGCCATTCCGGCCATGGCTCCCCCAAAAGCCCTGGAAGGAGGGCAGACTATCTTTTGGCCCCCAAAGGCCGAATAAATGGTTTGAAAATGGTGTTTACACTAGGTCTGTGGAGCAATAAAATCTTTGCTCCCACCCTTCCCCCCCTCCCCCTAGGAGAGCTATCATGTACTCGGAGAAGTAGTTTATACTAGGTCTGTCGAGAATCGAGGGCGAAAGGCGCAGAAAACAGCATCCCCGTCACTCGATGCGGCACTAGCCGACTTCAAAAACCTGGGTCGCCTAAAGAAGGCGACTGTATGTGATCTTAGATAGATATCCAGCCATCATTCAGCCGGCTAGCCTGGTAATGGCCGCACTACCAGTTATTCAGGTGTCCGTGGAGAGGTTGTTCTCCGCGATGAATCTACTGCTTACTGATCTCAGGTCCAGACTAAGAGCAGACATATTGGAGGCAATGCTGCTGCTCCGCTCCAACCGCGATTGGATGGTGTAGTGAGCGAACCAGCTGCTGGGCCCTGGGCAGCAGGCTGGTTGGTTCCGATTTTTCTCGAAAAGGAATTATGCCATCAGCCTATCTGATGTGTTTTTCGATGTTGAACTTTGTTAGCTTAGGGTTGTTCAAAACAAACATTTTTTTTACTCGTTACTCGACTCGAATCCACTTTTTGCCCATTACACATTCAATTCTTATTTCAATGAGCCATATTCCAAGCGTCTACGACAGCGGGGAAGATCGCCTCAAAACGGTTAAAGATTTCATGTTTCGGGCGCGATTGACCGCCCGGCGTTGCAGTCTCCCATTGTTAAATTGGGATGAAAGGGATGCATAACCTACCAGTAAAGACAGCGTGGCATGTGCGTGCGTATAAGAGCGGTAGATGGAACTTAACGTGCAGGAATTTTCTTGTCAGATGTATTTGTAGCGCAATACAAATACATGTTATTCCACAAAAGACCTGAAATTAAATGATTTAGCACCCTTGTACTCTAAATCCCGACAGAACATGAATGCCTTCCGGAGGCGAACTTTCTCTAGTAACTATCGCTGGAGAACGTCATGAGGCAGGTGCTTCTCCCTATTCTCCTGCAAACTATTTAAGAGCTCTGGTACTGATAAAAGAAGATGCTGTTTCATATTTCTATCGTTTAGGTGGCTCACGAAATCTTCCACCAGCTTCACACCACGTTCTGTGGGACCGTTCACGACAGTAAGTTCTGGAATACCTTGAAACTGGGGAAGCTATACCCGCTTCTCAACGGAGCCATTTCTGGTCAGAATATTTCAGATTCAGACAATCGAATACCAGCCAGCTGTCAGGAGAAACAAGCTTGCTGAGGCTTAGCACCGAGCATTTACAGAGCTCTTCATAGCCTTTATCGGAAATTTAAGCCTGCCCTAGTCAAATGTGAATCGTTTGCTGTTTTGGCCAATTGTTGTGCGACTGGCTCCTTACCTCCAAGATGGTGGTTCTCACCAGCGCGACAGAATATAACTTTCTGTGCACAGATACCACAGCTGATGGCAAATTGACTTCAGCATATTCAGTGCGATTTCTATATTAACCCTCGCCCCACCGGGGGGGCCATCGATGGCCCCTAAGGTTTTTCCGGGATAGCAGAAAAAACGACGAGGCGCAGCACCGCGGTTGAAGCCTCTACCTTTCACTGCATCATTTTCCCACCATCCCTGAAATTTTTTACCCCGGGTAACCCAAGGTCAGGTCACCAGACGAGGTCAACCAAGGTCACCTCACTTCAACTTTAGAGCTCCGTAAGAGCTACATTTCAAAGTCGATCGATTTGAAACTTCCTACACGTCATGGCCCCTCCAGGGTCTACAAGGTGTATATCCGAGATTTTTTGATTTCGTGCCCTGAGGTCAAGTCACGAGGTGATCTCTCCCATTGAAAAAGCATGGGGAAAAGCTGTCATATGATCTAAAAGTCACAAAAACGATTAAAAATGCTCAGATTGATCAGAAAAGCGTTCTTGGACACACTTTCACGGATTCCAGGGGCCATATTTGCCCTTTGACCTCTCCAAGGTCATCCAAGGTCACCAGGGGTCAAAAACAGTATTTTGACAATAACTTTTGACCTAATTATGTAAGAGCGCTGAAACAAACACCATCGTGTTTGTCTTGTTACTGGCTTTCATTTGATATACAACAAGGTCACTTTCTGACCTTTCGTGACCTCAGGTCATATTAGGTCACGAGGTGACCTCTGGAGGTCAAACCACTGGCGGGAGGTCTTTACGTTCCACATAGCGGAAAAATGACTGGCAATTTCCTATCAAATGTGATTTACCAGACCTCAATAGCTCTAATGGTCAAAGAGTTATACCCAGTTTGCTTAAGCATTGCATATTTGAGTGAAAATAGCCGATCTTGACCTAATTTGACCTCTGGAGGTCAAACCATTGACCTGAGCACTAAAAATGCTAAGTAATTTCTTACTGAATTCACGCCAGCTTTCTAATGCACTTTGCAGATTTGCGCTAACGCCCATATTTTCGGAGTTAGAGGGGGGCCATCGATGGCCCCCGGTGGGGCGAAAGTGGCGCCGGATCCCCGGTGGGGCGCGGGTTAACTTAATGAAAGCACTGCATTGCATTTTATGGATAGCTTTGAGGCTTATAGAAAGCTCTAAAGCTGACTATCCGCGACGGAGGAACCCAAATGCATGGTTTAGAACCACTTATAAGGAAAGCCACTAACTATTTCGGGGTCTGAGTGGCTCAGTCGGTTAGCGCTTGCGCTTGGATTGGCCAATGGCATCAGTGGTGGATCTAGCCGGTTGGTTTGGGAGGTGCAAACCAAAGTCAAAAGTTGAAAAGCAAAGAAAAAAACGTCACGCCGTGAAAGCTGCGCTACAATATCACTTGCCGGAAGAATTTTGGTTATTTGAGGGGAAAAGCAAAAAAAAAACGTCACGGAATGACAAATATGGGCTCGAGATACTTTTTCCAGTCCGATGGCCAATATTTACACTGAACTTAACTGGTTCTGTTTGAATTTGAGAGTTGAAGCACCAAAATCTTGCATATAAACTAAAAAGGAGCCGGGGGAAAAAGGAGGTCGATCACTTTGGAGGGGGGCAAAAACATAGTTCTGCCCCGAGCTTTTCCGTTTGGGGGGCAAATGCCTTTTTGCCCCCCCCTGGTTACGCCACTGAACGGCATTCATTATGTGCTGGGTGTCGTGGGTTCGAGCCCACCCAGAGGCAGAATCTGGCGCGCTGCTCTTGCCCAAGCTAATTCTTTCCCTCTCTCCTCTGATGCCAGATGGCCTGAGCAGTTGATGCGTTGTTAAACTCCAAAAATTATAATATTCCGTCTTTAAGTATCTTCTGGAATGATGAACGGAATCTGACACAGTAGCAGCACGCACTCCATGCCATAAATGTCCTATATTCCATAATATGGCTCGCTGGTGAGCTCTGGGTTTTCTAAACAGACAGTTGTTGGAGACAACCTCTCCTGACAGCCACACGTAAACCAGCTTGCGCAATTCGAGATAATACTCCGGTATTGTGTAGAGGCGCTGAAGTCAAATGCAAACACAACTGTTATTTGTGACCAGAAAGTTATAATCTGCTTCGCAAATAAGAATCACAATGCTGAAGGTAAAAAGGCATACAGTACCTGGCCTAAACAGCAAAACCATCTACCTTTCAGTTAGGTAGGCTAAAGTTTCCAACAGAGGCTACGAAGAGCTCGGCTCGATACCAAGCCTCTCCCAATTTCTCATTCCTGAGAGCTGGATGGTAATCGAGCGCCTGAATCTGAAAGATTCTGACATGAAATGGCGCCGTTGAGAAGCTGGTGACTGGTATAGCTTCCCCTGTTTCAAGGTATTCCAGAACTTACTGTCGTGAACGGTCCCACAGAACGTGGTGTGAAGCTGGTGGAAGATTTCGTGAGCCACCTAAAGGGTAAAAATATGAAACAGAATCTTCTTTTATCAGTACCAGAGCTCTTAAATAGTTCGCAGGAGAATAGGGTGAAGCACCTGCCTCACGACGTTCTCCAGCGATAGTTACTAGAGAAAGGTTCGCCTCCAGAAGGCATTCCTGTTCTGTCGGGATTTAGAGTACTGGGCTGCTGAATAATTTAATTTCAGGTCTTTTGTGGAATAACATGTATTTGTATTGCGCTGCAAATACATCTGACAAGTAAATGCCTGCATGTTAAATCCCATCTACCGCTCTTATACGCACGCACATGCCACGCTGTCTTTACTGGTAGGTTATGCACCCCTTTCATCCCAATTTAACAAGGGGAGACTACAACGCCGGGCGACCAATCGCGCCCGAAACAACATGAAATCTTTAACCGTTTTGAGGCGATCTTTCCCGCTGTCCTAGACGCTTGGAATGTGGCTCATTGAAATCAGAATTGAATATATAATGGGAAAAAGTGGGTTCGAAGCTGAAAAGTAAAAAAAATGTTTTTATGAACGACCCTTCTGTTCCTGTACCTTAGCTCATCGAAATTTTTCTTTGCGGGCTGTCCAAGCTTTACTTGGTCGTTGTATCTTTAATTTTTATGTGGGTTTGCGGACATGTCTGACCCATATTTCTGTTTATCATAACAGTGCAGTGCAGTTTGCCATACGACTGCACTGCAGTGTAGGTTGGTCCAGTTTTGAGGTTCAATGGCCTTTGGCATCTGGTCAAGAGCGTTCGTTCATCCAGTCGCCATTTTTCATTCGTACAAATATGTAATTACTTTGTATCTGATGGAATTTCACGCCCTTGAGAACGTTTTGATCACATTTTAGATATAGGTACATTCCCGGAGCCGGAGCCGGAGCCGGTCGGAGCCGACTATTTTGCCCGGAGCCGGAGCCGGAGCCGGAGCCGTTAGGACACTTGAACCCGGAGCCGGAGCCGGAGCCGAAATCATGATCCCGGACCGGAGCCGGAGCCGTCCAAAATTGTCTCGGCTCCGCATCCCTGCCTACGTCTGGGTTGCAACCGGGAAGAGGTGGCAGAAAAGGAGAAATCAGCAGGCGGCCCAGACCATCGGGCGCGTCGTGTCCGTCTCTCCTCAGCACGGCGACGTGTTCTACCTTCGCGTGCTGCTGCACCACGTCCCGGGAGCAGCCAGCTTTGAGCAGCTGCGGACGGTGGACAACGTCATCTGCGCCACCTACCAGGAAGCCTGCCAGCTGCTGGGTCTGCTGCAGGACGATCGGGAATGGGAGGTGACCCTGCAGGACGCCACCCAAACCCGAATGCCTGCCCAGATCCGCCGCCTGTTCTGCGTCATCCTCCTGTACTGTGCGCCGGCAAACTCGCATCAGCTTTTCCAAGACCATCTGGAGGCGATGTCCGAGGACTTTGTCCGGCGACACCAGGAGCTTGCACCAGACATGCGTGCGGTTCTGACGCTCATTGACATCGAGCGCAGGCTTCAGCAGTCGGGCAAGGACCTACCAGACTTTCAGCTGCCAGGTGTGACCGAGGAGGAGCGGGCCCGTGCAGCAGAGCTGGATCAGGCTGCAGAAATACATTGACTGCCGCGCCTGGTCCAGGAGGAGCTGGATTACAACCCAGCAGCGCTGCAACTGCAAGTGGCTGCCAACCTGCCAGCGCTACTTCCGGCACAGCGCCAGGTGGTGGACACCGTGCTGGAGGCTGTGCGGGACCGGAGACCCCTGGCCCTGTTCGTGAACGCAGCCGGGGGCACCGGAAAGACGCACACCTTTAACACGCTGCTGGCGGCTGTGCGCCCTGAGGGTCAGGTCACGCTGGCCGTGGCCTCCAGCGGTATAGCCGCCACGCTGCTCGAGGGGGGGGCGAACTTTCCACTCCCGGTTCAAGGCCCCCTCGTGGTGGACGCCACCTCCACGTGCGCTGTCGCCGCTCAAAGCCCGCTCGCCTAACTGATTCGACGGACGTTGGTGATTGTCTGGGACGAGGCGCCGATGACCCACCGTCACCATTTGGAGGCTTTAGACCGGACGTTGCGGGACATCAGCAACATTGAAGAGCCATTTGGTGGCAAGGTGTTGGTCCTCGGCGGCGACTTTCGCCAGGTCCTTCCGGTCATCAGGCACGGAACCCGCGCGCAGGTGGTTGGCGCCTGCCTCCGGCAGTCGCCTCTGTGGCGGCACTTTGTTGTGCTGCCACTGCGGGAGAACATGCGCGCGCGCCTGATGGCCGGAGTGGAGCGCCAGAAGACGGAGGATTTCGCCGCCTGGCTGCTCCAACTCGGCGATGGTCTGCTGCCGGGGCCCGAAGAGGATTTCGTTCAACTGCCGCCGCACCTCACCATGTCAGCAGCCGACCCTGGAGCCGTCATGGATTGGGTGTTCTCAGACCTGGCGGCGCACCATCAGGACCGGGGGTGGATGGCCTCCCGCGCGGTGCTGGCGCCCCGCAACTCGCGTGTCGACGAGCTCAACGCCCTCGTCACGGATCGCTTCCCTGGCGAGGCTGTCCACCTGCTGAGCGCAGACCGTCTGATTGTGGCCGGCGATGACGCCCTCGAAATTCCGCAGGAGTACCTCAACACACTCTGTGCTCCCGGCTTTCCGCCTCACCACCTCACGTTGAAGCCGGGGATGCCAGTGCTGCTCCTGCGCAACATCTCGCCCACAGACGGTCTTTGCAACGGCACGCGATTGCTGGTGCGCCGGCTACTCAGCCCGCGTCTGCTGGAGGCCACCATTGCCTGCGGCAAGGGAGCAGGACAGGTTGTGTTGATCCCCCGCCTCACGTTGCGTCCTCCCGATGACGCCTACCCCTTTGCATGGGAGCGCCGGCTACTCAGCCCGCGTCTGCTGGAGGCCACCATTGCCTGCGGCAAAGGAGCAGGACAGGTTGTGTTGATCCCCCGCCTCACGTTGCGTCCTCCCGATGACGCCTACCCCTTTGCATGGGAGCGCCGGCAGTTCCCACTCCGGCCGGCGTTTGCCATGATAATCAACAAGTCCCAGGGGCAAACGCTGAGGCGGGTGGCCGTGTACCTGGATGAGCCTGTCTTTAGTCACGGCCAGTTGTATGTGGGCGCCTCCAGGGTGGGAAACCCAGCCAATCTTCGCTTTGCGCTGCCGGCCGACGCCGATGGCGTCACAAAAAACGTGGTCCACCAAGAGGTGCTGCAGTTGTGAAGAGCTGCGAAGTGCAGCAAGCACATTTTGTAAACAAGCGTTTACCTGTTTCTCTACCCGTAGGACTGGTGATGCTTTGCACTAACTGCGGGGTCCCTTCCAGCGATAAGAGAAGTAACTCTACAATGGCAGCCTCCACGCGGCGAGTTACGGATCCCACCAAGAGCCATACAAGGCAAGAAAGCATTGAAAACATCACTCGATGTGTCTACGTAAGGCTGAGGCTGTCTTTCGATTACTTATCAGGCTATTTGGTATTGTACCAAAAGCCGTGGCAGAGATTCGTTAACAGCCAGAGCAGTCTTTCCTCCAATTGTTCGCACGCCGTCCATCACCTTCAGATCATTGACTTCTGCTGGGGCTTACGACGCACCAACTGCCAAGGTTTTACGGCGTCGCCAACACTGATCCTGTTGGAAGGGATTTTGGGGATCAGATCAACTTATTCAGAGGCTCCGCCGAGACTTGAAACTGGGGCCAGTGGCTTCGAAGACGTAAGTGCTATCCACTAAGCCACCTTATCCCCCAATGAGTTCTGTGTCACGGACAGTTGAAGAGCTGCAGCAAAGTCTTCCCTCCAATAAGTCACATGCCGTCATAAGATATCGGCAAAGTGCCTTCTTGCCATCAACTTCAAAGCATTGGCTTATGTGTCAGAGATTCGTAAACAGCTGCAGCAAAAACTTTCCTCCAATGAGTGGCCCTTTGCAACAAGATATCTTCAAAGACCTTCAGCATCGGGAAACGTTCAGTTTTGGATTGTACTTTGGGCTGCTTTACGTTTTCTTATCAGGCTTATTGAATGAAAATCAAAAGCCGTGGCAGAGATACGTAAACAGCTAAAGTAACGTCTTTCCTCCAATCAGTCGCACGCCGCCAGAATATTTCTCCAAACACCTTCTTGTCATCAACTTCAAATCATTGACTTCTGTGTCAGAGATTTGTAAACAGTTACAGCAAAAAATTTCCTCCAATAAGTCGCACGCCGTCAGAAGATGTCTTCAAAGACCTTCAGCATCGGGAAAACATTCAGTTGTGTCTATATTTCATTAAAACAATACGCTTTACATGTACTCATCAAGCTTATTGATAGAACATCAAAAGCCGTGGCAGAGATATGTAACAGCTATCGTAACGCGTTTCCTCCAAACAGTCGCACGCCGTCAGCACATTTCGCCAAACACATTCTTGCTATCAAATTCAATTCATTGATTACATTCCGCCTCAGGTAGTGACAGAATCTCCGAATATTTTTCACTTTTCCTGGCTCCATTTCGCGGTTTCTGTGGCACACCACGCATGTTTTGTGGTCTGTCTATCGAAGGCCTTTTGGGGAATTCACACAGCTTTATGATTTTGAAGTGAATCCAGTAATGCCATTACATGCCGTTTTGATTTTCCAACGGAGATAATTGGTAAAACTCCAGCTTACAGTTCACTCTTCTATTGCTCCCTCTGGAAGTATTAGATGGTTAGCTTAAACTGCCTTTTTATTTCGTCCTAATTCGCTTTCAGCTTTTAAAGATGTTCAATGGTTCTGCAATTAATCTTAAACTCAACCACTGTCTTTCTCCACACATTTCGGTTTTTCGTCATATTCTACCGTCTCCATGCTTTCTTCGTGTTTGCAAGCCAAAGCTTATATTTTATGCAGTGTTTTCCGTGCAAGTGCTGTTTCCTGAACGCAGAAGTTTCCCAGCATATGATATGTAAGCTTCATTACCAATTTCTGAACCTTATGTCATTTGTCAAGCGCCAGGAGATTAATACCTTACTAAGGGTAAAAACAGGAGTGAGTTATTACTAAAGCCAGTGAACGGATTTCATCATATTCTCCTCTAAAGATAGAGGACACTTTCTACAGGGAGTAGAGTGATACCCGGTTCACATGCTCGGGGTTTCATGCAAAATACTCCAAAGGTAAAGGTAAAGGAACACACTGACAAGTTGGATATTAAATATATATTCAAAAGCAAGCACACGGACGCGTTTCGTAACTTCTTCAGCGTGTGTTTGAAGGTTAGAATTATCCGTTAACGCATGAAGGTTTCTGTGAACTCACGTGAGGCTAAACGTGGATAATATTTGCCAATATTTTTGACATTGCGAAATCTCCTCTCTTGGAGTTTACATTTTCTTTTTCGATTAGGGCCGACAAAAAGAAAATCTAAACTCCAAGAGAGGAGATTTCGCAACATCAAAAATATTGGCAAATATTATCCACGTTTAGCCCACGTGAGTTCACAGAAACCTTCATGCGTCAACGGATAATTCTACCCTTCAAACACACGCTGAAGAAGTTACGAAACGCGTCCGTGTGCTTGCTTTTGAATATATATTTAATATCCAATTTGTCAGTGTGTTCCTTTACCTTTATCGTTCTGTCAAATGGCTCTTCAACACTCCAAAGGTAGTTGTGTACTCAGCCAACACTGTTTACATGCGATTCATACAAATGTATGCATTCCATTTTCATACAAAATGGAATGAATTCAAAAATGAATGGCGCCGGGCAAGTGGCGCCGGATGGACTGATTGGCGGGTCACCCGGAGAATGTCGGGCTCCCACTGATCTGCGACCATATTTTAAGAAGCTGTTCCTATGTCATTGTTTTACCTCAGCGCCCTACCCCCGAGCCGGCTCCCCCCCTCCGTCCTCATATAATGCACTGGCCTATTTGCACGGAAACTCCTCCGGATTTTGCGTGTGCTTTTCGTCTTTTTCTCGGGTCGAAATGAATCTTTGTTCTAGTATATGTTCTTAATACAGATGTACAAGCTTCAATGCCACAACAGAATGCCATGAAAAATAGAATGCATACCAAATTTTGCAATATTTTATCGGTATAACCTCCTTCTACAATGCATAAATTAATGCGCTAAATTCATTAATGTTTCGAGGTCGCATTGTCGCCAGATCAAATAATTTCATATTTGGAATACCATTGCAATGCTTAGACCTTGGAATAGCTTATAATTATTTGTTCTGATTACAATGCGACCGAGAAAAGTTATTGATTTTAATGTGTTAGTTTTCATCATACTTCGACATCATATTTTCCTGTCTCCTTGGTTTGCGAGTATTCATGTTCCTTCATGTTTGCGAGTATTTTTCAAAGCCTACATTTTGGATGCATCGTTTTCTGTGCAAGTTTTATCATGTCAACATAAGATTTGTTAATTAGCATACGGTATGGAATGTCTATTACCATAGTCTTAAGCCTATCTCAAAAATGTTAAGCGCCAGCGGATGGATAATTTACAAAAGGCACAAACATTACTTCCGTTATCAAAGAGCATGTGAATGGGTTTCAATTTACTCTCCTCTAAAGATGGGGACCATTTTTCCCAGAGGGAATAAAGTGATACCCAGTTCACAAGCCCGGAGTTTCATGCATCAGTGCTCTAATGGTAGCTGCGTGCTCATCCAATACTGTTTACATGTGAGGAATACCTAAGTATGCATTCCCTTTTTGACATAGCGTCCTCTCACAATGATATAACCTAATGCATTAAATTGATTAATATTTTGAGATAGCTTTGTCGTTACATCGAATAATTCCATCCTTACTCATTAAGTTTTCATTTCGTTTTGTTTGCTGTATAACTGAGTTGCTTTTCATTCGGAATTATTCGGTGGGGTGACTAGGCAATGTCAAAACATTATCAATTTAAGTACATTAGTGTTTCATCATTTCTGAGGGGATAGAAACAAAATGCACCATATTTGCATGTATTTAATCAAACTTCAGTTACAACGTATTAGCTCAATGACATGTTTGCTGGCCTTCTTTTCTCCAAATGGTTCTTTGGGTCAAATCCCTGCATTGCCTCTGTGTGTTTCATCGGATATTTATCCTCAAGTTTCCTGCGTTCTTAAACTCTTACAGTCGTCAGACCTGTCATTTATGGAACGCAAAATAAATGGCACTAGCATCTATGTACGGTACAGGCGTCTGCTGTATAGCCCAAATAAGAAATGACCAGTCATACTTCTTCGTGCAGCACTGTAGAAATTAACGTATTTTATTAGTAGAAAGCCAAGGCACCGGAATTTGAAGAAGTTTCCAACCGCCAGAAACGGTTAAATGAAATCATCAACAGAGGCAGTCAGATATTCTTCACTGGGGTAAATATGAGGACACAGTTTAGTTTACCTTCTCCACCAAAAGGAGAAGGAAAACTGTTTCTGTTCACAGAGAGTTGAATTAAACTGCGCCCCCATGCGTTATCCTAGATGAATATCATAATTCTATCAGCTGATTTCCATTAAGCATTTCCCGGAATGAATGATTGCAAACATTTGCTACTTTGTTACTTACTGTCGTCCAACAAGTAAACTTTGAAGATCACAGAAATGGCAACCTGGATGAATTTCCAAAGTTTACCATGGAGAAGCCGAAATGATATTTCCAGTGTTTTGCCTACATCTATATCCATGCCAAATACCGATGCATCAATGTATGACTCCTGCCATCCTCTGGGAAAACAGCAAACAGTATAATTCAACTACAAGGTAATCCAAATCGTCTTTCGCACAGTATGTTCGACAAAGACAGAAATAATATTATGGGGTTTCTATCCAATATTTTTCGAGGTGAAAGAGCAAATTTTTTTCCATATACAGTGTATATTATACACCAAGTAGAACAACTCCACATGTATGATGCAATCAAACACAATACATCTCGCAATTATGAGTGCACTCGATCTGTGTCTTTTTGTCTGTCATCGAAATGATCTATGCTCGGACTGCTTACAGCGGTCTAATATTTCATGAATATTACACGGTGGCAATTCAGAGCTTTATTCATCATAACAAATACGAAAGCATTTTTTTTAGCTTGGCAAGCCAAAGAAAGGCAAACTATGAGCGCACATAGGGAGCAAAATAAAAATGCATTCGCATTGGTTGTAATGAATAAGTAGCTGCATTGCCATCGTGCGATACTCCTTAGATACTTGTTGTAATCAGCATGTTGCATTTTGTCAGTATCTTCCCTTTCGTTTTTGTGGTTTCGTTACCTCTCATAACTTATGTGCAGTGCTCGCGTCTTTTGTCCAGTATTAACATTTTCTTTCATGTGTCTTTAGCTTCTCCAATTTTCTAAATGTCATATCCCGCTGACAGCCAGAATATTGTCTCGTATCAAAGCTGTGAACCGTGCTGGCCTGTTGACGTCTAACCTGTTTGGGGGGGGTTTGTAAGGATCTCACTGGGATGGTGATGACAAAGGATTGTCATTGAAAACTACCGCGTTATTAAGATTTTGAAGAGAGGCTGCGTGGAAATATTTGGGAATTATTTCACCAATATTTAGTATATGTTACAAGATGGGAATTCAGGCCTCTATTCATTACAACAAATACGAACGCGTTTTGTTTTCACCTTGGCAAGCTAGAGAAGACAGGCAATCTTCGGATATACCGAGTGAAATCAAAATGCGTTTGCATGGGTTGTAATCAATATGTAACTGCATTGCCATCGCGTGCATTTGTGAGGTCGCCATTCATGTTGCAATATTCCAGATTTCAGTTTTCCTGCGATTTTATTTCTACCTAACCAATTTCAACGCAATTATCACTACCGATGAGATACATGTGCATTTCATAGTTTTCCATTCATTTACAGGCTTCCGTTGTATGGCACTCGATCGTGAAAATTGCCAAGTTTTCTACAAGTCTCGAAGTTGTATCCGAAACGATTCACATCTGTACGTTGCGTATTTGAGTTGAAGCATGAGCTTGCAGATTTGAACTGTACTTCCGTTCAACATTGCTTTTTCCCTTTTCACTATTTTACCTCACCACAAATGTTTCAAAGCTCCCGTCATTATTTTCCATTACAATGTGTTCTTATGTCGTATGCCGTGTCTGTTTGAAGCAGGCAATCATGGTGTCAGCGAAATTCTCGAGTAGTCGCCACCGGCTCCATGGTAAGTGCTTCCGCTTTCTGAAGTGAGCTGTTCTCGCCTCATCTCAGCACAGCACACATATCTTCCATCCTGCACATCCTGGATACCAGATGCCAGCTGCAGCTTTTCGGTCATTGTCTTCTCCAGTGCCGTTCCAAGTCGGTGCCTCACGAAGGTAAAAATATGGCTGCCAAAACTGCGTATGACTTAACTTTTAAAATGTTTCCAATTGTCTTGCTGGAATGCTGAACCGAGGTGACTACTGGAGTCGAACTCATGTTCCAGCAGTATTAGGCTCACTATCCAACTGTTACGATTCTATTGCCTCTCCTCGTCCCTTTCATTTGAGAGCTGTACTGATTTGCCCGGGTCAACCATGAAGTCTGTCCTCGAAAATTGTTAATTTTTTCCCAGCACGACACTCGATTGACTTTGATTAATTTCTGACAGCTCAAAAAGATCTGGCTACGAGGAAATTTGGATGTTGCGTATGTGCGTTGGTAGCACCGATTTGGACCCAGGCACAAGATTTCCCGGCCCGCAATGGTGGTGAGTACCTGAATAGAACGGTCGCAGTGTTTATGTTTACAACTATTGCTGTTAATTAGACAAATTGGATGAATTCGCTTCGGAAATTGTGGCCCCAGCTTTGCACGTCCAGGTCTCTGTATTTACACTGCGGTACGGGTAGCCGCAGTGCGCTGCGCCACTGTACGTGCAACACAGCGCAGAAGCATCGCCATTGAGGCGATGTAGGCTGAGATTTAGGGTGGCCCTAAAAGGGCCATGGTGGGAGGGGCTCAGGGGGCAAGGGGCTCAAGGGGCTCACTGAAGCCGGGAGATGGTACGCAGGATTGCGTCCCACCCCACCCGGGAAGGGTGGACACCGTCCGCCGCCAGAACACCTGGCGCAAACTGGACAGTGACCAGCTTGGCCGAGACATTCTGAAACGCCGCAGGCAGCATGTGGTTAGCTGTGCGGCGACGACGGCGGTGCTCCCTCACAGTGACATCCTGGGAGCGGGTGCGATCGCGCGGCGGAATCGCCATGACCAGCACCCGCCCCACCCCAGTGGCAAGCAGGTTAGAGACGAGGCGCAAAAAACTGCGCTTCAACTCTCCAACCCGCATCTCGGGCCTGGCCAAGTCATTGCCGCCCGCGATAATCAGGACAGTCTGCGGCCGCGACTCCCTCGCTGCCTCCACTGCCCAGTGCTGGAAGCGGGCTGAACAGACGCATGCGCCTGGCAGACCCGCTGTCCGGACACTGTCGCAGTGGGATAGGTAGCGCGAAAGACGTGCCACAAAACTGTCGCCGACTACCAGCAGCATGACTATGTCCTGGTCTGAGGCCAAAACTGAGAGCTATGCTGGTAATGTTTCCCATGCAGTACAATAAAAAATAGCAGTGCGTACGCGCGCACGTGCACACTGTTTGATAAAGTCTTTCGGCATAAGAGACTTAATGGTGCTTACTAATTTTATGAATTCATGTGCCACAACTCCCCGGATGGTTACTATCCGTTTTAATTCGGAAAAATGCGATGATGCATTTTTTATGTTCCTGGAGCATGTTGGTTGCAATTACAAAAAATGTGCATCATACGTTTGCCTGTATAGTGTTACCAGTGCAATACAAAACATATTAAGACCGGTGGCCAGTATACCAAAATATATATGATACATTTGCGTTTATAGTGTTAACAGTACAGTACAAAAATTATTCAGACCGGTGACCAGCATGCAAGTGTGCGAATGAAGAGCAGGTGAAGCCTTATTTTTCCAATCAAAATTGCAAGGGAAACCCTGACAGATAAAGACATCCAGGTAAACACAGTAGGCAGAATCACTCGTACGCCTGCAGTTACGTCGCAGTCAAGCAATCGGGATCGAAGCCGCTGCGAAGCGGTGGAAATCTGCGAGCAAGGCGAGCAGACCTGAGTGCTGAGAAGGGCGCGGCGAAGCCGCGGCCGACGATACGGATACTTGCCCCGCAGGGTAGGAGCGCCGCAGGCCGGTCCGCTGAATCGAAACATGTTTAGGTAATGTTCGATTATGTCAGGCAGGGACGGCGGATTCCAGGGTGCAAGTGGTGCAGTTGCACCACTCGATTTTTTCAAGTGGTGCAAAAGTATCTTTTGCACCACTTGTTTTGGCTTTGTCCAGGGAGGCGCCCCCCCCCAGGCCTCAGCCGGCGCCCCCGGCCGGTCAGAAAAAATCAAGCCTAATTACCGCCTACCTGAAGAGGTAGGATCCTCTGTGAAAAAGACATTTTCATACATGAATGACGCACCTTGACATCAAAACTGCGCCCTGGAAAGCAAAAGGCGCCCCCTTGAGTAAAGGCGCCCCTCTGGATAGCATAGGCGCCCTTGAAAAGCGTAGGCGCCTCCGAAGAAGAGAAACGGCGCCCCTAGATATCACATGCGCCCCCTGGTTAGCACAGGCACCCCTTGACAGCAAAAGGCGCCCCCCGCATAGAAAAGGCGCCCCCTGGACAACATAGGCGCCCTTTGATAAGAAAGGCGCCCCCTGGAGAGATAAGAGAGAAACCCCCCCCTCCCGAGAACAACGGCGGCAGGGACGGCGGATTCCGCAGGACAGGGTGTGCAGTTGCACACCTTGAAAAAATGATGGTGTACAATAGTATATTTTTGCACACCTGGTTTTGACCTCGTACGGGGAGGCCCTCACGGATTTGGGTGGCACCCCCGGATTTTGCCGGCGCCCCCGGCCGGTCAAGAGAAAATCAGACACATCGCCTGTCTGAAGGGGTAGTACCCTCTGTGTAAAATAAAATACACTTTCAAATATGAATGGCGCCCCCTGACATCAAAGCTGCACCCTGGACAGCAAAAGGTGCCCACCCCCATGAGTAAAAGCGCCCCTCTGGATAGCAAAGGCGACCTCTAGACAGCAGAGGCGCCCCTGGACAGAAAAAGGCACCCCCAATTGAGGAGTAACGACGCCCCTGAATAGCATAGGCGCCCTCTGGTTAGCACAGGCACTCCTGTACACTAAGAGGCGCCCCCTCCCCCCATAGAGCAAAGGCACCCCTCTGGATATAATAAGCTCCCTTTAATAGCAATCGCGCTCCCTGGACAGCAGGGGCGCCCTCTGGATAGGATAGGCACCCCCAAAACAGCAAATACGCCCTTTGATACCAAAAAGCGCCCCATGGACAGAACACACCCTCTGGATAGCATAGGCACCCCTGGACGGCAGAGACGCCCCTAAAGAAGAGCAACGGCACCCCGGGATAGCATATGCGCCCCTGGTTAGCACAGGCACCCCTGGACAGCAAAAGGCGGCCCCCGCCCCTGAGTAAAGGATCCGGGTCTCTGGATAGCATAGGTGCCCCTGGATAGCGCAGGCGCCTCCTGGACAGCAGAGACGCCTCCGAAGAAGATCAACGGCGCCCCTTGATATCATATGCACCCCTGGTTAGCACAGGCATCCCTGGATAGCAAAAGGCGCCCCCCCGAGAGCAAAGGCGCCCCCTCTGGAAAGAATAAGCACCCATGGATAGGAAAGGCGCCCCCTGGAAAGGACAGCAGAACATTTTTTTAAGGAAAACTCAGTGGAGGGGGGCGGTGGAGATTTTCTTGTGCTGGCCATTACAATGTCTTCGGGGGATCAAACCCCCATTTGGAGGGGGCGTTAATAAAATTTAGACGTGCTAGTGTTAAAAAAATGTCTCCTAATTTTTGTTATTCCATATTCTAAGGATTAGAGATGCTGCCCAGGACTGCGGCTTTTTTTCAACGGAAAAAGGCCAAACCGGGTTTGCAAAAAGGCCAAAAGGTTCAAGTTGTATTTGCACTAAAAAATCTTGTTTTTTATAAATTTCGTCCAATTTCTTCCCAGTACGGCTGTTGGAGTCTGAGTCTCATTAAAGTCCTCAAGGGACTTGTCACGGAGACCCCGACCCCACCACCCGAACGAGTAACGCCCACAATGAAGGGTTGATTTAGAAGCCAAAGTTTAACCTCCCACAAAGCACAGGGATGGCCGCCTCGTTCAGGTCACCCTCTCATCAGTCAGTTGGAAGAGACCTCACGTCTTGAAAAATCTGTAACTGCCACTAGGTCATGGAGAAATTCAAGACTTGGGAAGATGCAACAGCTGAACATAAAGGTATATATCTGAGGATTTTTCTATTAGTAAAGAGGGGTTAAGTTTATTTTAATATCAAATATGATAAGCATCATTTTGCCTTTCCACGTGGCCTAGATTCGTAAGATAATGGTGAGAGGACATTGAAAATAATCGCAGCGAGTGTGAACCTGGCCTGTGCGCTGTCCAAGAAAATTATCTCAGCGGAAAAGCTTTAAGTTGTAGGAAACACAAACCGGACTTTAACCCACATTATTAATTGCTCCTAAAAAATAATGTTTGAACCAGATGGCAGACTCAAGGAGATATAAGGGAAGTTGAAACGTTAAGATAAACACAGAATGAAGTATGTGGGCATTTTCCATCGACCTTTATCTATATTCTTCAATTCATCAGCATGGGAGCATTGCTCTTGTGCGTGAAATTTCGGAGGTGTTAAGAGAATTTCGGTAGCCATGTGATTGAATGCTTGAAATAGATCATGCCATAGGCATGTGTGATTTGTGACATAAATGGGCCCTACTAGAATAAAAAGAAAACAGTTTCAACGTGTCCAAGTACTCTTTTGATAAATTGATAATTTTTTTTCGTTTATTGGCTGTAAGTTGCGCGTTTAATGATCATGTGCAGTGTTCAGATCGAAGTGAAAAGACCATTCAGATTGATAAAACGAGTATATTTTGTCACTGACCATCCACTTATACCATCAACCATCGCCTTCAGGTCAAGTTCAGGACTCATTTAAGAGAAGAGGTGAGCGTGCACTGTGCATGCCCAAATCGAGACACAGCCGCCCTCCCGATGGACAGACCACGCAGAAATACGTCCTCGTCGCGTTTGATTTCGCGCACGCGTACGACGTAGTGGACCACCACCTGCTACGCGTTCGCCTGCTGTAGATGGGGCTGTCAAATTGCACGGTGGCCTGGATTTGGCAGTGACTCCGGGACCGAAGAGTCCAGGTGGAACTAAATGGTGTGCTTTCCAGTGAGCGCATTTTCCGAACTGGCCTGCCGTAAGGAAGTGTCTTATCGCCAGTTTTATTTTGTATGGGCGGCTCGGCTGGTAGACGCACTCTGCGCGGTTCCCGGATGCTCCCCTACATGTACGCCGATGATACGGCGGCTCTCTGCACGGGCAACAACATCCAAGTCGCCAAGGACCGGGTGCAATAAAGCTGCTGCTGGCACCCTCATGAAGTGAACCCGACAGCACAAAATGGTGGTATCAGGAGCCAAGATCCAAGTACTGGTGATGTCCCAGTGGGCCAGAGACGCCGATCCCTTCAATTTTAAGGTCGACGGGAAGTCTGTCACTGCTGGAGACACCCTACAGCTACTTGGCGTCACCATCGATCGGCTCCTCCATTTCGGTCCTCACTGTAAGAGACTGTGGGAGAAGGTCCACCCCGCATCTCCCACCTACGTCAACTGTCCGGCTGCAACTGGGGGCTGCACGAACAGCACCTCCGAACCGTCGCTACTGGCTACGTGAGAGGAGCGATGGAGTAAGCGGCCGCAGCGTGGCTCCACGCCACACCGCCATTTCATGTCGAGCTGCTGGAACGCAAAATGAGAGCGTCGGCGCGTATCATCACAGGATGCACCCAATCCACTCCCAGCCGAGTTAAGACTCCCCGCGTAGCGGCCAGAAGGAGGGTACTCGCGACCCGACTGCTGGTGAAATTCCATACCCTGCCGTCTGAAGACCCTCTGTGAAGACGTGCGGAGGCGACAGCGCCCTCTCGACTCTCCTCCGTGACCGGGTGGCGGCAGGTGGGCAAAGACATGTGGGATCAAGCAGGCATCTCCCTCCCCATCGAGTCTTTCCTTCCTCGACGTCTTCGACTGTGGGTATCAGGAGAGTGAGTCACATTTCAACTAGACGTGGGCCCACTGACATCAGGAGCGCCACCTGTCCGGAAGAAGCGAGTAGCTCTCCCCACCTCGCTTCCCTGACTCAATGTACCACATGGGTGTGGACCGACGGGTTAGTGCACGGAGGGGTCACGAGCGGGGAGCTGGGTCTTCATCGAGTCACCAGACAGAGCCCAGCATGAGCTCAGGCGACCAGCAGGCTCGCTCTGCTCGAGTTTTCAGGCTGAGATGGTAGCCATCCAAACTGCCTGTGTCTTCCTACTGGACTAATCAGTGCACACAGAAGATCCAGTCATCTTCAGCATGGCCTGCCAAGGTGACGACGCATTATAGAAATAAAATGGCTTCAATGTCTGCAGATAAGACAGCGAATCGGTAAAAATCGCAAACTTCCTCACCATCAGCTTAGACACCTGGTCCAAACAGCAAAAAAAAATGGAGTACAGCTCTGAGGTAAAAATGGATCCTTCGTAAGGCAAACTAGAAAACTTCTCAACATCGTCACCAACAAATGCACGCCCTGTGCCATTGTCACTTTCTTTTGCAACCGTCTATATAAAAACAGACATGGTTTTCGAACGGCTCCGCAAGCAAGTTCATAAATTACTGGCGCGTCGGTTCAGGAGGCAAATTTTTGCTTTGTTGGCGTAGGTTGTGTTCGTGTTAACTGTCGAGATGAGCTACGGTTCAATAACAGCTGCTTCATGTGGTTCGACGAGATTGCTGTCGATACCAGCCTGTGCCAGCCAGGCACAGACTCTCACTCCCTGGTGACGGGTTGCAAAACGCGAGCCACTGTCTATCTGACTGAGGTAGGCGTCGCCAAAAAAATGTTTGGTATGTGGGGCGTGTTGGTGGCTTATTTTAAAGGGAACGTGGCACCTTGGTAAAATCCTGGAATTTTGTGTAATTAGGCGTACTTTTAGCCGAAAATAATGAAACCACTCATGATTTCTCTGAAAAATGTACAACAAGCTCAATGCTTTTATTTTTAAAATACTCCTCTAGAAAAATGAATAAATATGTGCCTCTGGATGATGTCATGATCTGGCAACCACTACCATACTCGAAACACTTCAAGGGCTTCGATTGGCTGATGCTCATCGTGATGTCAGCATATGTCGCCACACCAGCAGCTCACAACAATGGCCGCCTGGCGAGAGGTACATGAAAGGTACATTTCGGGTAGGTTTTAGTTTTTTCTACGGAAAAATCGAGTTCCAAGACAAATGATATATAGAGCACCTGGTTTTCCGATTTGCTTTACAACTTGGCTATCTCAGTTAAAATCACGTTCTAAAGGTGCCACATTCCTTTTAATGGCTTAATGCAAAGCGAGTATCTTACTGCGCATTTGTAGCGGTATTTCATTAATTTCCACTAGCATGCTTATTATGGGTGAAGCTTGGAACGCTCCTGTTACTATTCTGATAGCGAGATGACGGACATATCGATAATCTTTTTCGCGGATTAAGGAGTGGCCTCATACGCAACCCCGGTCTGCGACCTGGGATAACCCCCCACCGGCGCAGGAGAGCCGCATGACAATGTGCTGAAATCAACCATATTTCATTCTCAATGTATCTCTTTATAAGCCTGTAGGTCAGTGCCATCATTCTTTTCTTTGAAATAAATAGTAAATATCCCGCAGTCAACCCCGGATTCGACCCGCGCACCCCTCATCACGAGACAGGACCTCTAACCACTAGACCACTGCGCCACACTGTACCGACTCCACTAACCCTACACCTGTGACCCGTCAGGAGGTCACTGGCCGGTATCACGCAATCAAAACGATGCCGTGATCGTGGCGCCGGGTGTTGTGTTCGTACAGAAAAGGCATGGTATAAAGCTGCTTCTAGAAGACGAACCAAACATTAGATTCGCCTAGAATCACTTGTATCGGCGACCCAGGACCCTAAGCTAGCTTTATGCCAAATTGCATCCACTTCCATTCATTTTGAGCACTTGAAACCATGGTGAGAAGCAAACATGTTCCAAGAAATTTAGCTCCTTGAAATACCCTTTCGGACGAATTACTCGAAAGCCGTTGGAGATAAGTGGGTAGTGTAAATGAATTGAATGACTGCAATTAATTTTCCTATTCAGCCATGTCAATTCTGAGCTTGTGAATGACATGTGCTCTGAACCGAAAAGCTGCAAATAAAAGGTTTTCTACTAAAATTATATTTATACATATAAGACAATGAATTTTATTATCACGATATCCATCTCCGAATATTATCAGGCGGAAGCAATGTTCTTTCATTATTTGAAATGAAAAGTCAAATCGGCGCATTAGATCGCGAGAGATTAAGATTTAAATGTAATGAGCAAAAATGTAGTCCTCCAGCAAAATGGCAAAAACTAGGTCAGAATTTTACGTTTTCCACTGGAAACTATGCCTAAGCACAAGAAAACACGTAGCTGCCTCCACGTGGCTGTCTTTAAACTAACTGAAGCGTGCCTTCTGACATTTCGAGCTTACAAGTCGGCTGTCAAATTTCAATATCTTTTTTGCTTGTACTAGAAATACTGCCTTTTGGCGTAATAAATAATGTCGGACCAGTTCGAACTTTTTTTCTTAGGTGGCCTTGTTGCTTATTCAAAAGGAGGCAAATTTCAAGTTCGTCGCTTAAGAAATAAAAATGATAAAAATGCAAAATTGAAAACATTTGTTCCAAAATTTCTCAAAAACTATTTTGAATTTAAATTTGGGAGCCTTAGTTTGGGCGTCTAGCGTAAAAGGGCAATCACCCTACACAATTGCAGAGCCCTGGTATCAACTGTCAGAACCGCCAAACGGCCAGAATAGAGCCTCTTGAGAAATCTCAATCCGCTTCGCTCCATGGATTTCGTCATGCGGCTCTGACACAGCCGTACTCGATCTTCGGACGAACAAGTGATCTATACAGCATAAGAAGCTTATAACGTAGCGTATAACAATGAGCGTATAACGTGCGCATAACGTATATATAGGCGATAAGCGTATAACGTGTATAGCATGAGAAACATTTCTCTATCTGCACGGTATCTCATTCTCGTCAACACCTTCAGTATTTTCAGCGTATCGAAACATTTTTTTGCGGAAATCCTTCAGGTGTGGCACATATGAAAGCTTATCGAGTGTGAGCCTGATAAATCTGGTTTCTGCTACAACGTCGCTCGGATTTCCGCGAATTTACAAAATCGGGTATTCAGTCTCAATGTCTATTATAAAAGTGCATGCACTATGTCTTTGAACTTGAAAATTTCAGTCCATTGCGTGTGATCCATTGCTGCAATATGTCAAGGCCAAGCTGCAGCCGCCTCTGCGCAGCTGCTGTAGTAGACACTGTCACACATATTGTGAAGTCTTCAACGAAAAACACGTGACGTATGTTTGCGGGAAGTGTCTGCAATATCATTGGTCATAACTGCAAACAAGGCTATGAATATCGCAGAATCCTGGGCTATGCTACTCTGTTGCTGATGCCAATCCGATACGACTGAGTTTACGCGAAATCTAAAATACCTATTTTTCGGAATATCAGAAATAAACCACCGCAAGTGGCC
Organism: Lepas anatifera; assembly: GCA_034440635.1. Lineage (NCBI taxonomy): Eukaryota > Metazoa > Arthropoda > Thecostraca > Lepadidae > Lepas > Lepas anatifera. The sequence goes on from JAOTON010001507.1 coordinate 479,879, forward strand.
TCGCACGCCGAGTCCAAAGAGTTTCTGCAGAACGCCATTGGATAGCAAAGGCGCTCCCCAAGAGATGATGGCGCCCCCTGGGGAGGAAGGCGCCCCCTCCAGAAAATCTTGCACCACTTCTCGAAAATGGAATCCGCCGTCTCTGATGTCAGGTCAGCTTATCCAATCAAAACGGAATGCACAATCGGCACGCCAACTCGTGGTTGTCGATGCTCTCGGCTGCCGAAGGGCAGGCAAGCAAACCACAAGCGGGGAGGGAGGGTACCAAGCAGCGCACGGATAAGACGCCAAGGGAAGGAATGAATCCAGCAGTGCTGGGCTAGGGAACGGAGGAACTTGGCAGCGCCAGGCCGGAAGTCTAGAGAAGGAATAAACAATTAGGAGACAAACCACCGCGAAGCGGTGGAAGTCTGCAAGCAAAGCGAGTAGACCGGAGGCCTGAGGAGGGCACAGCGAAGCTGCAGCCGACGAAGGAAATATTTACCCCGCAGGGTAGGAGCACTGCAGGCCGGCCCGCTGAATGAAAACATGGTTAGGTTAGGATAGTGGGGGCACAATGGTGCGCCCACGTGACTGTGCGGGCTGAAAGTATAGGTTTAACTTTGAATGCCCATTACTCGAAAAGTTATGGACCGATTTCCAAATTTTTGGTATCAATCGACGCGCTCATTAATTCTCTTTTCGCACACCCCCTTTACATAATTCGTGACGTGCCCCATTGGAAAATCTCGCAACGCGAGACGGACCGTCTAGTGTATGCACCCACTCAGAACAAACAGAGAGAGCAACCAGGGGTGTAATTTTCCCAAAATCTTTGGGGGTGCTCAGCCCATGGGGGGCGGCACCCCATAGGGGCGGCGGCGTGGGGGGCGGCACCCCTCCATTGCACCAAATCTGTTATTTATCGCTTTTTTGCGCCTTTTATAGCACAGGGAGCATTTTAATGTTGGGCAGGTATTCTACAGCTTTTTCCAAACGTGTTTGCATTTCAGGTGACATCCCAAAGATACATACACGCATAGGCGTAGGAACGTGGGGGGGGCCAGGGGGGCCACTGGCCCCCCCACTTTTCTGGGGGGCTCCCCACAGAAAAGTGGTATTGACATGAAAATACCAGCAACTGTAACATAAAACAAGAAACCCACACGGACCGTATAGCTTGCTCGGAAAACCTCTTATAAAGCTGGCCTGGACTCCTGAGCTGATCTGAGGTCTTATGAGTCAGCCTGGGGCCCCCTGAGCTGTTCAGGGGCCCCTGAATTAACCTCTGATGTCCTATGAGCTAACCTGGGGCTCCTTGAGCTAATCCAAGGTCCCTCGAGCTGGTTTATGCCCCTCTGAACTGTTGCATGGTCCCTAAGCTGAACTGGGAGTCATCAGCCTGAATGGGCCCCTTGAGCTAGTCAAAGACCCTATACAAGCCGATCTGGGGGCCCCTGAGCTGAGCTGGGCCCCCAAGGCTAATCTGATGCCCCCTGTGCTAAACTGGGGCTCCTGAGCTTATCTGGGGCTCACGCAGAGTTATAGGGCCCCTGAGCTGAGCTTGAAGTGGCCTCCTTGAGCTGTTCTGAGACGCTACAGAAGCCGATCTGGGACCCCTGAGCTGAGCCGTGCTCCTAAGCTGATCTGGTCATCTGAGCTAATCTATGACCCACTGTGCAGAACTGCCCACCTCCCCCCATCTCCCCCTTAGATAGACTGGGACCAGTAGAATAGCCAATGAGAGTTCAAGGGGTTCGCGGACCCCTCCCCCGGCCTTGGGCCGATCGTAAGCACTTAAGGATTCTCTGATCAGGGGGCCCCCAGTCAGTCTCAGGGGCCCCCGAGATTGGTTCATAGGGGCCCCGAGTCGGTCTCAGGGACCTCCGCCCCGAAAGTTAGCATTAGGGGCCCCAAGAGTTGGTCTTAGGGGCCCCCGAGAGGTGGTCTCAGGGGCCCCCGAAAGTTGGTTTCCAGGGCCCCTGAGAGTTGGTCGCAAGGGACCCCCGAAAGTCGGTCTCAGAGGGTCCGAGAGTCGGTCTCAGCCTCTCACCCCCCGAGATTAAGTCTCAGACCCCCAAAGTCGGTTTCAGGGGGCTCCTGGAAGTCAGTCTCAGGGGACCCCCAAGAGTCGGTCTCAGGGGGCCTCCGAGAGTCGAGCTCAGGGGGCCACGACATATAGTCTCAGGGGGCCCGAGAGTTAGTCTCAGGGCCAAAAGTCTATCTCAGGGCCCCCAGAAGTCGGTTTCAAGGGCCCCTGAGTCAGTCGCAGAGGACCCCAAGAGTTGATCTCAGGGGGCCCCGAGAGTCAGTCTCAGGGCCCCCGATAGTCAGCCTCAGAAGCCCCGTCCCCCTGAGAGTCGGTCTAAGGGGTCCCTCGAGAGTCTTTCTCAGGGGGCCCCTGGGAGTCGGTCTCAGGGGTTCCTGGGAACTAATCTCGGGATAAGTTATTATCAGGTACCCCACCAGTGTTGGTCTAAGGTGGCCTTCTCTCAAGGACCCCGAAAGCTAATATGGGGCCTGAGAATTAGTGTCATGAGTGCCGCCAAGTGCTGGTCTCAGGGGCGCATCATAGTCTTAAGGGTGCCTCTCTCAGGAGACAATTTTTACTTTCAGGGGGCCCCGAGTGATCATCTGGAGTCCCGAGAGTTAGTCTCATTTGTGCAGCAGAGTGATGGTCTCAGGGGGTCGCGGAGAGGTGATCTTGGATGCCCTCGAGAATTGCCCTCAGGTTGTTCCCCCCACCCGAGTTTTTGTCTAAGGGGCCCAAGAATCAGCCTCGGGGAGCGCTCAAAAGCTAGTCTCAGAGGCCCCTCCCCCCGAAGTCAGTCGCAGGGGCATCCGAGAGCTAATTTTGGGGCTCTGAGAGTAATCCCAAGAAGTTCTCCCGAGTTTTGGTCTCACGGGCTCCAAATTGGCCTTACACCCCTGAGGGCTAATCTGGGGCCTCCTAGAGCAGGTCTCAGAAGCACCAATTGCTCAGTCTCAGGGACACCCCCTGAGTGTTAGTCTCAGGGGGCGCCCCAGTGTTAGTCTCAGATTGCTATCGGGAGTCAGTCCCAGGTTCCCCCGAAAGTCAGTCTTAGGGGACCCCAAGAGCTAACCTGGATGCCCCAGAGACTCTATGTCTGGGGCCACCCGAGAGCAAATCTGGGGGTCCGGTAGGTAGTCTCAGAGGTGCTGCCGAGAATTTGTCTTAGGAGCTCCGCGCTATACTCAGGGGCCCCTCGGTTTTGGTCTAAGGGTCCCCGGTGATAAGGCCCAGGGGCCCCTGACAGCTAATCGGGGGAGGGGCCGAAAATTAGCCTCGCGAGTGCCGCTAAGTGTTGGTCTTAGGAGGGCCTCAGAGCTAAACTGGGAATCCTGAGCTTATCTGGGGCTCACTTATACGGCCCCTGAGCTGAGCTGAGGGCCATGAGCTTAAAGTGGCCTCCTTAAGCTGTTCTGAGACGCTATATAGGCTAACCTGGGGCCCCTTAGCTGAGACGGACTCCTAAGCTGATCTGGTCATCTGAGCTAATCTGGGGCCCGCTGTGCTGAACTGGGGACCCCGAGATGGTCTGGGATCCCTGAATACTTTAGAGTCACTGAGCGGGAACCGTTGAGTTATTCTGAGACCGTACATCAGCCGACTTGGGACCCTGAGCTTATCTAGACCCCTAAAAGCTAATTTGGGCCCTTAGCTAATCTCAGGCGCCCTGTGATGAACTGAACAGCCCCTGAGCTGGTCTGGGGCACCTGCACTGTTATTAAGTCCGCTGAGCTGAGCTAGGGGCGATGAGCTTGAATGGGCCTCTTGAGCTGCTTTGAGCTCTACACCAGCCGACCTGGGGTCCCTGAGCTGAATCAGGCCACCAAAGCTAGTTTTGGGCTCTAAATTAATATGAGGCCCCTCTGCTGAACTGAGCAGCCCCTGAGCTAGTCTGGCGCCCCATGCCCAATTATAGGACCCGCTGAGCTAAGCTGGGGGCCATGAGCTTGAGCTGGTCCATTGAGCTGTTCTGAGACCCTATATCAGCCAACTTGGGGGCCCCATGAGCTGTGCTGGGCCCCACAGCTAATTCGAGCCCTAATCTAAGCTGAGGCCCCCTGTGCTTATATGAGGCCTCTGAGTTGGTCTGGAGCCCCTGTACAGTTCTAGCGTCCCTGAGCTAAGCTGGGGGCAGATACCTTGAATGGCCCATTGAGCTGGTTTGATACCCTATATCAGCCGACCTGGGCCCCTGAGCTGAGCTTGTCTCCCACAGCTTATATGTGGCCCCTGTGCTGAACTGGGGTTCCCAGCTGGTCTAGCCCCCTTGAACTCTGCTAGGGTCACTGAGCTGGGATCCGTAGGCTTAAACGGGTCCCTTGAGCTGTTCTGAGACCCTATATAAGCCAACCTGGGGGCCCTGAGCTGAGCCGGGCCCCTAAGCTAGCCTGGCTTCCTGAGACAATCTGGAACGCCCTGTTCGGAGCTTTTAGGGCCCTGTGCTTATGTGGGGTCCCTTAATAAGGTGGTCCCATGAGCCGGTCCCTTAGTCCATGAGCAGGTTTGGGGCCCCCAGAGCTGACTGATTTGGTTCCTGAGCCATGGTTTGGGCACTGGGTGGCCTCTATGATGACTTGGCGGTTTCTGAGCGGCATAGGCATAGGATTCGGGAGAGTGGCGGGCCAGGGGAGCCACTGGCCCTCCACTGTTCTGTGGTGGACCGCTGCAACGCATATGCAAATATCAGCAACTGCAGTATAAAACAAGAAACCCGGGCGGGCACGACAGCTTGTCTGGGAAAGTCCAGTTTTGGCGTATGCCCTCTGCAAACCCCTGGACCGAAAGCGCTTCATGAAAAAGGCCAAGGCACCTACTACCCGAGTGCTCCCAGATGGACCCTGAAAACTGGACCCAATCAAACTCTGGCCCAGACCGCTCCCAACACAGAGTGCTAATTCGGACACGCAACCCGCACCACAAGCCGAGCAGCAGCCGTCCCTCGGTCATCAACAGGCGTGAAGAGCCGTCTACAGGCCGTCTTCCACTACGAAGTGAAAAAATATCACCACAGAGCTATTCGATGCGAGGGAACTGTTGGAAAAGACGTAACTAACACGTAATGTATGGAAATACCTAGTGTAGGCCGGTGTGTATGCGTGTGTTATCGACACCAAATGAACAGTTTTAAAACTGCTCATAATTATGGGCCCCTTGGGCTGGGGCCCCCTTGAGGTGGGCCCCCTCTGGGGTTGGCCCCCCACTTTTCAACCGGTTCCTACCTCCCTGCATACACGCCTTGAAATAATCCAACCTCAGCTTTAAATATTTTCACGATCAGGGGCGCAGCCAGAGCTTTGGTATGGGGGGCACACCACCTTTGAGGGGCACCCCGGGAAAGAAAAGGCACTTTTAACATAACCTTAAAAAAACTTACTATATCGTAGTTAATATCAACTTTTGGGTACCTTTGGTCAAAGTAAGATGCAAATCAAGCAGTGACGGAGAAGGAAAACTGAATTGAAACCAGAAAAAGAAAAGTGTCAACGAAATTCATGAAAATAGCGAGAACACGACCTTTTGGGATAGATTTAAGGACAAATCAGCCAATGACATCAGAGAAATCAGTGGAGCCTGTGATATCTGTCACTATGTGCAAGATAAGACATATTGGAGCCGAAAATTCATGTGTTATGCCCCTGCTTTTGTCATGACGAGTGAGCCCTGGTTGAACGCGGATTAAGTTCCCCGGCTCCCACAAGGGCCGTGGGAGGAGGTGTGGCATAATGACACTCGACGAATACAATTTTTGTTGCCGGAATTTTTTGGGAGATACCTTTTTAATGCGTTTAAAAGTTATACATTTTCAAGGATCGGTCCCAGTTAGAGTAAAGAAAAAGTACACAGGCTCGTAGTTTCGATGGGGATGATGTGACAGGACTGAAAATTTTTAAAAACTAGTTCTTCATTCATTTAAATTAATTAGTTGAAATCCTGGTTCAGGGGACTGTGCTCTGAACTCAGGGACACATGCCTTTTTATCACCCTGCCCAGAATCCACCAGCATAATAAACAATTTATATAACCCGGGGTGCCTAGGCATCACAAGCCGTTTTAGCGATGACGGCTCATGCCTCGTTAGCTCCATTTTACAAGGGGAGTTTGCACTGTGTCCTTAGTTCCCATCTATTCAAGACCAGCTTTGGGGCCCCCTAGTGTGGATCAGAGTCCTCCAGAGCAGCTGCCCCTCATTCCTCCAGTTGTGCCCCCTGGGATTAGACTAGCCCCATGACCCCCGAGGTGATGGGAGTTGGCCTTGTGTTCTTATTCTCTGCCTATTCAAGACCAGCTCAGGGGCCCCTGGTGTGGATAAGAGCCCCCCCCAGAGCAGCTCATGCTTTGCCCAGGACTAGACTAGCTCTGTGGCCCCAAAGATGGGGGGTCATCAGACTAGCTCAATGGGCCGCACATAGGCTCATAAAGCCTTGCACCATATTAGCTCAGGGGGCACCTGACTAGCTCAGAGGGCATCAGATGGGTTCAGGAGGCACAATAATGACATGTGAGGCACCAGATCAACTCAGGGGGCATTAGTTTAGCTCTGGAACAATATACCTGCTCAGGGGGCACCAGATTGATCAGCTCAGGGGTCCAGATAAGCTCCTAGTCCCCAGACCAGAGCAGGGGTCTAGATCAGCTCAGGGAGCACCAAATCAGCTCAGAGAGAGAGAGAGAGAGAGAGAGAGAGAGAGAGAGAGGAGAGAGAGAGAGAGGAGAGGGAGAGGGAGAGGGAAAGGGAGGGAGAGAGAGAGAGAGAGAGAGAGAGAGAGAGAGAGAGAAAGAAAGGCAAGCGGACGACCCCCACCCCCAAAGAACTAAAAACACTCTATTAACAACAGTTGGCTCGTCCGCTTAAACAAATATGTGGCACCAAGGTGCCACATTCCCTTTAAAGGGAATCCTGGAATTTATTATAATTAGGGGTACTTTTAGCCGAAAATCATGGAAGCGTCCATTAGGTATTTCTCTGCCAAATGTACAATAAGCTAAATATTTTGATTTTTAAAATGCTCCTCTAGGGAAATAAATAAATATCTGTCTGTGGACGATGTCATGATCTGGCAGTAACTACCATATTCAATAGGCATCAAGGGTTTCAATTGGCTGATACTCACCGTGACGTCGGCATTTGTCGTCACACCAACATGGCTGTCAACTGAAGCCTGCTGCTAAGGGTACATGAGGGGTACATTGCAGGTAGTTTTTTCAGCTTTTTTTCTTCGGAAAGTCTGAGTTTCAAGACAAATGATATAGAGAGTAACAGGTTTTCCGTCATGCTTTACAACTTCGCTATCTCAGTTAAAACACGTCATAAAGGTGCCACAGTCCCTTAATCACTACGTGGAAAAAAAGTAAAAACACCGATAGTGCTCCAAACAATGCGTGTATTGTTCTGTAACTATAAAGAAATATGGCAACTCCACTGTACCCGTGCATGCCCTTTATTTTTGCCCTAACGCCTTTTATCTTACCCTAACACACAGGGGAGGTAAACATCAGTGCTGCAGTGATGAGCCCAGGGCGGCAATTATGCACTAAGAACGGCGCAAATTAGGATGGAAGTGATAAGCTGGGGGCGACAGCGATTGGCCGGGGCGGCAAGAAACAGGGCAAAATCATAAGTCGAAGGCGGCAGTGAAGAGCCAGGGCCAATAGCTATGAACTAGGAGCGGCGCAGACCAGAACGGAAGTGATAAGGAGAGGGCGGCAGTGAAAACTCGGGAGGGGGGGATTATAAACTAGGGGCGGTACAAATCAGGGCGGAATTAATAAGCTCGGGAAGGGGGTAGCATTGATTAGCCGGGGGTGGCACGCATCAAAGCAAAGGGCATAAGCCGAGGACGGGAATGGTGAGCCGTGGGTAGAAGTTATAAACTATAACGGGTGGCACGAATCAGTGCGGAAGAGATAAGCTGGGTTAGGAACGGCGGACTTCGGGGGGGGGCAGGGTGTGCTATTGCACACCTTGAAAAATTGAGGGTGTGCAAAAGTATATTTTTGCACACCCGGTTTTGGCTTCGTCCGGGGAAGCGCCCCCGGATTTGGGTGGCGCCCCCGGCCGGCCAAGAAAACATCATACCTAAACACCGCCTACCTGAAGAGGAAGGGCCCTCTGGGCGAAATAAAAATAGTTTCAGATATGAATGGTGCCCCCTTTCATCAAAGCCATCCCATGGAGAGCAAATAGACCCAATTTATCGACTCAACGCAGGAAAATGATGTCGGCGCCCCCCTCCTTCCCTGATTGGGCGCCCCTAGGAAGCCAAAGGTACCGCCCTGGGGATGGAGGCCCACCCTTCCCCCTGAGAAGGAAGGCGCCCCCTCCCGAAAATCTTGTACAACCGCCCGAAAATGGAATCCGCCGTCCCCGAGCTGGGGGGCGGCAGTCATGAGCCCAGAGTGGCACGAATTAGAGCGTAATAAGTCAGGGGCGGCATTCATTAGTCGAGGCGGTGGTGATGAGCTGGGGGCAGCATGATACAGGTTGGCAGTGATAAGCTGGAGATAGCACTGGTGAGCCACTGGCAGCAGTGATGAGCGGGTGTTGTTTGAATCAGAGCGGCAGGGATAAGTAAGGATTGGCAAGAATCAGGGTGGCAGTGATAGGTAGGAGGTGTCAGTGATAAATCATGGCGGCATAAACCAGGGTGGTAGTGATGAACCGAGGGCGGCATGATCACAGTGGTAAGACGGAGGCGGCATGAATCAGGGCAGAAATGCTGAGCTGGTGGGTGACACATATATTGGGGGTGCTCTCATTGTGAGTAGGGGTGCTCGCACACCTCAAAGAAATCACAAATTTCACCCCTGGCTGACGCTAAAAGAGTAAAAGCACGGCAGCAGCAGTCTACCATTTGCTCGGCTCGGAGAATTCCTCCAATAGACAAGCAGATAACGATAAGACGATTGTGGGCTGCTGTTTGCTTTCTGGAAGGGTGTTAGAGATTCCTCCTGACAAAACTTTGCGGACAGCAGGGCCTAAGTTTGACTGGTTTTGCGGGCCATGGCCGGACTGGTCTCCTCGGCAGTGATAAACCAGGGGCGGCAGTGATCAGCCGGGGGTGGCAGTGAAGATTCGAGGGAGGAAGTGTCTAACCAGATGCCGCTCATATATGGGTTGATAAAAAACAGGGACAGCTTTGATCAGCCAGGGGCGGCGTGAATTAAGGCAGCAATGCCTTAATTGTTATTATATTGTTATTTTCGCTTCTAATAAGGGCCCTGGGCTATTTCGCTTCAGAAACGATCTCCTTCAAGATAGCAAGTTCATCCATTTAGCCAAGTTAGAGATGCAAAAGGCAACGACAGGAGAGGAGGTATATTGCGGAATTTCTGATTGGGGTTTAAAGTTAGAACTGCTCTCAAGCAACATTCGAGTCATCAGTATCAGGAGATAAAAAAAATGGGAAAGAAAGGCGTAAAGAGAATGAAAAATTCATGCTAATATTAGAAAAATGTGAGAGCCAAATGGCTACAAACCCTGTGCCGAACTCATACAGTAGTACCAAGAGCTGAAAATGTAGTGAACGACATAGAGGAGGAGAAGGGAAAGAGGGCAATGGTGTTCAGTGGGGCTCGATGGATAGAGGAGGGAGAGCGGCCCACGAAATATTTCCTGAATTTGAGCCGGAACAGAAAAATGAAAAAGGACGTTAATGTTCTTCAGACTGATGGTAACATTTTAGTTACCGGGAATACGAATATACTAAATTTTTGTAGGGGTTATTTTAAAAATTTATATTCAACCACACAAAACAATTTGATCGATGACAGCCATTCACTTTGCAGAGAATTTTTAGGGACTTTAGATTTCCCGCAACTGACCGATGAGGATCGCGCTTTGACCGATGCCCCTATAACGAACATTGAGTGTAAAGCAGCGCTTGATGTTATAGCAAATAATAAGTCTCCCTCAGTTTCAGGATTCTCAAAGGAATTTTTTTCAGTTCTTCTGGCTTGACTTGGAAAATATTTTAATGAACTATATTAATCAAGCAAAGTCACAGGGTCATTTTTTCGTCACGCAGAGAAGGGCTGTCATTACCATGATACCAAAAAGGGAGATCAAAAAAGTTGAAGAAAAAAAGAGCGATTTGCTTGTTGGATATTGTTTATAAAATCGTGGCTAAAGTGTTAGCCAACAGAATCATGCGGGTAATACCAAAACTAGCTGCACCGGACCAAACAGGCTCAATTCGTGGCAGGAATATAGGATTTAACTTAAGAATGATAGATGACGTTATAAAATATTCTAAAAAGATAATTTGAATGGCATATTAATTGCTCCGGATTTTCAAAACGCGTTCAACACGGTTGAGCATGGTTTCATCTACGATACCTAAAGAACATTTGGCTTGGTTCGCCTTTCATCCAGTGGATTCAGCTTTTGCATAAAGACACTGAACTTGCAATCATTAACAACGGCTATACATCACATTGATTCAATCCTTCGCGAGGATTACAGCAAGGGTGCCCATCATCTAGTTTATTATTTTGTCTGGTGGTAGAAATATTAGCAATCAAAATTCGAGCATCCGAAAACGTTAAAGGGGTAAAAGTGTCACAAGTAGAGTAAAAAATCTCTCAATACATCGATGATACGACACTTTTTGTCGACAACGCAGATTCAGCCGAAAACACACTTGAGATCATAAACAACTTTGGACAAATTTCAGGTCTGCAGCTAAACCTAGAAAAATCTCAATTCATGTGGCTCGGTGCTAGCAAGTGTTTTTGTCACGAAATTTGCGGTGCAACGCCCTCAAAACAGGTAAAAATTCTAGGTATACAATTCAGTGCCTCGGAAAACTGCGACGAACATAACATTCAACCAATTGTGGGGAAAATACAAAACACTCTAAATCAGTAGTCACAGCGAGATTTAACATTAAAGGGAAAGATTACTATTGCTAAATCTCTCATTATTTCAAGACTGATTTATATCACTTCCGTTGTATCGATTAACCCGAAATGTCTCAACATGATACAGTCGAACATTATGAGGTTTATTTGGAGAGGGCGACCACCTAAAGTATCTCGCGATGTTCTGTTCCAAGACACCGCAAGTGGAGGCATGAATGCGCCAAATGTCGAAAGCATTTATAAAAGCATACGAGTTTCATGGTTCGGCAAATTATTCGCTAACAAGGATCTGGTGTCGTCTAGAATACTTCTGAATCGGTTGGGGTTAAAATACGAGCACATTCTACACATGAATTACGGCGATATTTGGATAAAAACTACGAGAATTTCTTCATTTTATACAGAAATGCTCAGATGGTTGAGAGAATGTCTCCCGGTGAAGGAACCTACCAATGGCACAGAGGTTCGAATGCAATTAATTTGGAACAATGTTGCGATCCGTGTGGGTGGAAAGCCTATTTTTTCCCTTGCACTTTATAGACGAGACATTATTTTAGTCGACGATCTTTTCGATAATGAGGGGCAAGCTTATACCTATGAGCACTTTAAACAAAGTTACCCTGGACTTAAGTTAAATAGGGTGGTATACATGAGTTGGTATCAAGCTATACCTTTACAATGGAGACGTTGGATTGCTGGGAATGAAAGATTAAGCCCTGAAAATAGACTCACGAAACCAACTGTACACATAAAGAGCAAGGAAGTTAATATAAAATTTATTAGTTCAAAATTCTTTCGTAGCAAATGGTTACGAGAGGTCACACCAAGTGCACAAATAAGATGGACAAATGAGGCGATAAATTTTGGCGATAATTGGAAAAAGATATATTCATTACCATTTAGGATAACACAATCTACTAAACTACAAAATTTACAATTCAGAATCTTGCACAGATTTTTCCCAACGAAACGGTACTTGTGCGTTCGATCTGTTGTGGACGACCCATTTTGTGATCAGTGTGGTGAAATTGAAACAATTCAACATTTTTTCTTAAATTGCGAATGTGTGCGTAGCTTTTGGGTCCTATTGGTGTCAAAAATGAATCAAAGGCTAGAACAACGATGGAAATTTGACATGAACGAGAGAAATATTATTTTCGGATCTATTGAGGCCTCACCAATTATTAATTTTATAATTATAAATGCAAACCAATTTATTGTAACTCAGCGCTTCAGTGATGGAAATATGGACGTTAATCACTTCGTCTCTCGCTTATTGAGGTTGTTTAAAATCGAACTGTATACGGCAAAGAGAAAAGGAAGACTAGAACAGTTTAAATTTAGATGGAGACCTTTTGTTGATGAGGAATTACGATTATTGTTCTGAATAGCACCTTGCAAACCCAAAATGTAGTCCTCTTGGTGGCGCTGCGCGGGGGCTGCCTGGCGCCGAGAGCCTGCCTCCCCCTGTGGGCTCCTGACCTCGCGTCTGGAGCCACACCGCTGTCCGACGGAGGGGGGTGGGGTTGGGTTGCATTTGGAGAAGTGCGACTAGTGCTCCCCTTCCGTTGGACAGGGGCGCAGGGGGAGTCCGCTTGGGCGCTCAGTAATTTACTGTGCGCCCGGGTGGACTCAGGGACTCCTCCGCGCCGCCGGGCCCCTGGGTCCGGAGGCGCGGGGTAGGCGGCGGAATTGATGCCCCGGCGCCCCGCGTCGGGCGCTCTCCGTGCGGTGCCACCTGGGGGACCTTTGTCAGGTGTATCTAACGGGTTCTAGCTCCATATGCCATCGACAGGCTGAGTGCAAACACAATATGTGGTGGTATAGGTAATGCCTGCCTAAAAATTAGTGCGGTCGAGAGGGGTGGAGTGGGGTGGGATTGAAAGTGCTTATGAGAAAAACTGGGTTTGTGATTTTTTCGTGGAATGTGAAGGTGATGAAGCTAAGAGTATTGAAAAAATGAAAAATGTTACGATGCATGAATGTAACTTGTGATGCCTAATGGTGCAAAATATAGAAAAAAGTTTGAGAAAAAACTTGTAATAACCAAGGATGCAAACAGTAGCTTCGGCAAAAATGGGAAAGAGATATTGGATTCATCAGCCTGGAACCTTGTTAAGCTCAAATATGTCACGAAAGGATCTTATTTCCTATATCTTCATTATCGAATAACAAATAGAATCATAACCACTAACCGTTTCTTGCATACAACAGGCCTATCTACGACTTGTGCTTGTACCTTCTGTTCCGATCATATTGAAACAATAGCACACCTGTTTTGGAATTGTCGAGTTGTTCAAAGATGTATTCGAGATATACAAAACAAGCTTGAAAATTGCTTTCAAACAACACTTTCAATAAATCAACAGTCCTGGTTTTTCTTAGGACAATTAGATCCAATTCAAAAACTAATCGTAACCTTATGCAAATCAGTCATCTATAAAACGCGCAACAATGGCGTTAGGCCGGAGCAAGCCCATTTTATTAACATTTTAAAATTGGTGGCCAAAAAAGAGCAAACTGTTAAAGGGAGATAAGCGAAAAAATTATTATTGTGGTTTCTCGCGATTTGAAAATCCTGATTACGAAACTGTCAATTATTTTTGTATCTTCGGCAAAATTTTGGGAGGCCACTCACTTATTATCGAAATAGTTTATCAGTTCCGATAAAATGCTGAAACCTTCACCCATCACTTACTTTTCGAAAGCTATTTAAAGTTGAAAATAAATGTATTTTTTGTAAAAAAAATGTCTGTTCTTCTGTATTTGTACTTGAATTAATTTTACAACGCCTTTAAAAAATACAAAATTAATTAGTTTGCCCTAGAAACGGAAAAAACATAGTAACTCAAGTTTTCAGCCGTTTCGTAGGGTAGAGTGAGGTAAGACGCATACGTTAAGGGAAAATATGTCTGTAGCAATCCTGCGTGAATGGAATCGTCTTATTTTTCTTCGTTAAGTTCTGTCATCGTCTGTCTACACTCAGATAGAAATTTGGGGCTCTGACACCATGCGAAGTGTACGAAATTTGTTTTTTCTTGAGACCATGTAAAAGGGCGTTTTACCCCGATAGCAGGGTAAAACGCCCTAGCCCCGGGGTAAAACGCCGTCAAATAACACCCAGCGCATATTGTACCTCGTCACATGAAAAAGTAGAAACATGGTTGTAATTACTCTTTACGATAGTGTTGTGACGAAGTGGGCAAGTCATTCGAGGCATTAAATCCCGACACAGCAAAAACAAGCAGGTAGGCTTTTTACCTATTAACAGAAAACGCGAAAGCAATTTAAGATAAAGCTCCAACATCTTTTAAGGCGCACAAAGCACCTTAAAGCGCCTCCGGTTCATTCTGCTCCCTATTAGTTCTTCTTCGGTATGTTTTCCCATATTCTGGAACAGGATGTGAAGGTAGGATGAGGATGGGTATGTAGAATATGGAAAATTTAGTTAACGACAACGTTGGTTCGGGATCGCTGTATGCAAACAGTGCTTCGAGCAGATCCATGACGAAGGTAGGTATTTCATGGACCGGTGGATCCAGGAGCAGCTTTAGCAGGGACCAAACTGACCTTGGGGGGAGGTGTGTAAATCAAGAAAAAATCACAATGGCAAAAAAACAAAGTATTTTTAAGGAAAAAATGGCCAACATTTGGTCTTTGAGGAGGCAGACTATACATGTTTAGACTTTGGTGGGGGCCACAGCCCCTTTATCCCTCTTTTGGATCCGTCAGCGATTTAAGAGCACCCCTCAAGATGACCAAATAAGAGCAAACTCGAAAATTTCCTGTGTGCTATAGGTACTAATATTTGAAACTCAACGTCTTCTGTTACGGTGATTTTTTTAACCCCACGACCAGTGGTGGGCGTGATGGTGGTAGTAGCGATAGCAGCCCTACCTCCATCTCCAATCTGTCTTTAGGACACATTTATCCATTGGGGTAAAACGCCTATCAAATATTGGGGTAAGACGCCCTAGGCGTCTTACCCCGCGCTACACATGGGCGTCTTACCCACGTAGCAACGGCAGCGTCGCATCAAATATTTATAAATTCTGCGGCGTTTCCATGCCGCATAGTGGCTGTCAAAATGTTGCACAAACTCACTGTTTTAACCACACAAACTGCCGTGATTACATGTAAATCGCATAGAGTACAATCGCAACTTTAAGATAGCTTGTTTTTATATCCGGAGGGGCAAAAAACAACAAGTGCTTGCTGAGAATTACCGGAGCAGACTAGGCGCGTCCAAACAGGCTCAGGACCCGATCAGAAAGACCGCTACCAGAACAAATAATAGATGGAGGCTCCAGTTCCTACATCAGCCTGCAGACGGTAGTGGGCGTCTTACCCAGGTGGGCGCGTTACCCCACTCTACCTGACCTCAGGTCTTGTGTCGTCTTCTGCTTCAACCCCAGGATGACGAAGCTTTTGCGTCAGAAAGGTCACGTGACCCCCTTTGAGGTGGCTGTACGTTCTGATTGGTCAATTGTGATTTCTTAAAAGTCCTATATTTATGTTTGAATATTATTTTGGGCTGTAGCTTTTTTAAAATAATTGTTTTCTTTAACAGTTCAAAACTTCCAACTCACTGCTTAGGAAAAATAAGACCTTTTTAGAGAAATTGATAGCCTTAGCCGGGGGTACGTCATTTAAACCGATATGAGGTGTATCGGTAAAGTCGTCTAGAAATGTTGTCTTTGAGAGTGATTTTAAGGCATTTGCAGGCCGAATTTGCAAAAAATGAGAATAAGACTCCTGAAACAACTTTTAATGACCTTTTGATCTAGCCTATAAAATTGTTTTCGCGTATCTCCCTTTAATCGTATGAAAAACACACTAGCATAATAAATGGACCCGGCTTAGCCGAATAGTTGACTATGTACAAGTCCATAGCCAGCCTTCTTAACATGACTACTCATTCTGTTTACTTCTGAGCATTTACTCTGAATTCACATGTTACTTAATGTGAAAATACTCACTCGCAACGCACAGATATCTAATGTGTTTCGCGGCTCCACGTGTTAGTATCTGCTAAGTGTATGTAGGTATGAGCTAAAAAGACATCAGCATAGGTCATGGCTGTTCCTGGCATGTTCAGGCATGTTCCTGTGCTCTGTACACATTTTCACTGTTTGTGTGAAATATATGAGAAGATTGAAAAAAGGCCACACTAGGTCCGATCACCAGGCGAGGTCAAACAAGGTCACCACGCTTCAACTTTTGAGCTTTGCCATAGAGTATATTTCGAAGCCGATTAATTTGAAACTTTTTACACTTGATGACCTTTCCGGGGTCTAAAAAATGTACCTATATTCGATAATTTTTGATTTGGTGACCTGAGGTCAGGTCACGAGGTGACCTCTTTTATAGATAAAGCATAAGAAAAAAGCTCTCTCATGATCGAAAAGTTACAACAATGTTGGCACATGCTCAGATTTCTAAAAGAAAGTATCATTGGCCTCGCTTTCAGATTCCAGGGGAAATATTCCCTTTGACCTGTGCGAGGTCATCAGTGGTCACCAGGAGTCAAAAGCAGTATTTCAAGAATAACATTTGATCTAATCAAGCTAGAACGCTGAATTAAGCGGCATCGTGTATGTCTCGTCACGGGCTTTCATTTGATGTGCAGAGGTAACTGTATGACCTTTCGTGACCTAAAGTCATGTTAGGTCAAGAGGTGACATCTGGGGGTCAAACAACTGGTGGGAGGTCATTATGTTCCATATAGCAAAGCTCCGGTATTTTCCAATAAAATGTACTTTACCAGACCAGATCTTAGCATTGCATATTTCAGTGGAAATAGTCCATCGTGACCCAACTTGACCTCTGGAGGTCAAGCCATTGACCCAAGCGTTAAAACATGTCGATTAAAACCATTCTTAAATCACACGAGCTTTCCAATGAACTTTGCAGATTTGCCATAACCCTCATATTCTCGGAGTTAGAGCGGGACCACCGATGGCCCGGGTGGGGCGAAGTTGCCGCCGGACCCCGGTGGGCCGTGGGTTAAAGTGATTGGATTCCATAGTAGGGCTTTTGGTAACTAAATAATTTGACCGCAGACTGCTGTTGAATTTTTCGGAAATTTTATAACTTCCTATTATCTTTGGTGAGAGGCACGTTCGCGTTAGCCGAGACGGATAGATAAAATAAAGACCAAGACGGAGGTTATTAAATGTATCAAGTGGCCCAAGTGCGAAGAGAGGCAGTGGCGGATCCAGGGGGGGGCAAAAAGGCAATTTCCCCCAAACGGAAAATTTCGGGGCAAAACTATGTTTTTGCCCCCCCAAAGTGATCGACCTTCTTTTTCCCCCGACTCCTTTTTAGCTTGTAAGCAAGATTTTGGTGCTTCAACTCTCAACTTCAAACAGAATAAGTGAAGTTCAGTGTAAATATTGGGGCTTGGGTAGGAAAAAGTTATCTCGAGCCCATATTTTTCACCCCGTGGCGTTTGTTTTTTTTGCTTTTCGTCACCAATTCCCAAAATCCTATCGAAAAGGCATATTGTAGCGCAATTTTTTTAATGCGTGACGTTTTTTTCTTTGCTTTTCGACTTTGGTTTGCCCCTCCCAAACCAACCGGCTAGATCCGCCACTGAAGAGAGATCTCTTTTCTCTCTAGATATCAACCTTGTTCGACCCTGTAACGGTCAATCTCTACGAAAACCACAGCCTACAACAATCGGCACCTTCCCAGCTAACACACCCTCGTGGGCACCGCATGGTAACCATGTGGGCTCACTTTCCGCGTGGTGCCCTCGTGGGATGACCGCGAGGGGCCCACGCGGTTTTGGAAGATATTTCCGCGTGGGGCCCGCATGGGCCAAACCACGTGGGGACCACGTGGTATGACCGTGAGGTAACCTTGTGGGATAACCCTACGGTAACCGCGTGGGGTGACCATTTTGTAACCGTGTGGGATGACTGTATGGTAACCATGTGGGGTGACCATGAGGTAACCGTGTGGGATGACCATACTCTCACTGCGTGGGATGACCTCAAAGTAGCCAGATAAAATAACATAACATATATTTTCACTTGGTAAGCATGCCTAAAATAAACTACGTTATAACAAATTCACCATGCACAAAAAGGATTCCTGCACTCTGAGTTGTCCCGACACTGTTTGAATGCAAGGCATTTTAAATGTTGATGAACTTTTGCTGGCCGCTCACAAAGGTACGGAAGATAGAGATAACACTTATAATTATAACACTTATAATCAATTATAATTTATGGCTTCTGGTGGTCATTTCCTAATGGTTTCTGTTGGCCATTCCTGATGGTTTCTGGTGGTCATTTCCCGATGGTTTCTGTTGGTCTGATGGTTTCTGGGGGTCGTTTTTTGATGATTTCTGGTGGTTTGATGGCCTTTGGTGGTCGTTTTCTGACAGTCTGATGGTGTCTGGTGGTCGTTTCCCGGTGGTTTGGTGGCTTCCAGCGTTCTGTGATGGCCTCCAGTAGTCTGTAGTGGTTTCCAGCGGACCACCGCATGTGGTCTTCCGAAGATTCTCCCTTCGGGTCATGTGCCTCCGGTATTCCTCTGTGCAAGAAAAAAACCACATCAATATGAAAATAACACCAGGATATTTAGCACGCGCATTGACGGGGGTCTGAGCCACCTTCGCATTGACGGGGGCGCGGGTACCCGCCCCCTAAGATCTCGAGAACCACGGTAGGTAGCAAAAAACGGTAAACGGCGTTGGGCTGCCCATCCACTTCTCCATCGAAAACATTTGAACCATTTTTTGTCAGGTCACATTTAAGGTCACGAGAGGTCAAAACATGCCCGTCATAGGGATAACATGTAAATTCAGTTTTTCGGCCATTTCATCTGAACAAGTTAAGATAGAGCAAAACTACTTAAACTGTATGAATCCTCTTAGCGAATGATATATAATTTGACCTTGCTAGGTCAAAGCAAGGATTTGATCTGACCTGAGGTCAGGTCAGGGTCAAATTATATAAAATGCATATCATTAGAACTGCAAAGCCCAGGCAAGCCTAATGCAGCTAAAATAAATGCTCTATCACCATCCGTTACTGAGTTATTCCGTAAAAACCATTTTTCCCATGTATTTCCAATGGAGAGGTCATGCCTCGTACCTGACCTTAGGTCATCGATATAAAAATACCGGAACATATTTTAGAGAACTCGGGGGGCCATTGTGTGATATGAGTTTCAATCGGATAAGTTCCCCTGCTCCGACTTATGCTATCTTAAACTTGTTTGAGGTCGGGTCACTTGACCTGTACTGGTGACCTGAACTGATATGACCTAACCTTAAAATTTTCACAGAAGTTGTAGAAATGATGAGGGAAAAAGTATACCAAGTACGGCGGCGCGTAGCGCCGCCGTTTTTCTCCTCTCTCCCAAAAACCCGAGGGGAGGGCGGGTACCCGCCCCCCCGTCAATGCGCGTGTTAAAGAAACATCACAGACAGAGACGTGCCATGCATTTCAAATCCACTACAAGCAAACACGATTTTCATAATAGCATCAACTAGTCACGTCAAGGAACGTTACGTGGGTTATTCGAATGTGGCTCCAATGGGTACTCACTCACGACGGTGATGCGCTTCATCAGAATAGCTGGGATGTTTGACGAAGGTAGCAGCTCCTCGTGTCGTACCCGCAGTGCAAGTTGTCCCTTATTCTATCTTGTCAACAAACGCAGCTTGCCTTGGGCCTGTTTTTAGCAATGCACCCAGTAGTGCATATCCTCAAAATTTTCGGGCGCCTCGCCACAGTATTACCGCTCCCCCTCGACCACTTTCCTTCAACGACTGACGGTCCCGCTAATGTCAACGGAATGCAGACATACAAAAGACAGCCGGCCCCCGCGCAACCACCCGAGGCATGGTCGGGCGCGGAGGGGAGACGCGGCCCCGGCGGCGCGCTCCCGAGCACCGGTGCTAAAGGGGTGGAAACGCAGCGCGGCAAAGCATGACCGCAAACTCCTACCTGCTCCCATAGGCATTCGCTTCTTCGACAACTTATAAATTTTGCACAAACTCATGCTTGCTGAGACTGTGCGTATACTTTGGTTCATAGGCGGATCCAGGGGGGGGGCAAGGGGGCTCGTGCCCCCCATCGACCCTTGGCGCCCCCTGAAAGGTCGATGGCGCCCCCTGAAATGTCGCTTCCCACCCCCCCAGGATGCGAAAGTCGGCGCCCACCGATAGGATTTGGCGCCCACCTGATAGCTTTTGCCGGTCATAAGTGGCGCCCCCTGGTCCGGATGGCGCCCCCCGGTCCGGATGGCGGCCCCCGGTCCGGATGGCGCCCCCCGGGAAGGTGCCCCCCCGATCGGCAATCCTGGATCCGCCTATGCTTTGGTTGTGTTCATGAAACCTGGGGATTTAAAAATTCAGCCGGAGCCGCCAATGGTGCTGTAACCGTAACCTTCAGCCGCCAAGGGTGTCAATAATCACATCCTGGACATTTTAGGAAGGAGCGGTCCAGTTCAAGATCGAACGTCCAGGTCAAGGGATTAGCTTAAAATATTTGCAAAACACAGCCGCCAAGTAAAAACAAACACATTACCTTGGACCTCCACCAATACCATCACTATACCCTCTAACAGAGGTGCAAAAACTTGCCAACTCGGCTACCGGAGTTTGTGACACATTTACGAAAATTGAGGTGCATAATTGTGACAAAATAGCGATCCTGACTGTATGGCTCAAGATCAAACCCCATATTTTCGAAATAGAGAATGAAGCGTGTAGGGAATATTTTAACTTAGCAGCTCTGTTCTTCAATTGCACAGCGTACCATTAGTAATACAATATTGGTACTGTGTTCAGTTTCTACTAAAACGAGGGACCCCCGCTGCAGAAAACCCGCAAACCGCTGTCACAGTTGCCAGATTTTAAAGGGACATTGTCGCAAAAATTTTTATTGGCTAGATCAAAAGGTTGCAAGAAGTTGTTTCAGAAGTCATATTCTCATTTTTGCAAATTCAGGCTCAAAATGCCTCAAAATCGGCCTCAAAGTTAACATTTATAGACGACTTTACCGAGTCCTTATGGTATCAATAAAATGACGTATTCCGGGCTATAGCCTTCAATTTTTATATCAAAAAATGTAAATAAATCAATCAAAGCAGTTCGGTAGCTAAACCTGAGATATAAAAAAATCATTTTATAAAAATAACTTTCCAAAACGCTTCTGAATAAGAAATATAGGACTTTAAAGAAATACCATCTACCAATCAGAAGCCCAGTCCTTATAGGATCTGGTCACGTGGGCTTATCTTACATCAATGTGATGTCAGTACGACTTTCGCTGAGTTATCGATATCTACCATTTCAAAGGCCGCGGCAAACACGGAGATAATGAATACAAATTCTATAAGACTTATTAGCGCTTCGGCCAGGCCCGATCACCCTAAAGATTATAATTAATAATTGTTCGTTATTGCATGATTGCATTGCAGCAACAATGATACAATAAAACGATACAGGTAGCGCGATCCAGAAGAGCCTCTTTTGAGGCATAACGAAAGTTTTTGGTGGTTCTACGGACGAGGAGATAGTCGCCGCTCCGGTCTCGTGATCAACATATCAATATCGTCGGTTATCTGTACGTAAAATATTTAGAGCCTTTGATGTGGTCAATTAAGATTTTCTTCGAGGTAAAAAAATGTATGAGTGAAAGGTTAATGAAACAATTCTATTTTTTGCCATCCATCGTTTCATCATCATTATTGGTGTTTAGGGGCGCGCCGACTACTAAGGTCATTTTGCGCCCATAACAAAGGAGAGGTTAAAAAAACATAAAAGGTACACAGACTTACAGCGTGGTTCATATCAGACTACGACCGTGCTAGCAGTCGTCCAACCAAAACTAGAATAGAACAGGGGTGTAACTTAGTGAAAATATTTAGGGGTGCTTTTTCGTAGCCAACCCATAACATTTTACTGGCAGTGTTAGGGGATGAAAAACGTAAAAAGGAATTTTGTGGGAGGGGTGGGGGTTACTTTTACTTTTTGTGGTGGTTTTTTAATGTCGCGAACAAGGTGTGGAAAGTGTGGACAAAAGTAAAACTCACACTTTGTCCTTACACCTTGTTCTGCGACATTAAGTAAACACCCCTCCCACAAATTCTCCCCCACCTTACGGAAGGTGCTTTGCACAGAACGCCTTATAAAAAGCCCTTAACTAACTAGCTAACACTTTTGTTGAAACATCTCTAATGACTTCTTTATTGCGTTAGTTGCACTCCACACTGTTCCCCCTCGGATTTAAAAATAGTTTGGTCCCCTGGTTTGAGCGTTTGGGGGAGTGTGGCCCAAATGCCATCCCCCTGGATCCGTCAGTGACTTAACATACTTGAAGAGATGCGCCCAAAAACCGTGGTAAAAAACTTTCGGACTATGGGGGCAGTGCCCACCATTTTTCAGCCGTTCCGTACCTTGTTTTCAGCAACAAATCAAACGATAAGCCGAGTTGCCTTCGGCCCCACCGAAGTCGAAGACCCTTTCCCACTAGTTCAAAATAGTTCCTGCGTGGATGCTTTAACTCGCGCCCCGCTGGGGGGCGGGGGTGAAATTCGCCCCGCTCCCCTCCTGGTTTTCCCCGGATAAGGCAAAGACGAAGAGACGCAGAGCAACGAAACTTACAGTACCTTATCCCTGATCAATTTTACGCCTCTGAATTTTCTAGGTCAAGTCGTGTCAGGTCAAGGAGCTATCCACGGTCAAGTGACCCGACCTCAAAACCTAAAATCACAAGTTTGAAGCGGCGCCTAAGGAATATCTGCCCACCGATCAGTTTGAAACTTTCCCAATATGATGACGTCGTTGGGGTCTACAAATCTGCTATCTCGGAAGTTTGATATCAGTGACGTAAGATGGGGTCAATTTTTGGTCACCGTATTACCTATAAATCTATGGTGAAAAATTGAAAGGTCTCGTTTTCAGTAAATACTGGATAGATAAAACTGAAAATTCTCAAACCGTGTATTCTTACCACGATATTAACCTTAAAGTTGATTTTTGACCATTTGACCTCTCAAAGGTCATATCAGGTCACAGGAGCATACAGTGATTGTTTTGTCCATAACCTGTCACTGAATTGAGATAAAGCTCCCATTTTGCTTGCATTTTGCTTATATTGTCACAGAGAGTCGATTGATATGCAAAATGACCATACCAGGTCACCCTGTGACCCTGACCTAGTTCGATGTCGGGTCATTTTCACATTTTTGACCAAGCAAGGTCATATTATACATATATCATTATATATATATATATATATATATATATATATATATATATATATATATATATATATATATATATATATATATATATATATATATGTATATATTATTTAGTGTTATTGTTTGCATTTTACCACCATTTAAAGCTTATCTATGGTGTTACATTGTTCTTGGACTAACAAAGCTTTGAACACTTATTTAATCCTCGCCCCGGGGTGGGGGTGATGAACACCCCCTTCGGATTTTCGGCGGCACGAAAAACGGCGGCACCGCCAAAAGGATTTTTCATATCGATGACCTAAGGTCAAGTACGGATCATGACCTCCCTATTGGAAATACATGGGGAAACAGAAATTGGGCTGTATTTGTGTGGATGCAGCTGAGAATACCTTCATATTCTCCAAATCGCAGTATCCTAGACCCCTTTTCAGATTCATGTTGCAATTTTTGACCTGTGACCGCTGAGAGGTCATCTGGGCTACTTAAGCAGTTTTCAGAATTAGGTTAATAACTTTGCATGAAATGATGGTAAAACTTTTATTTTGATACCATTGCGCTTGGATTGCTATTGCAAGTCGATTGATATGCATATTGACTAAGCTAGATAAAAAAGTGACTTTGACCTGACATGAGGTCAGGTAATTTTTGTGTTTTGACCTAGGATGATCATATTATACATCATTCGATTCACCGTGATGAGAGGAAGCGAATGGTGCCTAGAAAATGGTTCTAAAACTCATCTCTTTCAGACGCTAGAGCCGAAAAAATATACTCAAAATGCCACTTTCTTTGACCTGTCATGACCTCAATATTGACCTGAGCCAAACAATGACTGATATAGTTTCTTCATGAATTTCTATGAGATATCCACCAGCCTTCGTGTTTTGCGCTATCCCGCGTAGGGGCTGAGTTCGAGGGCGCAGGCGTTTAAGCCCCCCGTCCCCAGCCACCCACCAGGGCTAAGGTGGCTCGGAGGCCCAACAGGGCGCGGATTAACAGCCAAAATGAGGTCAAAAACTGCGTTAAGCTAGAGCCATAATGTAGGCGAATCCTCTCGTTACGGCGAATCAAATTATGTATGGTATGAACATGCTGTGTCAAAATCTAAGAATGACCTAACCAAAGCTCAGGTCAAGAGCATTATCGTGTCTGACATAATCGATATGCATGCCTCAAAATAGATGGCGTATTCCAAATTGCATTTTCAGGAGCCTTCGAATCCTGTTTAGAAACCTGATCTAGCTCTTCTAGAAGCTGAGTAACGCCCGGTTTTTTAGATTTATTTTTAGAACAAAAATTACCTTACATGGGCATAGAAATGACGTCATATCTCGGTGACCCGACATGACATTTACTTAAAATTTGGTCAAGATGTAACAAAGTAATTTTGTTATACAATTTCCACGCAACATTGTGCTAAGCGAAACTTTTTGTGTCATTGCGAAAAATAACGAGGGGCGTCGAATCGGCCCTCCGAAGGACGAGGGTTAAGCAATATGAGCCAAAATATAGCTATTTTACGGTTTTTACCATGTATTTCCATTGAAGAGGTCGCCCGTAAATGAGACTAGGTATATCACCGATTTCATAAACCCGGAATATATGTCGCAGCACCTGGTAGGCCCATAATAGTTTTTAAGTGTTGGATTGCTAGGTTAAACGTGTTCTTACTTATTAATAACTTAACTTTACTTTACTTATTGCATAAATGCAATCCTGATTTTTTAGATGAAGTCACTTGCCTTGGCCTGGTTTTCTGACCTGACATGACCAAACTTGATTTTTTAAAGATGCGGAATGGATCAAGGAAGAGATATGAAAGATACGGCGGCGCAGCGCCGCCGTTTATCCGCTATTCTTAAAAAGCCTTATGGAGACCATCGATGCTCCGCTCGGACGGGCGAGGGTTAAGCACAAGCTACGTTTCCCGGATATTGGCCCTGATTTCCCTCACTTTCTAAACAAGTTCCAATAGATCACAGCTACCACATGTTGCTTTTTGACCCTCCTTTGGTACGTGTATCAGCTATGGACAGGTCTGGTCTACATACAGCCTAAATCAATTCAGAAATAAATTGCAGCATTAGATCTGTTCATATTAGACCTTTTTCTTCAAAAGTGTTCAAACTGATACTTTTCCCGTTCTCCAAGGTTTCAATGAACGGAATATAGCCTTTATTTTGCTCTTGGACGTTTGCTATGCCTGCCTCAAAAGCCATATAGTTTTTTGTTGAAGTTTAAAAAAACGCTGCTAAATTCGGCATATTTGGTCATTGTTTGAATTCTACCTTCCTAGAGGATGATGCTATAGCGTAAAAATGCTGCCAAATGAAAGCTAATGCATCTTTTCTCATTCTACCCAAGTCGTAATTTATTCTGTCGGGTCATCTCAGGTCACGGAGATATTTAAGGTCACGTGACCCGACCTCAAAACCCAAAATCACGAGTTTGATGCAGTGCCAAGGGATTAAGTCTCAACCGATTAGTTTGAAACTGCTTCAGCAGCACGCAGACATCATGGGCTACACATCTGCACATAATAATAATCATTTTTTGCCTAAGATGGGGTCAATTTTGAGGTCACCCCATTATAAGGATATTAATAAAAATGCAACAGGCCGGTTTTTACATCCATACATATATTCAGAAAGCACGCAACACACATGGGTTAAAAAAAGCCAAATATGGCGTGAACAAGTTCTTACTGCTTCTGCCGTTATAGTCTTGATACGTGTATGGCTCTCAAGTTGTTATTTTAAGCGTTTGACCTTTCAGAGTTCATCTAAGGTCACCTCGAGGTAATATATTCAAAGGACAATAACTCATCACCAAATTGAGATAGAGCGGCCATTTTTATTTCATACTGCGCTTGTCTTGTCACGGGGATTTGATTGAAATAATATATGACCATACCAGGTCACGGTGTAAGCTTGACTTAGGTCAATATCAGGTCATTTTTACTAATTGACCTTTGAAAGTCATTTTATGCATTATTCGATTGGCCACGACGAGGGGACTTCAATTATACCAAAATATATTTTCTAGCTTCATTCAGTCAGAATGTATCGGGGGAGAACTAAAAATACCCATTGTAAGCCTTTTTGGCAGTCTGTGACCTCTGTTGACCTCAATATTGACCTGAACCAGAAATTTCTCTCCGCCATGTCAACACGGTTCGTACGCCACGCAGTCATGCAATGTTTTCATACAATTTTGTGGAAAGCGGTGGGTAGGGCTCAGAGAGCGCACTTTGCCCCTCAAAAGGCGATCTTTATCACCCAAGGCCGCTTAGTGTCGTTGAGGGGGATGCAGATTCTTGGCTTGCAGACCTAGTGTAAACTCATTTTTTAGAGGTGTCCCCGCCCCCTTGAACCTGTCTCTGATCCACGTTAAACTTACTAAAGGTAAAGACAATGGTACAATCAGCCATTCATATATTTGATTTCTTTCTACTTGACACGACGATGGTGTACATTAGCTGTACATGAATCCTTGCACATTCACTATTATGTGTGTGTGTTTAGATGGGACACGACAAAAATGACATAGAAGTATGATAACACTACTAACACCATCATTGTGTAAGAAACTGTCACATAGGATGACACTCAACCATGCATTGTTACTTGTTCAATGTGGCTTTACGGCAACTGTCAAATTTCTTTCTGTGGTACTCTACGACTTGAAGCAAGCAGCTTCTCTGTTCTCGGTCGGTGGTGATGTGAGTCGCGAAGTCACTCATGAGTTTGACTCCTCTCTCAGCCACATAATTCGTCACTTTTACTGACTTCAGAAACTGCTGTGCCTTCTTGTAGCTGTCATTTTCTCCCCAGGAGTCTGCAGGGGCAGTGAGCCAGTCACACTTCACCCCAAGAGCGTCAAAAATGAAGTGAGACTCTGGGCCTACCAAGTCTGTGAGAAGTGTAGCCTCGTTGATGACAGGAAATACTGGCTTTCCTCTCCTGTAACTCTCAGGTTTTTCTGTCTCTGGCAGCTTGACAGCGAGCTCCTCCTTTGCAGACTTGGTCATGATGTCATTCGAGCTGAATAAGGTGAATGTTACCAGCTCCTGGGTCAGATATAAGCGGTGGTTCGTCAATTTCTTCAGAACAGATGTCGCTAGTTCATGATCATGCTGTTTGCATGATCAAGCACCATGAAATAAAAATGAGAGCACTATCTCAATTTGGTGATGATTTATTGTCCTTTGAATATATAACTTATAGGTGACCTTAGATGACCTCTGAAAGGTCAAATGCTTAAACGAACAACTTGAGAGCAATAAACGTATTAAGACTATACGGCAGAAGCAGTTAGAACTTATTCATGCCATAGTTTGCTTTAAAAACCGGCCTGTTGCATTTTTATTCATATCCTTAGAATGGGGTGACCTCAAAATTGACCCCATCTTAGGTAAAAAAAATTGTTATGTGCAGATGTGTAGCCCATGATGTCTGCGTGCTGCTGAAGCAGTTTCAAACTAATCGGTTGACACTTAATCCCTTGGCAACGCATCAAACTCGTGATTTCGGGTTTTGAGGTCGGGTCACGTGACCTTAAATATCTCCGTGACCTGAGATGACCCGACAGAAAAAATTAAGACTTGGGTAGAATAAGGAAAGATGCATTAGCTTTCATTTGGCAGCATTTTTCATGCTATAGCATCATCCTCTAAGAAGCTATAATTCAAACAATGGCCAAATATCCCGAATTTAGCAGTGTTTTTTTGAAAAACTTCATATGGCTTTTGAGGCAGGCATAACAAAGGTCCAAGATCAAAATAAAGGCTATATATCGTTCATTGAGATCTTGGAGAACGAGAAAAGTATCAGTTTGAACACTTTTGAAGACAAAGGTCTAATATGAACAGGTCTATTGCAGCATGCACCATGGCATTTTGGAAAAGAAGTCCAGCAGTGAAATTTGTTTTTTTTCTGTCTGGAAGACATGATCAAGGAAACGACGAGTGCACTCGGTGGTGCTGATTCTGAGACAACGGCGACACGGCAATTTACATTTTGGAAAACGCGCTCTTTCGGCTTTGGACGCAAGTGGCAGCTACCTAATTTACATAGTTGCTCCAGCGGCTCACCGTCTAAATATGACCTCATGCGGTTTTATGAAATCTTCAGATCACTTAAGTAGTCTTTTAAGCTCGACATTTTCTCCAGATGAATAGTTACAAGAGAGCTCCGAATCTCTGATACTTATTATTTAATTGCTCCATAATCCTGCCATTATGTCCTATTAGAACGTCGCAGAATAGTTTTAGGGGTGCTTTTGGAAGTTTAGGGGTGCTTTCAAAGTTTTAGGGGTGCTCGCGCACCCCTAAAAGTATACACAGTTACACGCCTGGAATAGAAAGATGGTCTATAGAATAAAAGGTGGATGAAGAACTTTATAAAAAGGGGTCAGCCCTAGCAATTTCAAGCAGGTCAAGTCATACAAAACCTAAACAATTACGAAGGCGAGTAGATGGTATTAAACCCGATGCTTTTCAGATAGCGCATTATGTTGCTGATATCAACGGAGGGTTGCTCTCCTAAGAGACAGTCTAGCGTGGGAAATCTCGGTAGACAGCGGGCTCTCTCGATCTCAAAGTCCCGGCATTCTATTAGCACATGTTTAACTG
This sequence comes from Lepas anatifera, assembly GCA_034440635.1. NCBI lineage: Eukaryota > Metazoa > Arthropoda > Thecostraca > Lepadidae > Lepas > Lepas anatifera. The sequence continues at coordinate 508,609 of JAOTON010001507.1, forward strand.
TTGGTCTTTCACCACAGCGCGGGCACTCTGGCGGGACGTGACTGGCTAAAAGGTAAGAGTGTGTAGAGTGGGTGTGCCCAATTCGCAGTCTACAAAGTATCACTTCTTCCCTTCTGCAACCCACGTTGCTAGACGACCACAGTCCCAGCCGGGGTTTAAGTTCTCTGAGCTTCCTGCCCTTGGGATCGCCGTCCCATCGACGCTGCCAAACCTCGGTCAGGTGATTCCTAACGTATGGGAACAAGTAAAAAAAGGGGACTTTAATTCCCCGTGGGGGCTCTCCTTTCGCCGCGTCTTTGGCTGCACCGTCCGCCCTCTCGTTGCCAGAGATCCCACAGTGGCTCGGCACCCACACAAGCGTTATATGCTTTCCCCGGCTCATAGCTTTATGTATCTTCTCTCTAATGAGGGGTACAAGGTATGAGCTCGATGGGCCATGGTTACAAGCTTGAAGTGATTGTAAGGATGACAGTGAATCACTAAAAATTACGCATCGGTTCGTTCTCAAACGTAAAATCTGGTCCATACATCGAAATATCGCATATAACTCCGCTGTAAAAACTGAGGCCATCGGCGGCAGAGTGAAACGTCTTTCAACATCAGCACTGATGAATGCGCATCCAGTTCCATCAACACTCTTCGATCCATCCGTAAAAAATAATGTGTGATTTGGGTACGTATCCGAGCAGTATTCCAGAAAACTTTGTCGAACTGCCTCTGGCATCAGGCCCCTAGTCAGCCCCAGGAGCTGCGTGTCTATAAAGACCCTGGAAGTCCGCCATGGCTCAGCAGCAGGCAGCTGCATCGACTCAACGTCCTCAGGATCGACACCAGCCTCCTGAAGCCACGCACGGACTCTAATTCCGAGGTGTCGAGTGGATGCACGAGAGCCATTATCTATTTGCCTCAGGTTAGCGTTGTTAAAGAAAGTGTCGTAAGCAGGGTGTTCCGGATCCTGTTTGAGTTTTAATGCATATCGCATTGAGACGTACCTGCGGCGTAAATCCAGCGGCATTTCGTGCATTTCTGTGAGCATACTTGAAACGGGTGAAGTGCGGAATGCACCACTTATAATTCTCAGGGCCTGATTTTGGATCATATCCAGCATTCGCTTTGATGCTTCTGTCGCACCATCATATACCGCACTCGCATATTCTAGCTTCGATCTAATTAGGGATCGATACAGAGTCAACAGTGTTTTTCTATCGGAACCATACGTCATGCGAGTTAAAACCTTGAGAATATTGAGGCAGCTAAAGCATCTCTCCCTTAGCTCCCTGAAATGTGGAACATAGGTAAGTCGGCGATCAAGTACTAAACCGAGAAAGCGTGTCTGTTCAACTACTTCTATTTGCTGTCCTCCGATCTTTAAAACAGGATCCTCACAGATTCTCCGCCGGGTACAGAAATGCATGCACTTTGTTTTTGCTGTCGAAAAGGTCAGTCCGTTCTTTTCGCTCCAACGCTGCAGTCGGTCAAGGCATAGTTGTAGCTGCCTCTGTGCTGTGGGAGTGGAAGACGTGGTGACCCATATAGAAAAATCGTCTACAAAGATAGCACGGGATACATTGGGCGGCAGAGTGTCCCCTATATCATTTATCATCACCGCAAACAATGCTACGGACAAAACGCTGCCTTGTGTTGTACCGTTCTCCTGCATGTGCTGCTCCGACAGAAAGGGTCCGACCCGAAATCTGAAACGCCTGTCCTTCAAAAAAGTTAAGAATAAACCAGCCCAGATGGCCTCGAACTCCCATTCCAAAGAGCTTTTTTAAAATTCCGTACCTCCAAGTCAAATCATACGCTCGCTCAACGTCAAAGAAAACAGCGACTGTGTGTTGTTTGTTCACTAAGCCTTCCCTAACTGCTGCATCGAGTCTAATGAGGTGGTCGAGGGTGCTTCTACCCTGGCGGAACCATCCATCGTTTCTGGCCACGAATGCTTATTGAGGTTTTGTGTAGTGAGTGTAGTGAGTTAGGTAGTCAGGCACTAATCCTATCAAATATGGGCAATGCATTTAATGTTTCTGTTCTGCATTAATTAGTTTCACGAAGTTGCCAGAAAGCAAATTGTATGCTTAATTGATAACTATTCATTTTGGCCCACTATTATAGCTGTGGTCTCATTCCGTCTGTCAACACCAATCAGCGAGCAGCATTGAGTCTATGTCACATGACTATAGCCTCTCCCTGAGAACAAATCTTAGAACCAATCTTAGATTTACAGGCTGAAAACCTGCTGTGGTGCTGCTGGAAAAACAGTAACAGCACAACAGTGGTAGCATACTATTTTGTGATTGGTAGATAAGTATTCTAATTTATTTTTGTTTGATAAGCAGTAGCACATACTAGAGGCAGTTGTGGCGCTGATATTTCTTTTCTAGAGGAGAGGCTCGAGGGCCAGTGGACAAGACTGTGCTGACAGATGGAACAAGGCTTATGAGTAGTGTCAATGCCAAAAATCCTCATTTTGTTGTTGCACAGGTCAACTTGTGTACCAAAATGGGTGAAAATGATTGGTGATGGCAATTTTCCAAGGATTGTTTAGGCATATTATTTTTGAATGTCCCATATTCCCTCTCTTTTTGGTCTAACTTTCTATTTACAATATCTGTGCACTCTAGTAAAAGTCTATATCAAGCCTGTAACTTGAATTACAAATTTCTACCTCTTACAAATACTAGCTCTGCACAATGGGTGCATGCTAGTGCATTTGCTGCTTAGTTTACCTTCTTCAAAGTATGACAATGTTTTTGATAATTTCACAGATTGCAACAGATTTTTCCATTTATTTTGGTACCATGCAGTACATAATAGTTGGTGTACTCTTATCCACTTCTTGGATCAAGTTACTCATGTTTCAAGTGCTACTGTTTGTTTCCAGACATGAAAGTGGCTGTGGCATGAATTCATCCATCTGCCCTCTGAAAATGCCCATCTGCATGCTTTTTATAATTGATATTAAAAATAAACTGAAGGAAAACTAGGATAAGATGTATTATGATTTGAAACACTAGGAGTGTATCCAATACAACAATATAATTGTGAACAAAGAGTATGGATAGACATATAGGAATGACAGGAGGGCAGTCTTGGGTGATGCAATTTTTGTGTTTTCCTGGAGGAATATGTGAAAGATTAGGCTGGTCACTTCAAAGAGAAAATTTGTTTACTAGAAAACCTGTCTTGTAACTGCTGTGTATCATCAAACTATCATCCCAATCAATGGACCAGCTTGTGTATGATCATTTTGTTGGTTACTTTGAATGGAATGAACCCAATCAGACCGATTCTCCCATAGACCTGAAATTCGAAATATTTGTTTTCTATTGTGGGCCAGTTTGGAAATAATGTATTATAATTTATTTAAAAAATCATGATTTTGCATGGTTCCACCCGACCCCTCCAGAAACCCATGATCTAGATTATAGATCGTCTTTGGGGACGTCTTTCTTCTTGAATATATATATATATATATATATATATATATATATATATATATATATATATATATATATATATTTTTTGTTGTATATGTTCCAAAAAAGATGCAGTGATATCTTGTTTGCTTTCATTGTGGGCTTGTGATATTTTATTTGTACCCTTTATTTGGTCCGATCTGTTCCTGCCGTGAAAATGTATTCTAATTTAAAAAGAGCCTACCCCAGAAAGCTGAACGCAAAAAAGAAGTAATCTGGTGCTGCCCCTCGACAGTGACTATCGCCAATTACGCCCGCTGCTGGAAGACCAGCTTCAGAGGACGAGCAATGGAATCCTAGAGTTGGCAGAGTACCACAGCCAGCAGTTTTCTGTATGGAACACGAACCTGCCTGAGTGCGCCTCGGTCGTCTGCCTGTGTGCCCGCAGTATACGTTCATGTGTGTGCGTAAGTGGTATTTATCGCCGTATATCAAGGCACATCCTCTGAGGACCTCAGTAAAACATGCCATTAAAAGTACTTTTTAGCTTGAAGGTAAAAAAACTAGTATTGCAAAAGGTCTTTATAGTCAAAATCAAGTGGTCAGATTTTGTTGGTGGTCGTACGTGTGAAAGTCGGCGAAAATAATAAGTGACACCTCTGGGCTCAGACTATTGCGGTGTACATTTTATCAAATCGTGTAGCACTTATTTTGGACAGATGCAAAATATGTTATGCTTTTAATGTACGCTCAGTATTTGGTTCGCTCCCACCCTTCTTAGAGTGCACTTCAAGGGCTGGAAGCTAGAAGCCGCATACCCACTGGTGGGTTCAGGGAAAAATGTACTTTCCTCCCAAACTCTGGCGATTTTCGCCGATCTTTAAAAATGTTTATTCACGATTTTGGACCCTGCCCTCCCCTCCCCCCCACAAAAACATTGGCCTGATTCGTCACTGACGTACTGAGTTATATCCTCTAGTTCACGTTGCACTCGGAAGATTGCTCTTTGGGGACTCGCAGACCTGATTGTTTCACGCGTTTCTCACCTGCCGAGGGTTATCACTCGCTTGTAAATTCCTGGTAGGTTATATTTTCTCATCTTTTTGTGAGTCTGAATATAAGCCTCATTGATCAACTGATATCTGTTGGTTTTGAAAAGTAGATGAATTTTGCATTGCGTAGCCGAGGAGCATGATTATAAATTGGTAAGATGTTTCATGGCTTTCCCTCTCGAATTCTTGATGCATAATGGAGCCTGTGATTACACTGTGATCACGTATTCGGGCACAGCCCCTCGTCAGAATCCTCATAATACAATAAGCGAAAACTTGTGGTCATAGTGTGACCAAGGCTTGAAATTTAGATCTGATATGGAACTCGAATACTGGAATAATGTAGTTCAGTACTGGAATATTCGAATTTTGGAACTCGATTTGAGGTTATCCTAGCATTCTGACTAAACATTTATGTTTTCACATATTTTTTATGAGAATTGTGGTGAAGGGACGTACCTGAATATTTATCAGTGTGTTAGCCCCATTTTGCAACCATGATTCGAGGAGGCTGGTCATGAAACATCTTATCAACGTAGATAATCTAATAAACAATCTAATAAAAATAACGGTTAATATACTATTCTATATAATAATATGATTTTATATGAAGTGCTTCTGCGATTGTTTGTTCTATTATGAGAAAGGACCGTTTCTGAACTCTGAAGTATTAAAAATAAAAGCTTATCATTTTCATAAACAAATGTCATTCATGAGGCCAGCAGCTTGCTTGTCTTAAAGCCGCAATGCGTCTTCTTAGGTTTAGACTCCGTCACTACCAATGTTTAGATTAATTGTAGAATCCTTTTTATTTAATACGAACTGTTCCAGGCTAGAATTTTGAGGTATATTGTCGTGATGCGCCCGGATCAGAAACTAACTCCAATGGAAGTAAAAAACAATGTATTTTTAAATCTTGTATATCTATATACAAAAAAATTGGAAAGAGCTACCACCACGGACAGAGAAGTGAGGTGACCAGTCCATCTCCAACCTACAACATACAACAAACGTTCCCCCTGAAACAAAAAGTGATCAGGTTTGGGTTCTTGGTGCGTTCCAGACTTGGTGGCTGCACATATTTCTGTTAGTTCATCCAAGGATCGTGGTAGCTGCTCTTTGGTTCCAGAGTTTTTTATATATTTTTTTAATTTAACCCACTACCTTAAAAGGTAGGCAGGAGTGCCCTTCCGTACCCATGCGACCAAACTACAAATTTTCCAGTTGTAAATTTGGGACATGTATGTTAATATCTTGATTGAAGGTCGCACCACTCCCCGCTCCATTTATTCTAAAGTTGTTTACTGAGTATTTCCCCAAGTCTCTCTCGAAAAGAATAGTAAAACTAGTAACATTCGAGAGAAACTTGGGTACTCTAAAGTTGGTATTAGTGGATTAAAGTTTTTCAGGGTTAAATAAGAAACTCATAAAAAGAAAAAAAATTGGTCAGTCAATGGCTATGAGAAAACTAGGCAGCGAGATGAAAAAGAATCACAAAAAAAGAAAGTACTTGATAGCTTGATTTTTTACCTGAATCCATTTACTATTGATTCCCCTCCTGGGATCGATATTGGTTCCTAAAATGTTTCCTGATAATTTTCTTTAATGTATATTTCTGCAATGGAACATCATCAAGATTTGGAAAAATCGGACATATTATCTGGTTCCACGCTGTTGGAGCTGAACATGATATTGAAAATGATCTGTAGTTCGTTGTTGCTAAAGGAACATGAAAATGTTGTACTAGGCGAGTGTTTGCAGGACGATGATATTGAAAGAGTGATGAGATGGCAAATGGTAGTGATTGACTTAAAAATTTTGATAGAATTATAATTTTCTGTTCAGTAATAATATCATTGAGTTTTAACAAGTTTAGTTCAACAAAAAGTCCATTTGTTGGATGGTAAAAAGGTTTCTTCATAATTATTCGAACTGCCCTTTTTTGAAGTTTCATTAGCTTATCTAAATGCGTTTGATAATTGCTTCCCCATACAACTGCACAGTAATTGAAGTATGGTAGCACAAGAGTGTTATATAGACAGATAAGTTCTCGTGATTCTAAATAATATTTTGCTCTACTCATTACTCCCAGATTTCTACTGATCAGAGCTGCCATGTTAGCCACATGAGCATCCCATTTCAAATTATCATCTACCAGGACACCTAAATACTTAACCACTTTTTCTTTTCCTATTTCGACTCAATTCAGTTTTATTTTTATGTCAGTAAAGTCGCTTTTAGAATAAATTTGGTAGTGTGATTTCTCGGCGTTAAGCGATAGACGGTTTGATTGAAACCACTGCGTCACTTTTGGTAGAAGAGTGTTTATTTTTTGTTGCAAAAGGTTTTGATTTTCCGCTGTTACTACAATGGCTGTATCGTCGGCAAAATGATAAAAGACGGCCTGTTCTGAAACACGATATAAATCATTCACATATAGAATAAACAAAAAGTGGGCCCAATATCGAGCCCTGTGGTACTCCCGTGGTGACTATTTTCCGATCTGAGAATATATCTTTAAATTTAGTCAATTGACACTTATTTTTCAGGTATGAACACACAATGTCATAAAGTTTTCCACGAACTCCAAGAAAGTGTAATTTTTCTAAGAGTATTCTGAAACTAACAGTATCAAATGCTTTTTTTAGATCTAGAAAAATTCCACAAGAAATCTCACCTCTTTCTAAACATTCCGTAACAGTGTCATATAAATGGGCAATTGGCATGTAGGAGCTATGTAGCTTACGAAATCCAAATTGTAATTTGTAAAGAATGTTGTTTGCGTCTAAATATTCAACTATGTATTGATGTAATATCTTCTCCAGAATTTTAGAGAAGATTGGAAGTAAAGATATAGGTCGATAATTGTTGAACCTATTCTTGTCTCCAGATTTATGAATCGGAATAATCACCGCAATCTTTAGCAAATCTGGAAATATTCCAGTTGATAAGCAGAGATTAAAGAAGTGTGCCAAATTACTTAAACAACATTGGTATGTCGATTGTAAGATCCTAGAACTTATCCTATCTATTCCTCCTCCAACAGCATTTAAAGACTTTATTATATTTTCGATTTGCTCATTATTTGTTAAGATATTATTCTGAAATACATCATATGTAGGGGGCTGCAAGTAGTCAACTGCGCTTTTGTCCTTAGGAGGAATCTTTTCCTCTCAAGTGGTTCCAACGGAGCTGAAGAAATCATTAAAACCATTTGCAATCTCCTCGTTATCTGTCAGTGTTCCTTGGCTAGTTTTGAATGTTACCGGATAGTCATTATTTTTGTGTTTCTTATTAATTAGTTCATTTAGTAATTTCCATGTTTCTTTTCCATTTCCTTCATTTGCATCAAAAGAGTCTCTATAATATTTTCTCTTTGCTTCTCTTGTAATTCCTGTCAGAACGTTACGGTATCTTTTATATGATTCTTCTAGCTGTTCTAGTTCTGGGTCATTCTGATTTTTAAGCTTTTTTGAAATATACTTTTTGAACATTTTGTTTTTGTGGTTTATGCATGCCAAAATTCTAGGCGATATCCAGGGCTTTATCGCAGTTCTTCTCCTACCTAGAGTAAAGGTTTTCGAAAAATAGTTTATTCCGTTCTGAAATGTATTTATGAGCATTCGACATGCGATATTAGGATCTGTGATTGCATTAAAGTTGTTTAGATTACTAGATATGTATGTTCTCAGTTGGTTAATCCTAGTGTTGTCGAAAACCGTGATACGATTTAGGCATTTGTTTTGTGTGTTTTGAGTGTCTTCCTGAAGAGTCATGAATATAGGTAAATGATCAGAAATGTCGTCTAATATTATACCAGATTGATTAACTAAGTTAATATCACTTGTAAAAAAGTTGTCTAAGAGGGTGGGGTCACTCGTGCCAATTCTTTTCGGTTTTGAAATTGTGGGTAGAAAATTGTACGCAGACATTATATTAAAGAACTTGGAAGACTCCCTATCATTTGGCAGTTTCCAAAAGTTAAAGTCCCCTGCCAAAATCTGCAGCTTATTACTTTCCAGTTTATCGAGGAACTTTTCAACACCTTCCAGGAACACATCGTTATTATAATTTGGGGGTTTATAGACCTCCCCGAAAATAATATTTTGCTGCAGTTCTGACGCATATCAAGAGTTATTCTTCCGTATCACATTCAGCTATTCTCCGGTTCTCTAGACTACGTGCTTTTATATTCTCCGGGGCCTAAAGGATTAAAATTATATCAAAGATTTAGATGTCGACGGACACATTTAATCTGATTGATTGATTCAGTGTTCCGGCCATACGGGGGCGCCCCTGCAGGCGCCCCAACCGCCGCAGGAACATCGCCAACCGTCGCGGGTCCGCCAGCGCCTCCCGGATGGGCGGGTCGTCCCGTCCAAATATGTCCCAGCGCAGGTCAGTGCACGCAGGGCACTGGGTCAGAAGGTGGTGGAGGGCCTCGTCCTCTCCGTCGTCGCATTCCCGGCACATGGTCTCCGGGTCCAGGCCGATCCTCTTTCGGTAGCTGCACAGAAGAAGGGGAGTGGCCAGTGCGCAGGCCTCCACACTCCCCTGCCGTGAAAGGTCCAGACGGTCTTTCAGGGTGGTCCGCCCTTGGACACCGCCACATTTAATCTCGACCACGTTTTATCTCGTACGGATTAACGTTTTATCTCGTTGCTTTACCAGATTAACACGCACATTGACGGGGCTCTGAGCCACCTTCGCTTTGACGGGGGGCGGGTACCCTCCCCCTAAAATCTCGAGAACCACGGTAGGTAGTGAAAAATGGTAAACGGTGTTGGGTAGCCCATACGCTTCTCTATCGAAATATTTTAACCATTTTGTCAGGTCACTTCAATCGGATGAGTTCATTTTGTTCCGACTTATGTTATCTTAAAATTTGTTTGAGGTCAGGTCACTTGACCTGTACTGGTGACCTGACCTGAGATGACCTAACCTTAAAATTTTGACAAAAGTTGTAAAAATGATGAGAGAATGTATGCCATATTCTATCCGAAAAACCAGACGGGGGAAGGGGTGGGTACCCTCCTCCCGTCAATGCACGTGTTAAAACGATTAATTAATCTCGAGACACATTAATCTCGGGATTAACACATTTAATCTCAAAGAGTCACCCTTGTTTTTTTATTGGGTCGGTTTCTGGTTCCTGGTTTGCACCAAAACCGGTCAGGCTTCAAGAATGGCCTTCAGCAAAGGACACAAAAGACATTTTCGAATGGCAAACAGCGTGTCCCGGTGGTAAAAAAAACAGAGGAAATGATCTCCAACAGAGGTAAATCCGACGGACTGAGAACCATTGGAGGGGCTGGAGACAAGCCGGTCCCAATTTGGTACGCCCGTCAGATTAGAAAAATATTTGGGGCTAATATTCCCCTTCCCTCAACTACCCGGACGGAGGGATAACCAGAAGAAATTGTCCTTATAATAGCTTCTTCATCCCATAGGAGGATCCAGGAGGGCAAAGGGGGCACGTGTCCCCCCTCTCTGATCGACTCTCGGTGAACCCTAAAATGTCGCGTCCCATCCCCTCCCCCAGGATGCGAAAATCGGCGCACACCGATAGGATTTAGCATCCATCTGATAGGTTTTGCCGGTCAAAAGTGGCGCCCCCTCTGGTCCGGATGGTGCCCGCCCCGGAAGTTACCCCCCGATCGGCAATCATGGATCTGACTATGCTTCATCCATTAGTACGCATGAACAATCAAGAAGAAAATCAGAAAAATTGTTTTTACAGTAAAAACTTGCACTACCTAGATTCGAACCCTTATTACCTGTGTGAGAGTCGGGAATAGAGGCCACCATACCAGTCCCGCTGTACGACGCCTGGCCGAGTTTAAAACTTTCCTGATTAGTTTTCTAAAGCCGAATGTTTTGGACAAACTAATGTAATTTGCGTATTTTTGAGGCTTAACAAAAATAACTTGAACACTAATACAATATAAAACCATTTTCTACGGCAGAAAAAATCATTTCCAGAACTTAAAACTTTGATTGATAGAATCCTCTATTACCCTGGATAGAATAGAGGTGAAGAGCAGGATACAGCCTGTTATTGATATTGTTAACAATTTTGAATAATTGTTGAGTGGCCTCCCAAAATTTAGCAGAAGATAAAAAATGATTGACGGTACCAGAATCAGGATTTTTCAAATATTAAGAAACCACAATAAAAATTTTTGCGACAATGTCCCTTTAACATGCAGCCCAATGGGGCTGATTGTTAGTAGTTTGCAGAAAGTTGTCGCCTAGATACCGGAAATGTGACAGTCAATTTTTTCGAGAAATACACGATTGTGGACATATTTAAGGCATTAACGATAACGCAGATACTTTATTAAGTACTTCTCTGTCCATTTTTTCAGGTTAAATCATATTTACAGTTTGAGTGTCTTCGATTTATTGGCCCCTATTTCTTCGAATTTAGTATTAAGTACGCCTAAAAGCTACTAATAAAAGTACTAAGTGAGTGAGAAAATAAACATAGCTGGGCAGCAATTCTACTTAAACTGCGCAACAGCGAAAAGACAAGTTAGAAATGTTTATGTGATGTAGAGCCTGCCAAAAATTTAAACAGGCGGGAAGCCACTTATTTTGAGGGCATATTCATTAGGTATATTTAAGATAAGTGCAGGCTAAAACTAGCTAGAACAAATATTGCTCCCCATGGCTAATCTAAGATGAATGTAGGCTATTGTAAGACTGATGCACTTTCCCATATCAAGCTTGGTTTTTCATTCCTTAGCCTGCTTGTGCCTTAGTTTATTTGTGCCCTAGATTGGTTCAATAGATTTGGAGCTGGAGGAAGTTGGGAGAGTTGGTGCCAGCAACAGGCTGGCAACAACAGTGATTCAGGTGAGTTTTCATGATCAAATTATCATATCAATATTGTACAGATAGCAAATGTGTGCTAATGCAGTCCTCCACAAAGTGTTAACACCCACACTGGAGAGGGGCCTGGAACTAACGTGCACTGGAGGGGGCCGAGTAGACTCCCTTCTTATCTCAGAAAATCACTGCAAATCTCAGAAACAAATAGACTTCTAAAAAGCTGGTTGGGGGTGTGTTGCTTACTACCATTGGTGGTAAGCAATGCACAGGACCTGAACTGCATGGAGTTAAAGCAGGATTTTGACTACACTGGATCTTTCTTTGGTATGTGAATTCCAATACCTCTGTACCTATTAGGGCAATAGATATAATTTTACATCTATGCAGGCTAGTTGCCTCAGAGTTTTTACTGCAAAAAGGAATGACCAGGCAGGTAATGATCGTGAGTGGGATGCAAATTTTAAGCATTTGATGTGTTTATAAAAATGCTACCTAAGGTCCACTTTACCAACACATTTTAGGTAGATTCAAATACTATGTTGACATTGACATTTTTGTCCCTTTTGTTGATATGTGAGATAGAAGTTTAAAGGGGGGAAGCTGCGGTTAGGGTTCCCAATTGTGTGTACATGTGTGCTCCCATTAATAGGTATGTTCCCAATAATGACTATTTTCATGATAATTGCTACATGTAATCATGTGGAAAAATACCATAATTGGAAACACTCCTTTCAAAAATGGAAACTTCTTCAAAAAGGAAATGCATGTCATTGGGGGAAACTGCAGTCAGAGTTGCCAATAATAGTTATTTTCATGATAATTGCTACATGTAATCATGTGGAAAAGTACCATAATTGGAAACACTCCTTTCAAAAATGGAAACTTGTTCAAAAAAGGAAATGCATGTCATTGGGGGAAACTGCAGTCAGAGTTGCCAATAATAGTTATGACCCCAATACTGGAAAAAAATGACTCATAATTGAAGATTTTCCTTCCAAAAACAAAAACATGATCTATAAATGAAAACTTACTACTTTCATGGTGTAATGGTTTGGTGCTAGAACCTTGTCTGCTGCAAAAAGTAAGGGACAGGTAGAGGACATTCAGCATATTGGAAATAGTATTCAAGTATATAATTATTATTTCCAGCTCTGTGTGACAGAGGAGGCATACATCGCATTGAGTTTGTGACAGCCAGCATACTTTCTGCACCTCTGCCCACTAAAACCATGTGGTTACCACATGGTTTGCCCACATCGAGCCCTTGCCCGTCGGAGCCCACCTGCACCGCCATTATAATAGCTGTTTTCACAACGTGAATTAAATCTTGGGTGTCTTTTTGAAACGTTTTTTGGTAGCACTGTAATATTGCAACACGACTACCGCGGTATTTATGACGAATAGGTCATATGAGAGGAAACGGTGTTTATGACGGATGCGTCATAAACACCGCCGTTTTTATGACGAATAGGTCATAAATACTGCAAGCGTTTCTAGCGTTGCTGGAGCGGAAATGCGTTTCAGAAAAGAGGTGGACTGAATTAAAGGAAGCTTTCAGCAAGTCTACAGCTTTGGATACGCCATTTTGGGAGCGCATAGGTGAGCGCGAGGGGTTGCTTGATTGCTTCGGCCTGTCTTTCACAATTTACTAGGGATCATTACGGATTTCAATACAGGCTGTAAGCGATTATTTAAAGCATAATCTGAGTATGTAACATTGTATTTTCTACTTAACCCTGGCTGATAGATTTAGAGGTCAGAATGGAAGGTACCTATACGTGTTATGCTCTGTCAAGGGAATTGCATGCCAGATGGAAGGCCACATGATTACCTTGGAATACCCTAGGTGTACAGGTATTTTTAGGTATTCCCGGTGCCTCTCATTTGCACTGTCATTGAGCTAATGATGAGCCATCACCAGACTAAGTCAGGATTTTGTACAATATATCTGCCAAGTGTACGTCAATGTTCTTGAAGCAGGTGGGGAACAGCGAGTTGAGGACCCAGTCCCTACTTTATTGGGTTGTGAACTTTATAAGGCTTGGTACAGTATGTTTATTATATACATTGTGATCAACAGCTTAAGGGATTGAAGCTGGTTCCCACTTTTCCGAAGGTGGGAAGTTTTGACGTCCTGTTGGGGCAGCCTCGAGAGAGGCTGACCTACCAGTTTGGGGCTGCTTTTGCCCCTTTTTGGGGCAGGTAAGAAAATTTTGTGGCAGAAAATGACCCTGAAGTGGACATAGGCATGTGATTTTTGTTTTCCAGATACTCCCCTGTTGTGTAAAATCCAGCCTGCAAAGTATGGCAACAGGCTGGACGAGACACACCAGCCATCTATCTAAAATTCTCTCACCACCAGCCTCCAAGAAGTTGCAGAAATATGTCATATACATGGGAGAAAACGCACCCATTCCTACCCATCCAATGCAATGCTAACTCTTATTACTAAGGGACTTTTTCTCAAGCCACCTCGTCTGTCTTAATAACCATTTAGTATTTGTTTGGTTTAATTGTCACCTTCCTCTCACCAGTCTTACAAATTCGCACCAGGTTGATACAATTTGCACCACTTGCTTCTATCTCTAAGGGCACTCACACTGACGAGATCTCGTCAGAAATGTCATACTTTGCAAACTGGTGTGAAATGAACATTCTTAAAGGGAATTTGGCACCTTGGTCGAATCGTGGAATTTAGTGCAATTACGCGTACTTTTAGCCAAAAAAATGAAACCACTCATGATTTCTGTGAAAAATGTTCAATAAGCTCAATATTTTGTTTTTAACAATACTCCTCTAGGAAAATAAATATCTACCTGTGGATGTCATGATCTGGCAGCCACTACCATACTTGAAACGCTTCAAGGGCTTCGATCAGCCCCTCCAAAGTTAGTTGGCAGCAATATACTGTTACGGCGTACAAATGCGACTGCTCCATAGAGCTTACGTGTTAAATTGCTCATTTTCAACCACGTGCTTGCCACAGCCTATGGCGGTTGGAAGAAATATAACGTCGTCATTGGAAGGCCTGTTCCCTGCCCTTTTCCACTTTCCATTTGGTATTTTTATGTCATATGTACAGAAATGCCTAAAAAAATCTATTTCCGAAAACCATGCAAATGTAAGCCGCAAATTTCCCGGCGTACACCCCGTACGCCGGCGGTCGCGTAGCGCAGCGGTTAGAGCGATAGTCTAGAAACCAGACGATAGTGAGTTCGAATCCCAGTCTCGGCTTCGGCTTTTAACCACTGGGATGGAGCACTGCTAGTGATATGGTTGTTTGGTTGCTGGTTGATATGGTTGTTTTTTTACTCAATCAAGGGAGTGCTTAGAACTCTCCGTGAGCATTCAGATGTTTCATTACATGACCAAAGATAGAGCTGCCACTTTGTTACCCACTTGCCAAATTGGGAGAAGCGGACAATATGGAATACCAATGGGGCAAAGCAAGGAATGGCAGTAGTCATCTAATAATAATAATAATTGTCCGGCTTAATGACACACCAACCGACAATAGAGGAGGCAGCATGGTTCCCTGTTTCGTTTTGGGTTATAATTCCCTTTCTGACCCGCCCCTGCTGATTTTTTGTATCATTTGGGGCGCCTGGACAATATTTTGGCTGTTAGCGAAACCGTTTCAAACAACACCGACTAATATAACAATGATAATAAAACGTCATAGGCGGATCCAGGGGGCGGGCAAGGAGGGCACGTTTTCTCCCCCATGATCAATCCTCGGAACCCCCTGAAATGATCACGGCGCCCCCTAAAATGTCACTTCCCACCCCTTCCCCCTCCCCCAGGATGCGAAAATCGGCACCCACCGATAGGATTTTGCGCCCATCTGATAGGTTTTGCCCGTCAAAAGTGGCGACCCCGGACCGGATGGTGCCCCCCCTCGGGAAGGTGCCCCCCCGATCGGCAATCCTAGATCTGCCTATGTAAAACGTCACCAGGGAAAGGGGGAATTTCTGAAATTGTCTCTGGTCAAATACCAATGGATGAAAAAGGAATCTCTGACCGAACTACTTTTTTAAATATAATAAACGCACGGATGAACTCTGGAAATTTTAGGACCAATACCTGTCCTCAATTTACCGTGTCTGCGTAAAACTGCGTAGATAGTGATAATCTGCAATTTTTACACGGCGGTACTTTTTTGGATATCCACGTTTGCGGGGAAAACATGATTTTTTAGATGCCTCAAATAAAGCTTTCAATATGTTTTTTCATGAAGATGACACGGGAATTGTTCTATGTAGTCTGGCGATAACTTCGCTTTTTCACGAAGCGGGCAAGAAACTTGACAAGAAAAGGAAGCAAACTTAGTCTTAAACCAACATCCAATCATCAATTTCAAAATATACTTAACAAAAATCTGAAGGACATTGGACAAACTCCCTGCATCCACCTGGGGCCCTGGACCAACCCTCCCTGGATCCGCCTACGTCAACCAGAATGCAGAAGTTCAGGCACCTGCGATTTTTTCACACTGCAAACATCCGCATTCAAAAGATACCATCTGAATGCAATATCTACTGATCACTCATAGATAGCTTCCGTGCAGTGGTGGATACGAGGCAGAGGGCTAAGGCCTCAAGCCCCCCCCATGTTTAAGTGCCTATAGCTAATGCATAGGCGGAGACTGATGATAATTTGAGTTTTAGGGCACTTCAGCTGGAGAGGCTATATGTGTTCGTCTGTAACGCATTACATAATTCCGTCATTCCAAGATTGGTTTTATTAGCTAGACTGGCATATACAGAGAGTGCATAGGCGGAGACTGATCTGAGGCATTGGTGGGTGGTGGTCGAGTCCACTAGCCCCCCCCCCACCTCAAAATGAAGTCCTGGATCCACCACTGATTCCACGCAAGTGTATTGCCAAATGTCACAATGCGGTCTTCCTAGCATACACAATAATTTGCCAAATATCTTCAATATTTGATTAACCACCCCACAACGCCGCCAATTGCTCCATTAATGACTATGATAACTTCCTTACACTCGTAAACAATAATCATAAAGTGAACAAACGAAATACGGCTCAAATACCAAACTAAATAGTTTTTTACTTTCTTGCTTTTCAACTACATTTTATCGTTTCATGAGGACATTTTTTTCGTTTTTAATGACGTTTTTCGTTTTCTCCTTTTGCGTAGTGTAGCTTGCCCAATACATTTCAATGGCGCAAACTTGGTTGCAGTGACTAAAAAATGAAAACAACTCATTAAAAAGTGCGCAGTGTAGTCAGTACTTGAAATTCTAAAAGCATAAAGCAAAACCCCAGACCAGGATCAAAAGCTAAAACCCACCCAGTACACTGCCAGAGACACTGCTAAAATGAGCAAAAAAAAAACGCGAAGGGACAGTGCTTTTGCCACGACAGTGCTGTGCAGACAGTGTTGTACTTTTGCCACGGAAAATCGGTGCAAAAGCACAGATGAGACGTGGCATGGTCTGTGCATAAACTAAAACTGTGTGTGTGTGTGAGTGTGTGTGTGTGAACTAAAACTCCATATCTAGACCAAAGCTACAATGAAGGAAACACAAAGGCTAAGCACAGTGCGGAAAAGGATAACAATTAGCTAAAAAAATCAGGAAATGGTAAAACTCAATGTTTCAGTCCAAAAAAATCTTCAGGTGAACTACACTTGCATGCAACTATATGCATCTAGACAAAACTACATGCATCTCTCTTGCGATGCAGCTGAAAATGTGCACACACACAATCCCAACTTGGCAAGACTAATCAGCTTGAGGAATTGCACTTAGATTGAATCCCACTATGTCCAAGTGGGATACCAGTTCTGGTTCAGTACCCACAGACAAAATATTCAAATTTTCTGTCAGGAGTCATGCTATTCTGCCAAATTTTGCAGCTCATTATAAACATATCAAATTTAGTACCTAGTCCTACCTGTTTTTTCTCATCTATTTCTTAACTAATTTGTAACTTAAAGGCTCAGTTTCCATGGGCTAGAGGCGATTCAGATAGAACTGAGATTCAGGATACAGCAATCACGGTTTCGATGGCACTTTGGCTGGATAAAAAGGATCTGTAACCAATAGAAAAATTCAATCTTGAATTTGTCAACATTTCTGGTACACCATTCAAGTTTTCTTTCGCTCTCCCTTCACATATGTAAGTTTTGTTTAAGGGTTAACTGTTCTGTTGATTTTGTTAATGATTTTTTTCTGAAGTGTTGATACAATTTTGTTTTGTTTAGTTTTGTCCAATAAAAAAGAAAGTTATACCCTCTCCAGTCTACTCTCCTTTATCTCTGCACTGTACGGGAAATATTTACCATAACAATGCCAAATCCTGTCAGATCTTGTTGGATGTGGATTTACAAGAATTGGATTGAAAATGGTTACCATTGCCAAAAGCTCTAACCATATTGATTGCATCCGAAAACTATGTGTGGCAACACTCGACTATGAATGGAAACTGGGACTATTTCTTACACCTATAAAAAACAGGTACTGCAACTCAATAACCTATAAAGTCACTCTTAGAAGTTAAGCAGTCTTGACAGCTGGAAATAGCTCACTGCTGGTACCCAAGACACATCACATATGGAAGTTTTTACAAGTTAGCGTCTCAAGAAATCACACTTAATAAGTTTTTGGATCACAGCTGCAACAGGACCAGAAAAAAATATCATTTTCTTTTCCACCTCAGATATAATTTTTTGGATTACTCAATGCTGATGCTGCCTTGATATCAGAGTCCACATGTCACACATCTAGGAGAACACACCAAAAACAAGGAATGTGTTCCACCGTAGACTACAGTTGATGCTGCAGCCGCTCAATAAAAAACATAAACACTACTGAAACCTTGCACAGGTTTAACTGATTTCATCTCACTTCATCTCTATTTTGGTTTACAGAGTGCAATATAGCTGTCGCTAGTCTTCAAACTAAGGCAAACCAGGCAATCAGAGTTGTTAGGTAACCAAAATCATTCAGTGTGGAGTCAGAATGTCTCTTAGTGCTAGTTCATGGTTTGAATTGTCATGCTTCTCATGGTGCTCAAGCTCGCTCGTCACCTTTCCATGACAAGCCCCTATTATTAAAGGGAGATACGCGAAAAAATTTTTATTGGCTAGATCAAAAGTTCACAAAAAGTTGTTTCAGAAGTCATATTCTCATTTTTGCCAATTCGGCCTCCAAATGCCTTAAAGGGACATTGTCGCAAAAATTTTTATTGGCTAGATCAAAAGGTTACAAAAAGTTGTTTCAGAAGTCATATTCTCATTTTTGCAAATTCAGGCTCAAAATGCCTGAAAATCGGCCTCAAGGTCAACACTTATAGACGACTTTACCGAGTCCTTATGGTAACGATAAAGTGACGTAGACCCGGCAATAGCTATCAATTTATATATGAAAAAATGTCAAACATTTCTTTTAAAGCAGTTCAGTAGCTAAAACCTATAACATCAAAAATTATTCTATGAAAATATATTTCCAAAACGCTTTTGAAAGAGAAATATAGGACTTTAAAGAAATACCATCAACCAATCAGAAGCCCAGTCCTTATAGGATCTGGTCACGTGGGCTTATCTTACATCAATGTGATGTCATCATGGCTACCAATGAACTATCGATATTCACCATCTCAAAAACCGCGGCAAACACGAAGATATGAATACACAGGGTACTTTAACTACGGGTACAACCAAGTTTCCTACTAAATATAGTCCTCCCATGATGACGTCACCGCCCTTTCCTACTAAGTTATGGGAGATTCTACTAAGTTTTTGGAAGGATCAGCTGAAACATACCAAGTTTGGGCGTATTTGGCACCAATCTAGTATAAATCGAAATCAACTTGTTTCACCCATTTGACAGTAACCTTGATCTCAACGGCGAGCAGCGTATTTTACGTAAATCTAATGAAAAAATTATAACACTTCAAAGAATTTGTTGAAAGGGCATGCATTTATTTGATCAACTCAGGCCTACATAATAGCCGAGAGAAATAAATTTACCTTCGCTCAAGAGATCACCGGTGTTTATTGTCTTCTGCTGCAGGTACCACCAACAGCCAATCAAAGGTCAGAAATCAACAGCCAATCAAAATCGAGATTAGTCTTACTGCAAACAGCTGTTAGTGCTGAACATGTCCTTATTGTGACACGCTCTGGAAAATTTGTAAAAATAATATTCTTCACTGGAGTTTTTGCAATACGTCTGATGGTTTCACAAATAAAAATATTTTAGCTTTCTGTTCAACCATATAAGTTTTGTTGATACAGTTCTAAAACAGGTTATTTAGAGCTTCGAAAAAGTGCAATTTCTCCAATGCCCTGCATAGTAACTGTACTGCCTCTCCAGCCATGATGACGTAATGCTGCCAAACAACTTGAACGGGGTCTGTGAATACAAATTCTATAACACTAATTAGCGCTGCGGTCAGGCCCGAATACCCTAAAGATTATAATTAATAATTGTTCGTTATTGCATGATTGCATTGCAGCTAAAATGATACAATAAAAAGATACGGGTAGCGCGATCCAGAAGAGCCTTCTTTGAGGCATGAAGAAAGCTTTGGGTGGTTTTTCGGACGAGGAGATTGTCGCCTCTCCGGTCTCGTGGATCAACATATCGTCGGTAATCTGCACGTAGAATATTTTGAGCCTTTGTTGTGGTCAATTGAGATTTTCTTAGAGGTAAAAAATCTATGCGTGAAAAGTTAATGAAACAATTTGAATTTTTGCCATCCATCTTTGCTGGCCACCAATGCTTATTGAGGTTTTGTTTAGTGAGTGTAGTGAGTTAGTCAAACACTAATCCTATCAAGTATGGGCAATGCATTTAATGTTTCTGTTCTGCATTAATTAGGTTCATGAAGTTGCCAAAAAGCAAATTGTATGCTTAATTGATATTTATTCATTTTGGCCCACTGTTAAAGCTGTGGTCTCGTTTCGTCTGTCAACACCAATCAGCGAGCAGCATTGAGTCCCAGTCTGCAAAGTATGGCAGCAGGCTAGACGAGTCACACCAGCCATCTAAAATCATTGCACTGCCAGACACCAAAAATTCACACCAAACTGCTATATACCATAGAGAAAAATGCACCCTTTCCTACCCACACAATGCAATGCTACCTCTTGTATTAGTTAGTTAAATACTTGTTATAAGGTCCCCTCCTGTGTCTTTATAACCATTCAGCCATTATTTGTTTGGTTTTCAGTGTCACCTTCCTTGCACCAATCTGGGAAATTCACACCAGGTTCATGAACTTCACGCCACTCACTCTTGTCTCCTAGGGCACTCACCCTTACGAGATCTCGTTGAAAATGCCATACTTTGCACACTGGATTGAGTCTATGTCACATGGCTATAGCCTCTCCCTGAGAACCAATCTTAGAACCAATTTAGATTTACAGGCTGGCTACCTGCTGTGGTGCTGCTGGAAAAACAGTAACAGCACAACAGTGGTAGCATACTTGTTTTGTGATTGTAGATAAGTATTCTGGTTCATTTTTGTCTGATTAGCCATAGCACATACTAGAGACAGTTGTGGTATTTCTTTTCTAGAGGAGAGGCTCGAGGGCTCGCGGACAAGGCTGTGCTGGCAGACGGAACAAGGCTTATGAGCAGCGTCAATGCCAAAAAGTCCTCATTTTATTGTTGCACAGGTGAACTTGTGTACCAAAATAGGTGAAAATTATTTGGTGATGGCAATTCTCCAATGATTATTTAAGCATATTATTTTTGAATTGCCCATATTCTCTCTCTTTTTGGTCTAACTTTATATTTACAATATTTGTGCACTCTAGTAAAAGTCTATATCAAGCTTGTAATTTGAATTACAAATTTCTACCTGTTACAAATACTGGCTCCGCACAATGTGTGCATGCTAGTGCATTTGCTGCTTAGCTTACCTTCTTTTAAGTATGAAAATGTTTTTGAATAATTTTACAGATTGAAACAGATTTTCCATTTATTTTGGTACCATACAGTACATAGTAGTCAGTGTACTCCTATCTACTTATCAGATCCATTTACTCATATTTCAAGTGCTACTGTTTGTTTCCAGACATGAAAGTGACCGTAGCATGAATTCATCCATCTGCCCTCGGAAAATGCCCATCTGCATTCATGCCCATCTGCAGATGAATTCATCCATCTGCCCTCTGAAAATGCCCATCTGCATGCTTTTTATAATTGATATTAAAAATGAACTGAAGGAAAACTAGGATAAGATGTATTATGATTTGAAACACTAGGAGTGTACCCAATACAACAATATAATTGTGAACAAAGAGTATGGATAGTCATGTAGGAATGACAGGGGGCAGTCTTGGGTGATGCAATTTTTGTGTTTTCCTGGAGGAATATATGAAAGATTAGGCGGGTCGCTTCAAAGAGAAAATTTGTTTACTAGAAAACCTGTCTTTTGTAGCTGCTGTCTATCATCAAGCTATCGTCCCAATGGACCAGCTTGTGTATGATCATTTTGTTTGTTAGTTTGAATGGGATGAACCCAATCAGACCGATTCTCCCATAGACCTGAAATTTGGAATATTTGTTTCCTATTGTGGGCCAGTGTTGAAATAATGTATTGTAATTTATAAAAAAAACATGAATTTGCATGGTTCCACCTGACCCCTCCACAAACCCATGATCTAGACTATAGATCGTCTTTGGGGATGTCTTTGTTCTTGAATATATATATATATATATATATATATATTGCATATGTTTAAAACAAGATTCAGTGATATCTGGTTTGCTTTCATTGTGGGCTTGTGATATCTTATTTGTACCCTTTATTTGGTCCCATTTGTTCCTGCTGTGAAAATATCTTCTAATTTAAGAAGAGCCTAGCCATGTATGTGCGTAAGTGGTGTTTATCGCGGTATATTAAGGCAAATCCTCTGAGGACCTCAGTAAAACATGCCATTAAAAGTATTTTTTAGCCTAAAGGTAAGAAAATTAGTAATGCAAAGGGTCTTTATAGTAAAAAACGAAGTGGTCAGATTTTGTTGGTGGTCTTACGTGCGAAAGTCGGCGAAAATAATAAGTGACACCTCTGTGCTCAGACTATTGCGGTGAACATTTTATCAAACCGTGCAGCACTTATTGTGGAGAGATGCAAAATCTGTTATGCTTTTGATGTACACTCAGTATTTGGTTCGCTCCCAGCCTTCTTAGAATGCACTTCAAGGACTGGAAGCTAGGAGGTGCATACCCACTGGTGGGTTCGGGAAAATTTACTTTCCTCCCAAACTCTGCGATTTTCACCGACCTTTAAAAATGTGTATTCACGATTTTGGACCCTGTCCCCCCCCACAAAAAACATTGGCCTGGATCCGTCACTGACGTACTGAGTTATATCCTCTAGTCCACGTTGCACTCGGAAGACTGCTCGTTGGGGACTCGCAGACCTGATTGTTGCACGCGTTTCTCACCTGCCGAGGGTTATCACTCGCTTGTAATTTCCTGGTAGGTTATATGTTCTCATGTTTTTGTGAGATTGAATATAAGCCTCATTGATCAACTGATATCTGTTGGTTTTTAAAAGTAGATGAATTTTGCATTGCGTAGCCGAGGAGCATGATTATAAATTGGTAAGATGTTTCATGGCTTTGCCTCTCGAATTCTTGACGCAAAATGGAGCCTGTGATCACACTGTGATCACATATTCGGGCACAGCCCCTCGTCAGAATCCTCATAATACAATAAGCGAAAACTTTTGGTCATAGTGTGACCAAGGCTTGAAATTTAGATCTGATTTGGAAATCGAATGCTGGAATAATGCAGTTCAGTACTGGAATATTCAAATATTGGAACTCGATTCGAGGTTATTCTAGCACTCTGACTAAAAATGTATGTGTTCACCTATTATATTATGATAATTTTGGTGAAGGGATGTACCTGAATATTGATCAGTGTATTAGCCCCATTTTGGAACTATGATTCGAGGAGGCTGGTCATGAAATATCTTATCAACGTAGATAATCTAATAAACAATCTAATAAAAATAACGGTTAATATACTATTTTATATAATGATATGATGTTATATGAAGTGCTTCTGGAATTGTTTGTTCTATTATGAGAAAGGACCGTTTCCGAACTCCGAAGTATTAAAAATAAACGCTTATCATTTTCATAAACAAATGTCACTCATGAGGCTAGCAGCTTGCTTGTCTTAAAGCTGCGATGCGTCTTCTTAGGTTTAGACTCTGTGACTACCAATGTTAAGATTAATTATAGAATCCTTTTTATTTAATACGAACTGTTCCAGGCTATAATTTTGAGGTATATTTTCTTGATGTGCCCTGATCGGAAACTAACTCAACTTGAAGTAAAAAACAATTTATTCTTAAATCTTGTATATCTATATACGAAAAAATTAGAAAGAGCTACCACCACGGAGAGAGGAGTGAGGTGGCCAGTCCATCTCCAATCTGCAACACACAACAAACGTTCCCCCTGAAACAAAAAGTGATCAGGTTTGGGTTCGTGGTGCGTTCCACACTTTTGTTAGTTCATCCAAGGATCGTGGTGGCTGCTCTCTGGTTCCCCAGTTCTGACGCATATCAAGAGTTATTCTTCCGTATCACATTCAGCTATTCTCCGGTTCTCTAGACTACGTGTTTTTATATTCTCCGGTGACCAAAGAATTACAATTATATCACAGATTTAGATGTCGACGGACACATTTAATCTGATTGATTGATTGAGTGTTCCGGCCATATGGGAGGGGGGCCCTGCAGGCGCCCCAACCGCCGCGGGAACATCGCCAGCCGTCGTGGGTCCGCCAGCGCTTCCCGGATGGGCGGGTCGTCCCGTCCAAATATGTCCCAGCGCAGGTCAGCGCACGCAGGGCACCGGGTCAGAAGGTGGTGGAGGATCTCGTCCTCTCCATCGTCGCATTCCTGTAACGTGGCCTCCGGGTTCAGGCCGATCCTCTTTCGGTAGCTGCACAGGAGAAAGGAGTGGCCAATGCGCAGGCGCTCCACCTCCACACTCTCCTGCCGTGAAAGGCCCAGGCGGTCTTTCAGGGTGGTCCGCCCTGGGAGACCGCCACATTTAATCTCGAACACGTTTTATCTCGTATGGATTAACGTTTTGTCTCGTTGTTTTACCAGATTAACACGCACATCGACGGGGCTCTGAGCCACCTTCGCTTTGACAGGGGGCGCGGGTACCCCTAAAATCTCCAGAACCAGGGTAGGTAGTGAAAAATGGTAAACGGCTTTGGGTAGCCCATACGCTTTTCCATCGAAATATTTTAACCATTTTGTCAGGTCACTTCAATCGGATGAGTTCACTTTGTTCCGACTTATGTTGTCTTAAACTTTGAGGTCAGATCACTTGACCTGTACTGGTGACCTGACCTGAGATGACCTAACCTTAAAATTTTGACAAAAGTTGTAAAAATGATGAGAGAAGGTATGTCAAGTTTTTAACCCGAGTTTATTTTTAACCCGAGTGTGTTAAGTACCTACCTAATAAATGTGTGATGGCTTAAATTCCGTGGCGGCGCCCCTGCCTAGTTTTCTTTGCCTAGTGTTAGGAGTGTATGTTTTACCATGTACTGCGTTTTTACTGTTAATATATGCGTATGGATACAAGTGCAGCGGCGCGTAGCGCCGCCGTTTTTATGTTCTATCCGAAAAACCAGACGGGGGGCGGGTACCCGCCTCCCGTCAATGCGCGTGTTAACCCGCGCCCCACCGGGGGTCCGGCGCCACCTTCGCCCAACCGGGGGGCCATCGATGGCCCCCTCTAACTCCGAAAATATGGGCGTTAGCGCAAATCTGCAAAGTGCACTAGAAAGCTCGCGTGAATTCAGTAAGAAATTACTTCACATGTTTTAGTGTTCAGGTCAATGGTTTGACCTCCAGAGATCAAATTAAGTCAAGATCGGCTATTTTCACTCAAATATGCAATGCTTAAGCAAACTGGGCATAACTCTTATGTCCTTAGAGCTATTGAGGTGTGGGAAAGTATATTTGATAGGAAATTGCCAGTACTTTTTCTGCTATGGAAACGTAAAGACCTCCCGCCAGTAGTTTGACCTCCAGAGGTCACCTCGTGACCTAGTATGACCTGAGGTCTCGAAAGGTCAGGAAGTGACCTTGCCGTATATTAAATGAAAGCCAATGACGAGACAAACACGATGGTGTTTGTTTCAGCGCTCTAGCTTATACAGGTCAAAGTTATTGTCAAAATACTGTTTTTGACCCCTGGTGACCTTGGATGACCTTGGGGATGTCAAAGGGCAAATATGGCCCCTGGAATCCGTGAAAGGGTGTCCAAAAACGCTTTTCTGATCAAGCTGAGCATTTTCAATCGTTTTTGTGACTTTTAGATCATAAGACAGCTTTTCCCATGCTTTTTCAATGGGAGAGGTCACCTCGTGACCTGACCTCAGGGCACGAAATCGAAAAATCCCGGATATACACCTTGTAGACCCTGGAGGGGTCATAAAGTGTAGGAAGTTTCAAATCGATCGACTCCGAAATGTAGCTCTTACAGAGCTCTAAAGCTGAAGTGAGGTGACCTTGGTTGAACTCGTCTGGTGACCTGACCTTGGGTGACCTGGGGTAAAAAATTTCAGGGATGGTGGGAAAATGATGCAGTGAGAGGTAGAGCCCTCAACCACGGTGCTGCGCCTCATCGTCTTTCTGCTATCCCGGAAAAACCTTAGGGGGCCATCGATGGCCCCCGGTGGGGCGAGGGTTAAACGATTATAATCTCGAAGAGCCACCCCTGCTTTTTATTTAGCCGGTTTCTGGTTCTTGGTTTGCACGAAAACCGGTCAGCCTTCAAGAATGGCCTTCAGCAAAGGACACAAAAGACATTTTCGAACGGCGAACAGCGTGTCCCGCTGGTCAGAAAACAGGGGAACTGGTCTCCAATAGAGGGAAATCCGACGGATTGAGAACCATTGCAGGGAGCTGGAGACAAGCCGGTTCCAGTTTGGTACGCCGGTCAGATTAGAAAAATATTTGGGGCTAATATTCCCTTTCCCTCAACTACCCGGACGGAGGGATAACCAGAAGAAATTGTCCTTATAATAGCTTCTTCATCCCATAGGAGGATCCAGGAGGGCAAAGGGGGCACGTGTCCCCCTCTCTGATCGACTCTCGGTGAACCCTAAAATGTCGCGTCCCATCCCCTCCCCCAGGATGCGAAAATCGGCGCACACCGATAGGATTTAGCATCCATCTGATAGGTTTTGCCGGTCAAAGGTGGCGCCCCCCTGGTCCGGATGGTGCCCTCCCCGGAAGTTACCCCTCCCCGATCGGCAATCATGGATCCGACTATGCTTCATCCATTAGTACGCATGAATAAACAAGAAGAAAATCAGAAAATTTGTTTTTACAGTAAAAACTTCCACGACCTAGATTCGAACCCGTATTACCCGTGAGAGAGTCGGGCATGGAGGCCACTATACCATCCCCGCTGTACGACACCTGCCCGATTTTAAAACTTTCCTGATTAGTTTTCTCAAGCCGAATGTTTTGGACAAACTAATCTAATATTTGTATTTTTTAAGGGTTAATAAAAATAAATTGAATACGAATACAGCATAAAAACATTTTCTATCCTCAAAAAATCATTTATAGAACTTAAAACTTGGATTGATAGAATAGAGGTGAAGAGCAGGTTACAGCCTATTATTGATATTGTTAGCAAATTTGAATAATTGTTGAGTGGCCTCCAAAAATTTAGCTGAAGTTAAAGAAATGATTGATAGTACCAGAATCACGATTTTTCAAATATTAAGAAACCACAATAAAAATTTTTGCGACAATGTCCCTTTAAAGTAATAAACGTTGTAGAATAATAATTCAGATTGGAATTCATTCTGAAAAATCTATGGAAACTGGACATGATTACCTTTTTCTCTTAAATAGTTCTTTTAATAGTTCTTGATGCCAGCTAAGTTTTGATTGTTGGTAAGCAACAGTTCATCGCAACTTGAGCTACCAGACTGCTACCAAAGCTGAACCATTCCTCTGTCGGCCAAACCTCCAAAATTACCGCTCTGCAACTGACGCCGACGGTCGCCGACGGATGGCGACCGTCGGCGACCGTTTGGTTAGGACACAGGGTAATAATAGACTAAAAATCCAGGGGCCCAGATCCCCCAAAAACTCTGTAAATATTCTATAAAAATATAAAAATTCTGTACAGGCTCCAAAATGCCCGCTTGTATGTCTTTCTCTAACTGTCGTTCCACTTGTGCCCGATACGCGTATGGCAGCGACCTAGCCCGAAAAAAACTCGGCGGAACTGAGCGATTAATTTCCAATTTTACCTCCACACCTTTTAGCTCACCCAGACCGGGTTCAAAAACGCGGCGATATTTGCTCTTCAGTTGCTGCAAATCGGCATTGACAACAGCCTTCACTTCCTGCCAGTTCAGACGAATCACCTGGAGCCAATCCCTTCCCAGGAGATTTGACCTCTTACCCTTCACCACAATTACTTTCAAGTTCCGGTGGACAGTGTCTGAGTACTTCACCGAGGTACGGAATTCCCCCAGAACTGGAATCATGTCCTTAGTGTAGGCACGTAACTTAACACTGCATGGCTTGAACTGTGGGCGAATATTCAAAGAAAATACGTGTTCTCCCCAATCAAAGTGTAACGGGAGCCGGTGTCAACCTCCATTTCAACACTGGTGCATTGAAACTTAACAGTGCAGGTAATGGGCGGAGTGCGATCTTGTATATAGGATCACAATGTAAAGATATATGTTGTGACATATATACAACATGCCCAGTGCGGAGAACGACTACTGATGATCGATTTCACGAGAAAGATCATTTATGAAGATGAAAAATATAAGATGGATTCCGATGTTCCGTTGGAATACAACTTTCCCCACCAGCATCGCAGGCTGCATTTTTGATAGCACTATTGCATCTGAATACTTGATATAGGAGGCCTTTGGACTGTCATGCCAGGGCATGACATTAACCAGAAGAAACGAAAAAAGAAGCCCTGCTTATCAATATTTGACCGCAAGTAGTATGTCGATGCATTGAAATATTTACTGTGCTGGTCCCATTGAGATTAAATTGTTCAGTGAAAAATATACACCTTTTTCACCTCTTGTGAATCACTTTTACTTTGCTGTATCTTATGGACTGCATCGCAGCATAAATATGAAGTAATGCAATAAGTTATCTTGCAGGTATGCACCCACATTGCAAATCATCCATTACGTCTGAGGACACCGCTTGGTAAAATACTAAGTGGTAGGTTGAATGCAGAATATCACTATAACACTGTGAAAGCCGTATTTGTTGATAGTTTCCTCTTCTTTGAGCACTTCATAAGGACTCTGCTTCACACTTTGGCTGGAAGTGCCCAGCACATCATTGGGGGGGCGACGGAGCACCCAGTAAGAGATAGAAATCTACACCCCTGGAGTTTTGTTAGGCACGACACCGCACTGTATGGAGGTAAAGTGGCTGCTCTCCTCGTCCTGTGGCATTAGCCAGACTACTGCTGCTGTGTGGTTTTCATATTTGCATCATTACATACATCATCCAAAATTATAAAACCCGGTTACCCGGTATAAATAAAAAACCCGGTATAAAACCCTGGTCATTTCTGCCATACATAAATTGGGTCACTTTGTCCATTACACCATAACCTGGGAAATCCTAGCGAAGTGTTCACTTTTATGCAGACTCATTGGAACTCTCACGGCATTCTGCGTAAGTCTATCCAGTTCCACTGAGATAATCCTATTGCTTGGACGTCTGTCTCGATTTTCAAAGTTAGGTATGTTATCGTCTTGGTTCTAAGCCACTATGTGACGTTCCTCCATTAATGTGCCTTCTATTGGTCTTTTGTTAATCACGTCACTGTAATGGGTTAAAGTAATGTGGCTTCTTGCCTCACCCTGCGGATCTGTACAGCCTGCAACACTGATTTCCGGTCCTTGATGCCAGGGAGGTGGAAGACTGGGTGGTAGAGGTGGAACAGCGACCGCCGATGTCACCGGACTGAAGTGGTCTGCTTCTACAGGTGGCCACATGACAAACAGAGGAGATAGTGCACCGCACACTGAAGAAGACAATGACGGCAAGGCTGATCCTGCGTGCAGAAGTCTCGGACGTGTCGGTATGGGCGCGATGACGTTGTCGATGTGAAACGACTTCGTGACTCTCTCTTCACAGATTCCGACGTCGGAACACATATGATGGTGATAAGACGGCAGCATCTGTGTTGACGAGACTACGCTTGGGGTGAATGCAGTGGCGGGCGGTGGCGGCATGCTGCACAGCCGTGTGGGGACCAGGGGTTGCCAAGGCCTGTGTGACCAAAGTCGCGGCCACACAGGAGCAGGAAGCCGATCCCATCTCACCGGTGGACGAAGAAGCCTCGGCGGCGGCACGAAGTTGTCCAGTCTCTGCCGCTCCTCCTTCCCCAGCCTGAACCTTCTGCGCCGGCGAAGAGGAGAGCCGTGCTCGAACATGTTGAGCGCACGGGGGTGGAGAGTCCAGAGGGCACCCTTCCCTGGTCGGTCGGGCCGGCGTGGCAGCTTCACGAAGCAGTCGTTGAAGCTGAGGTTGTGCCGGAGGGAGTTCTGCCAGCGCTTGCAATCGGCTCGGTAGTAGGGAAGCGCTGCTGTATGAAGCGGTATATGTCGCGCAGGGCGAGCATCTTCTCCGGGGACGCCCAGATTGCCATAGCCGTCAGAGAGATGTAAGAGAAGGGTGGCTTCTGAGGTTCTTCGCTGGCGGTCGCTGATGAATCAGAACCCGGCATTTCGGATCAGTGTGGAGATTCTCTGGATTGTTTGCGTCGCCAGGGGCGCGACAGAGCACACTGGCAAACAGTGGTTAGTTCTCGCTAGCTTGCCTGCTTTGCCTGCAAAGCCACTCTGTTCCGTAAAGCAGCACGCTCCTGCCGTGTCTCCTGATGCACCGTACCGACCGACGATCCGCGCTTCTCCGAGACAGTTTGAAGTAGTCAGGCTGCCCTGGAAAGGATATCTGCCACTCAGAAGCTCCTCCCCCTTCATGCTCATCGAGCAGCTTCTCAGAACTCGAGCAGGAGGGAGGAGCCAAACCTGCTCCGGTGGGCGGTGAAATGCTGTCAGTGGTCACCGGCCGGACGGGGGCGGAGCTGAGCGAAACTGCTGGAATGGGCTGAAAGGAAGGTGGGGAATGTTTGGCCTGAAAATTAGTGATTCAGGAAAGCCATGGGTTTGGTCTTAATATAGACCAAAAGCTTGCGCAAATTGAGCTGATTTGCGGTCTACATCTTTGCGAGAATCTACTGGAAGTCTATAAGGGATGCGATTCTGTCAGCGTGTCTTTTACGGTTCTGATAATCACTCATGGGCCATCGGCGTCATTAGCAGAATTTTACCCATACAGTTGCAAACATAAAACCGTTTCATGTCAATTGAGTTTTTTGGGGATCTGGGCCCCTGGATTTTTAGTCTATTATTACCCTGTGTCCTAACCAAACGGTCGCCGACGGTCGCCATCCGTCGGCGACCGTCGGCGTCAGTTGCAGAGCGGTAATTTTGGAGGTTTGGCCGACAGAGGAATGGTTCAGCTTTGGTAGCAGTCTGGTAGCTCAAGTTGCGATGAACTGTTGCTTACCAACAATCAAGACTTAGCTGGCATCAAGAACTATTAAAAGAACTATTTAAGAGAAAAAGGTAATCATGTCCAGTTTCCATAGATTTTTCAGAATGAATTCCAATCTGAATTATTATTCTACAACGTTTATTACTTTAAAGGGACATTGTCGCAAAAATTTTTATTGTGGTTTCTTAATATTTGAAAAATCGTGATTCTGGTACTATCAATCATTTCTTTAACTTCAGCTAAATTTTTGGAGGCCACTCAACAATTATTCAAATTTGCTAACAATATCAATAATAGGCTGTAACCTGCTCTTCACCTCTATTCTATCAATCCAAGTTTTAAGTTCTATAAATGATTTTTTGGGGGTAGAAAATGTTTTTATGCTGTATTCGTATTCAATTTATTTTTATTAACCCTTAAAAAATACATATATTAGACTAAATTGTCCAAAACATTCGGCTTGAGAAAACTAATCAGGAAAGTTTTAAAATCGGGCAGGTGTCGTACAGCGGGGATGGTATAGTGGCCTCCATGCCCGACTCTCTCACGGGTAATACGGGTTCGAATCTAGGTCGTGGAAGTTTTTACTGTAAAAACAAATTTTCTGATTTTCTTCTTGTTTATTCATGCGTACTAATGGATGAAGCATAGTCGGATCCATGATTGCCGATCGGGGAGGGGTAACTTCCGGGGAGGGCACCATCCGGACCAGGGGGGCGCCACCTTTGACCGGCAAAACCTATCAGATGGACGCTAAATCCTATCGGTGTGCGCCGATTTTCGCATCCTGGGGGAGGGGATGGGACGCGACATTTTAGGGTTCACCGAGAGTCGATCAGAGAGGGGGGAGGGGGCACGTGCCCCCTTTGCCCTCCTGGATCCTCCTATGGGATGAAGAAGCTATTATAAGGACAATTTCTTCTGGTTATCCCTCCGTCCGGGTAGTTGAGGGAAAGGGAATATTAGCCCCAAATATTTTTCTAATCTGACCGGCGTACCAAACTGGAACCGGCTTGTCTCCAGCTCCCTGCAATGGTTCTCAATCCGTCGGATTTCCCTCTATTGGAGACCAGTTCCCCTGTTTTCTGACCAGCGGGACACGCTGTTCGCCGTTCGAAAATGTCTTTTGTGTCCTTTGCTGAAGGCCATTCTTGAAGGCTGACCGGTTTTCGTGCAAACCAAGAACCAGAAACCGGCTAAATAAAAAGCACGGGTGGCTCTTCGAGATTATAATCGTTTAACCCTCGCCCCACCGGGGGCCATCGATGGCCCCCTAAGGTTTTTCCGGGATAGCAGAAAGACGATGAGGCGCAGCACCGTGGTTGAGGGCTCTACCTCTCACTGCATCATTTTCCCACCATCCCTGAAATTTTTTACCCCAGGTCACCCAAGGTCAGGTCACCAGACGAGTTCAACCAAGGTCACCTCACTTCAGCTTTAGAGCTCTGTAAGAGCTACATTTCGGAGTCGATCGATTTGAAACTTCCTACACTTTATGACCCCTCCAGGGTCTACAAGGTGTATATCCGGGATTTTTCGATTTCGTGCCCTGAGGTCAGGTCACGAGGTGACCTCTCCCATTGAAAAAGCATGGGAAAAGCTGTCTTATGATCTAAAAGTCACAAAAACGATTGAAAATGCTCAGCTTGATCAGAAAAGCGTTTTTGGACACCCTTTCACGGATTCCAGGGGCCATATTTGCCCTTTGACATCCCCAAGGTCATCCAAGGTCACCAGGGGTCAAAAACAGTATTTTGACAATAACTTTGACCTGTATAAGCTAGAGCGCTGAAACAAACACCATCGTGTTTGTCTCGTCATTGGCTTTCATTTAATATACGGCAAGGTCACTTCCTGACCTTTCGAGACCTCAGGTCATACTAGGTCACGAGGTGACCTCTGGAGGTCAAACTACTGGCGGGAGGTCTTTACGTTTCCATAGCAGAAAAAGTACTGGCAATTTCCTATCAAATATACTTTCCCACACCTCAATAGCTCTAAGGACATAAGAGTTATGCCCAGTTTGCTTAAGCATTGCATATTTGAGTGAAAATAGCCGATCTTGACTTAATTTGACCTCTGGAGGTCAAACCATTGACCTGAACACTAAAACATGTGAAGTAATTTCTTACTGAATTCACGCGAGCTTTCTAGTGCACTTTGCAGATTTGCGCTAACGCCCATATTTTCGGAGTTAGAGGGGGCCATCGATGGCCCCCGGTTGGGCGAAGGTGGCGCCGGACCCCCGGTGGGGCGCGGGTTAACACGCGCATTGACGGGAGGCGGGTACCCGCCCCCCGTCTGGTTTTTCGGATAGAACATAAAAACGGCGGCGCTACGCGCCGCCGCACTTGTATCCATACGCATATATTAACAGTAAAAACGCAGTACATGGTAAAACATACACTCCTAACACTAGGCAAAGAAAACTAGGCAGGGGCGCCGCCACGGAATTTAAGCCATCACACATTTATTAGGTAGGTACTTAACACACTCGGGTTAAAAATAAACTCGGGTTAAAAACTTGACATACCTTCTCTCATCATTTTTACAACTTTTGTCAAAATTTTAAGGTTAGGTCATCTCAGGTCAGGTCACCAGTACAGGTCAAGTGATCTGACCTCAAAGTTTAAGACAACATAAGTCGGAACAAAGTGAACTCATCCGATTGAAGTGACCTGACAAAATGGTTAAAATATTTCGATGGAAAAGCGTATGGGCTACCCAAAGCCGTTTACCATTTTTCACTACCTACCCTGGTTCTGGAGATTTTAGGGGGTACCCGCGCCCCCTGTCAAAGCGAAGGTGGCTCAGAGCCCCGTCGATGTGCGTGTTAATCTGGTAAAACAACGAGACAAAACGTTAATCCGTACGAGATAAAACGTGTTCGAGATTAAATGTGGCGGTCTCCCAGGGCGGACCACCCTGAAAGACCGCCTGGGCCGTTCACGGCAGGAGAGTGTGGAGGTGGAGCGCCTGCGCATTGGCCACTCCTTTCTCCTGTGCAGCTACCGAAAGAGGATCGGCCTGAACCCGGAGGCCACGTTACAGGAATGCGACGATGGAGAGGACGAGATCCTCCACCACCTTCTGACCCGGTGCCCTGCGTGCGCTGACCTGCGCTGGGACATATTTGGACGGGACGACCCGCCCATCCGGGAAGCGCTGGCGGACCCACGACGGCTGGCGATGTTCCCGCGGCGGTTGGGGCGCCTGCAGGGCCCCCCCTCCCATATGGCCGGAACACTCAATCAATCAATCAGATTAAATGTGTCCGTCGACATCTAAATCTGTGATATAATTGTAATTCTTTGGTCACCGGAGAATATAAAAACACGTAGTCTAGAGAACCGGAGAATAGCTGAATGTGATACGGAAGAATAACTCTTGATATGCGTCAGAACTGGGGAACCAGAGAGCAGCCACCACGATCCTTGGATGAACTAACAAAAGTGTGGAACGCACCACGAACCCAAACCTGATCACTTTTTGTTTCAGGGGGAACGTTTGTTGTGTGTTGCAGATTGGACTGGCCACCTCACTCCTCTCTCCGTGGTGGTAGCTCTTTCTAATTTTTTCGTATATAGATATACAAGATTTAAGAATAAATTGTTTTTTACTTCAAGTTGAGTTAGTTTCCGATCAGGGCACATCAAGAAAATATACCTCAAAATTATAGCCTGGAACAGTTCGTATTAAATAAAAAGGATTCTATAATTAATCTTAACATTGGTAGTCACAGAGTCTAAAACCTAAGAAGACGCATCGCAGCTTTAAGACAAGCAAGCTGCTAGCCTCATGAGTGACATTTGTTTATGAAAATGATAAGCGTTTATTTTTAATACTTCGGAGTTCGGAAACGGTCCTTTCTCATAATAGAACAAACAATTCCAGAAGCACTTCATATAACATCATATCATTATATAAAATAGTATATTAACCGTTATTTTTATTAGATTGTTTATTAGATTATCTACGTTGATAAGATATTTCATGACCAGCCTCCTCGAATCATAGTTCCAAAATGGGGCTAATACACTGATCAATATTCAGGTACATCCCTTCACCAAAATTATCATAATATAATAGGTGAACACATACATTTTTAGTCAGAGTGCTAGAATAACCTCGAATCGAGTTCCAATATTTGAATATTCCAGTACTGAACTGCATTATTCCAGCATTCGATTTCCAAATCAGATCTAAATTTCAAGCCTTGGTCACACTATGACCAAAAGTTTTCGCTTATTGTATTATGAGGATTCTGACGAGGGGCTGTGCTCGAATATGTGATCACAGTGTGATCACAGGCTCCATTTTGCGTCAAGAATTCGAGAGGCAAAGCCATGAAACATCTTACCAATTTATAATCATGCTCCTCGGCTACGCAATGCAAAATTCATCTACTTTTAAAAACCAACAGATATCAGTTGATCAATGAGGCTTATATTCAATCTCACAAAAACATGAGAACATATAACCTACCAGGAAATTACAAGCGAGTGATAACCCTCGGCAGGTGAGAAACGCGTGCAACAATCAGGTCTGCGAGTCCCCAACGAGCAGTCTTCCGAGTGCAACGTGGACTAGAGGATATAACTCAGTACGTCAGTGACGGATCCAGGCCAATGTTTTTTGTGGGGGGGGACAGGGTCCAAAATCGTGAATACACATTTTTTAAAGGTCGGTGAAAATCGCAGAGTTTGGGAGGAAAGTAAATTTTCCCGGAACCCACCAGTGGGTATGCACCTCCTAGCTTCCAGTCCTTGAAGTGCATTCTAAGAAGGCTGGGAGCGAACCAAATACTGAGTGTACATCAAAAGCATAACAGATTTTGCATCTCTCCACAATAAGTGCTGCACGGTTTGATAAAATGTTCACCGCAATAGTCTGAGCACAGAGGTGTCACTTATTATTTTCGCCGACTTTCGCACGTAAGACCACCAACAAAATCTGACCACTTCGTTTTTTACTATAAAGACCCTTTGCATTACTAATTTTCTTACCTTTAGGCTAAAAAATACTTTTAATGGCATGTTTTACTGAGGTCCTCAGAGGATTTGCCTTAATATACCGCGATAAACACCACTTACGCACATACATGGCTAGGCTCTTCTTAAATTAGAAGATATTTTCACAGCAGGAACAAATGGGACCAAATAAAGGGTACAAATAAGATATCACAAGCCCACAATGAAAGCAAACCAGATATCACTGAATCTTGTTTTAAACATATGCAATATATATATATATATATATATATATATATATATTCAAGAACAAAGACATCCCCAAAGACGATCTATAGTCTAGATCATGGGTTTGTGGAGGGGTCAGGTGGAACCATGCAAATTCATGTTTTTTTTATAAATTACAATACATTATTTCAACACTGGCCCACAATAGGAAACAAATATTCCAAATTTCAGGTCTATGGGAGAATCGGTCTGATTGGGTTCATCCCATTCAAACTAACAAACAAAATGATCATACACAAGCTGGTCCATTGGGACGATAGCTTGATGATACACAGCAGCTACAAAAGACAGGTTTTCTAGTAAACAAATTTTCTCTTTGAAGCGACCCGCCTAATCTTTCATATATTCCTCCAGGAAAACACAAAAATTGCATCACCCAAGACTGCCCCCTGTCATTCCTACATGACTATCCATACTCTTTGTTCACAATTATATTGTTGTATTGGGTACACTCCTAGTGTTTCAAATCATAATACATCTTATCCTAGTTTTCCTTCAGTTCATTTTTAATATCAATTATAAAAAGCATGCAGATGGGCATTTTCAGAGGGCAGATGGATGAATTCATCTGCAGATGGGCATGAATGCAGATGGGCATTTTCCGAGGGCAGATGGATGAATTCATGCTACGGTCACTTTCATGTCTGGAAACAAACAGTAGCACTTGAAATATGAGTAAATGGATCTGATAAGTAGATAGGAGTACACTGACTACTATGTACTGTATGGTACCAAAATAAATGGAAAATCTGTTTCAATCTGTAAAATTATTCAAAAACATTTTCATACTTAAAAGAAGGTAAGCTAAGCAGCAAATGCACTAGCATGCACACATTGTGCGGAGCCAGTATTTGTAACAGGTAGAAATTTGTAATTCAAATTACAAGCTTGATATAGACTTTTACTAGAGTGCACAAATATTGTAAATATAAAGTTAGACCAAAAAGAGAGAGAATATGGGCAATTCAAAAATAATATGCTTAAATAATCATTGGAGAATTGCCATCACCAAATAATTTTCACCTATTTTGGTACACAAGTTCACCTGTGCAACAATAAAATGAGGACTTTTTGGCATTGACGCTGCTCATAAGCCTTGTTCCGTCTGCCAGCACAGCCTTGTCCGCGAGCCCTCGAGCCTCTCCTCTAGAAAAGAAATACCACAACTGTCTCTAGTATGTGCTATGGCTAATCAGACAAAAATGAACCAGAATACTTATCTACAATCACAAAACAAGTATGCTACCACTGTTGTGCTGTTACTGTTTTTCCAGCAGCACCACAGCAGGTAGCCAGCCTGTAAATCTAAATTGGTTCTAAGATTGGTTCTCAGGGGAGAGGCTATAGCCATGTGACATAGACTCAATCCAGTGTGCAAAGTATGGCATTTTCAACGAGATCTCGTAAGGGTGAGTGCCCTAGGAGACAAGAGTGAGTGGCGTGAAGTTCATCAACCTGGTGTGAATTTCCCAGATTGGTGCAAGGAAGGTGACACTGAAAACCAAACAAATAATGGCTGAATGGTTATAAAGACACAGGAGGGGACCTTATAACAAGTATTTAACTAACTAATGCAAGAGGTAGCATTGCATTGTGTGGGTAGGAAAGGGGCATTTTTCTCTATGGTATATAGCAGTTTGGTGTGAATTTTTGGTGTCTGGCAGTGCAATGATTTTAGATGGCTGGTGTGACTCGTCTAGCCTGCTGCCATACTTTGCAGACTGGGACTCAATGCTGCTCGCTGATTGGTGTTGACAGACGAAACGAGACCACAGCTTTAACAGTGGGCCAAAATGAATAAATATCAATTAAGCATACAATTTGCTTTTGGCAACTTCATGAACCTAATTAATGCAGAACAGAAACATTAAATGCATTGCCCATACTTGATAGGATTAGTGTTTGACTAACTCACTACACTCACTAAACAAAACCTCAATAAGCATTGGTGGCCAGCAAAGATGGATGGCAAAAATTCAAATTGTTTCATTAACTTTTCACGCATAGATTTTTTACCTCTAAGAAAATCTCAATTGACCACAACAAAGGCTCAAAATATTCTACGTGCAGATTACCGACGATATGTTGATCCACGAGACCGGAGAGGCGACAATCTCCTCGTCCGAAAAACCACCCAAAGCTTTCTTCATGCCTCAAAGAAGGCTCTTCTGGATCGCGCTACCCGTATCTTTTTATTGTATCATTTTAGCTGCAATGCAATCATGCAATAACGAACAATTATTAATTATAATCTTTAGGGTATTCGGGCCTGACCGCAGCGCTAATTAGTGTTATAGAATTTGTATTCACAGACCCCGTTCAAGTTGTTTGGCAGCATTACGTCATCATGGCTGGAGAGGCAGTACAGTTACTATGCAGGGCATTGGAGAAATTGCACTTTTTCGAAGCTCTAAATAACCTGTTTTAGAACTGTATCAACAAAACTTATATGGTTGAACAGAAAGCTAAAATATTTTTATTTGTGAAACCATCAGACGTATTGCAAAAACTCCAGTGAAGAATATTATTTTTACAAATTTTCCAGAGCGTGTCACAATAAGGACATGTTCAGCACTAACAGCTGTTTGCAGTAAGACTAATCTCGATTTTGATTGGCTGTTGATTTCTGACCTTTGATTGGCTGTTGGTGGTACCTGCAGCAGAAGACAATAAACACCGGTGATCTCTTGAGCGAAGGTAAATTTATTTCTCTCGGCTATTATGTAGGCCTGAGTTGATCAAATAAATGCATGCCCTTTCAACAAATTCTTTGAAGTGTTATAATTTTTTCATTAGATTTACGTAAAATACGCTGCTCGCCGTTGAGATCAAGGTTACTGTCAAATGGGTGAAACAAGTTGATTTCGATTTATACTAGATTGGTGCCAAATACGCCCAAACTTGGTATGTTTCAGCTGATCCTTCCAAAAACTTAGTAGAATCTCCCATAACTTAGTAGGAAAGGGCGGTGACGTCATCATGGGAGGACTATATTTAGTAGGAAACTTGGTTGTACCCGTAGTTAAAGTACCCTGTGTATTCATATCTTCGTGTTTGCCGCGGTTTTTGAGATGGTGAATATCGATAGTTCATTGGTAGCCATGATGACATCACATTGATGTAAGATAAGCCCACGTGACCAGATCCTATAAGGACTGGGCTTCTGATTGGTTGATGGTATTTCTTTAAAGTCCTATATTTCTCTTTCAAAAGCGTTTTGGAAATATATTTTCATAGAATAATTTTTGATGTTATAGGTTTTAGCTACTGAACTGCTTTAAAAGAAATGTTTGACATTTTTTCATATATAAATTGATAGCTATTGCCGGGTCTACGTCACTTTATCGTTACCATAAGGACTCGGTAAAGTCGTCTATAAGTGTTGACCTTGAGGCCGATTTTCAGGCATTTTGAGCCTGAATTTGCAAAAATGAGAATATGACTTCTGAAACAACTTTTTGTAACCTTTTGATCTAGCCAATAAAAATTTTTGCGACAATGTCCCTTTAAGGCATTTGGAGGCCGAATTGGCAAAAATGAGAATATGACTTCTGAAACAACTTTTGTGAACTTTTGATCTAGCCAATAAAAATTTTTTCGCGTATCTCCCTTTAATAATAGGGGCTTGTCATGGAAAGGTGACGAGCGAGCTTGAGCACCATGAGAAGCATGACAATTCAAACCATGAACTAGCACTAAGAGACATTCTGACTCCACACTGAATGATTTTGGTTACCTGTACACCATCATTTTTTCAAGGTGTGCAACTGCACACCCTGTCCTGCGGAATCCGCCGTCCCTGCCGCCGTTGTTCTCGGGAGGGGGGGGTTTCTCTCTTATCTCTCCAGGGGGCGCCTTTCTTATCAAAGGGCGCCTATGTTGTCCAGGGGGCGCCTTTTCTATGCGGGGGGCGCCTTTTTGCTGTCAAGGGGTGCCTGTGCTAACCAGGGGGCGCATGTGATATCTAGGGGCGCCGTTTCTCTTCTTCGGAGGCGCCTACGCTTTTCAAGGGCGCCTATGCTATCCAGAGGGGCGCCTTTACTCAAGGGGGCGCCTTTTGCTTTCCAGGGCGCAGTTTTGATGTCAAGGTGCGTCATTCATGTATGAAAATGTCTTTTTCACAGAGGATCCTACCTCTTCAGGTAGGCGGTAATTAGGCTTGATTTTTCTGACCGGCCGGGGGCGCCGGCTGAGGCCTGGGGGGGGGCGCCTCCTGGACAAAGCCAAAACAAGTGGTGCAAAAAGATACTTTTGCACCACTTGAAAAAATCGAGTGGTGCAACTGCACCACTTGCACCCTGGAATCCGCCGTCCCTGGGTGGTACAAAGAAAAAAACAGGCACAAAACAGAAGATTTCTACTGCATCAGCTCTGCAAAATACTATTTGTACTATTACCTGTGGAAGATAACATGAGAATACAAGAACAACTCTCACTAAAATCTTCGAAATCCCCTATATAACTATGCTTTTGTTTCCTTTGCTTCAATACAGATTAAATATGTCTCTTTTCGTTCATATATGTCTCACTGCGTCCTCGGGTCTTCAACCGTTTTCTGCAATATCCCCAGAATGACGAAACTTTTGCGTCAGGAAGGTCACGTGACCCCCCTTTGAGTTGGCTATGCCTTCTGATTGGTCAGTTGTGATTACCTATTTTGGTTATTATATTTGGTTATTATATTGGTCAGTTGGAGGCGCACCCCCCAGGCCTCAGCCGGCGCCCCCGGCCGGTCAGAGAAAATCAAGCCTAATTACCGCCTACCTGAAGAGGTAGGATCCTCTGTGAAAAAGACATTTTCATACATGAATGACGCACCTTAACATCAAAACTGTGCCCTGGAAAGCAAAAGGCGCCCCCCCTTGAGTAAAGGCGCCCCTCTGGATAGCATAGGCGCCCTTGAAAAGCGTAGGCGCCTCCTGGACAGCTGAGGCGCCTCCGAAGAAGAGAAACGGCGCCCCTAGATATCACATGCGCCCCCTGGTTAGCACAGGCACCCCTTGACAGCAAAAGGCGCCCCCCCGCAGAGAAAAGGCGCCCCCTGGACAACATAAGCGCCCTTTGATAAGAAAGGCGCCCCCTGGAGAGATAAGAGAGAAACCCCCCCTCCCGAGAACAACGGCGGCAGGGATGGCGGATTCCGCAGGACAGGGTGTGCAGTTGCACACCTTGAAAAAATGATGGTGTACAATAGTATACTTTTGCACACCTGGTTTTGACCTCGTACGGGGAGGCCCTCACGGATTTGGGTGGCACCCCCGGATTTTGCCGGCGCCCCGGCCGGTCAAGAGAAAATCAGACACATCGCCTGTCTGAAGGGGTAGTACCCTCTGTGTAAAATAAAATACACTTTCAAATATGAATGGCGCCCCCTGACATCAAAGCTGCACCCTGGACAGCAAAAGGTGCCCACCCCCATGAGTAAAAGCGCCCCTCTGGATAGCAAAGGCGACCTCTAGACAGCAGAGGCGCCCCTGGACAGAAAAAGGCACCCCCAATTGAGGAGTAACGACGCCCCTGAATAGCATAGGCGCCCTCTGGTTAGCACAGGCACTCCTGTACACTAAGAGGCGCCCCCCCCCCATAGAGCAAAGGCAACCCCTCTGGATATAATAAGCTCCCTTTAATAGCAATCGCGCTCCCTGGACAGCAGGGGCGCCCTCTGGATAGGATAGGCACCCCCAAAACAGCAAATACGCCCTTTGATACCAAAAGCGCCCCATGGACAGAACACACCCTCTGGATAGCATAGGCACCCCTGGACGGCAGAGACGCCCCTAAAGAAGAGCAACGGCACCCCGGGATAGCATATGCGCCCCTGGTTAGCACAGGCACCCCTGGACAGCAAAAGGCGGCCCCCGCCCCCTGAGTAAAGGATCCGGGTCTCTGGATAGCATAGGTGCCCCTGGATAGCGCAGGCGCCTCCTGGACAGCAGAGACGCCTCCGAAGAAGATCAACGGCGCCCCTTGATATCATATGCACCCCCTGGTTAGCACAGGCATCCCTGGATAGCAAAAGGCGCCCCCCCCC
Source organism: Lepas anatifera (assembly GCA_034440635.1). NCBI lineage: Eukaryota > Metazoa > Arthropoda > Thecostraca > Lepadidae > Lepas > Lepas anatifera. Next base: position 550,796 of record JAOTON010001507.1, read on the forward strand.
CCGAGAGCAAAGGCGCCCCCTCTGGAAAGAATAAGCACCCATGGATAGGAAAGGCGCCCCCTGGAAAGGACAGCAGAACATTTTTTAAGGAAAACTCAGTGGAGGGGGGCGGTGGAGATTTTCTTGTGCTGGCCATTATAATGTCTTCGGGGGGTCAAACCCCCATTTGGAGGGGGGCGTTAATAAAATTTAGACGTGCTAGTGTTAAAAAATGTCTCCTAATTTTTGTTATTCCATATTCTAAAGATTAGAGATGCTGCCCAGGACTGCGGCTTTTTTCAACGGAAAAAGGCCAAACCGGGTTTGCAAAAAAGGCCAAAAGGTTCAAGTTGTATTTGCACTAAAAAATCTTGTTTTTTATAAATTTCGTCCAATTTCTTCCCAGTACGGCTGTTGGAGTCTGAGTCTCATTAAAGTCCTCAAGGGACTTGTCACGGAGACCCCTGACCCCACCACCCGAACGAGTAACGCCCACAATGAAGGGTTGATTTAGAAGCCAAAGTTTAACCTCCCACAAAGCACAGGGATGGCCGCCTCGTTCAGGTCACCCTCTCATCAGTCAGTTGGAAGAGACCTCACGTCTTGAAAAATCTGTAACTGCCACTAGGTCATGGAGAAATTCAAGACTTGGGAAGATGCAACAGCTGAACATAAAGGTATATATCTGAGGATTTTTCTATTAGTAAAGAGGGGTTAAGTTTATTTTAATATCAAATATGATAAGCATCATTTTGCCTTTCCACGTGGCCAAGATTCGTAAGATAATGGTGAGAGGACATTGAAAATAATCGCAGCGAGTGTGAACCTGGCCTGTGCGCTGTCCAAGAAAATTATCTCAGCGGAAAAGCTTTTTAAGTTGTAGGAAACACAAACTGGACTTTAACCCACATTATTAATTGCTCCTAAAAAATAATGTTTGAACCAGATGGCAGACTCAAGGAGATATAAGGGAAGTTGAAACGTTAAGATAAACACAGAATGAAGTATGTGGGCATTTTCCATCGACCTTTATCTATATTCTTCAATTCATCAGCATGGGAGCATTGCTCTTGTGCGTGAAATTTCGGAGGTGTTAAGAGAATTTCGGTAGCCATGTGATTGAATGCTGAAATAGATCATGCCATAGGCATGTGTGATTTGTGACATAAATGGGCCCTACTAGAATAAAAAGAAAACAGTTTCAACGTGTCCAAGTACTCTTTTGATAAATTGATAATTTTTTTCGTTTATTGGCTGTAAGTTGCGCGTTTAATGATCATGTGCAGTGTTCAGATCGAAGTGAAAAGACCATTCAGATTGATAAAACGAGTATATTTTGTCACTGACCATCCACTTATACCATCAACCATCGCCTTCAGGTCAAGTTCAGGACTCATTTAAGAGAAGAGGTGAGCGTGCACTGTGCATGCCCAAATCGAGACACAGCCGCCCTCCCGATGGACAGACCACGCAGAAATACGTCCTCGTCGCGTTTGATTTCGCGCACGCGTACGACGTAGTGGACCACCACCTGCTACGCGTTCGCCTGCTGTAGATGGGGCTGTCAAATTGCACGGTGGCCTGGATTTGGCAGTGACTCCGGGACCGAAGAGTCCAGGTGGAACTAAATGGTGTGCTTTCCAGTGAGCGCATTTTCCGAACTGGCCTGCCGTAAGGAAGTGTCTTATCGCCAGTTTTATTTTGTATGGGCGGCTCGGCTGGTAGACGCACTCTGCGCGGTTCCCGGATGCTCCCTACATGTACGCCGATGATACGGCGGCTCTCTGCACGGGCAACAACATCCAAGTCGCCAAGGACCGGGTGCAATAAAGCTGCTGCTGGCACCCTCATGAAGTGAACCCGACAGCACAAAATGGTGGTATCAGGAGCCAAGATCCAAGTACTGGTGATGTCCCAGTGGGCCAGAGACGCCGATCCCTTCAATTTTAAGGTCGACGGGAAGTCTGTCACTGCTGGAGACACCCTACAGCTACTTGGCGTCACCATCGATCGGCTCCTCCATTTCGGTCCTCACTGTAAGAGACTGTGGGAGAAGGTCCACCCCGCATCTCCCACCTACGTCAACTGTCCGGCTGCAACTGGGGGCTGCACGAACAGCACCTCCGAACCGTCGCTACTGGCTACGTGAGAGGAGCGATGGAGTAAGCGGCCGCAGCGTGGCTCCACGCCACACCGCCATTTCATGTCGAGCTGCTGGAACGCAAAATGAGAGCGTCGGCGCGTATCATCACAGGATGCACCCAATCCACTCCCAGCCGAGTTAAGACTCCCCGCGTAGCGGCCAGAAGGAGGGTACTCGCGACCCGACTGCTGGTGAAATTCCATACCCTGCCGTCTGAAGACCCTCTGTGAAGACGTGCGGAGGCGACAGCGCCCTCTCGACTCTCCTCCGTGACCGGGTGGCGGCAGGTGGGCAAAGACATGTGGGATCAAGCAGGCATCTCCCCTCCCCATCGAGTCTTTCCTTCCTCGACGTCTTCGACTGTGGGTATCAGGAGAGTGAGTCACATTTCAACTAGACGTGGGCCCACTGACATCAGGAGCGCCACCTGTCCGGAAGAAGCGAGTAGCTCTCCCCACCTCGCTTCCCTGACTCAATGTACCACATGGGTGTGGACCGACGGGTTAGTGCACGGAGGGGTCACGAGCGGGGGAGCTGGGTCTTCATCGAGTCACCAGACAGAGCCCAGCATGAGCTCAGGCGACCAGCAGGCTCGCTCTGCTCGAGTTTTCAGGCTGAGATGGTAGCCATCCAAACTGCCTGTGTCTTCCTACTGGACTAATCAGTGCACACAGAAGATCCAGTCATCTTCAGCATGGCCTGCCAAGGTGACGACGCATTATAGAAATAAAATGGCTTCAATGTCTGCAGATAAGACAGCGAATCGGTAAAAATCGCAAACTTCCTCACCATCAGCTTAGACACCTGGTCCAAACAGCAAAAAAAAATGGAGTACAGCTCTGAGGTAAAAATGGATCCTTCGTAAGGCAAACTAGAAAACTTCTCAACATCGTCACCAACAAATGCACGCCCTGTGCCATTGTCACTTTCTTTTGCAACCGTCTATATAGAAACAGACATGGTTTTCGAACGGCTCCGCAAGCAAGTTCATAAATTACTGGCGCGTCGGTTCAGGAGGCAAATTTTTGCTTTGTTGGCGTAGGTTGTGTTCGTGTTAACTGTCGAGATGAGCTATGGTTCAATAACAGCTGCTTCATGTGGTTCGACGAGATTGCTGTCGATACCAGCCTGTGCCAGCCAGGCACAGACTCTCACTCCCTGGTGACGGGTTGCAAAACGCGAGCCACTGTCTATCTGACTGAGTGTAGGCGTCGCCAAAAAAAAATGTTTGGTATGTGGGGCGTGTTGGTGGCTTATTTTAAAGGGAACGTGGCACCTTGGTAAAATCCTGGAATTTTGTGTAATTAGGCGTACTTTTAGCCGAAAATAATGAAACCACTCATGATTTCTCTGAAAATGTACAACAAGCTCAATGCTTTTATTTTTAAAATACTCCTCTAGAAAAATGAATAAATATCTGCCTCTGGATGATGTCATGATCTGGCAACCACTACCATACTCGAAACACTTCAAGGGCTTCGATTGGCTGATGCTCATCGTGATGTCAGCATATGTCGCCACACCAGCAGCTCACAACAATGGCCGCCTGGCGAGAGGTACATGAAAGGTACATTTCGGGTAGGTTTTAGTTTTTTCTACGGAAAAATCGAGTTCCAAGACAAATGATATATAGAGCACCTGGTTTTCCGATTTGCTTTACAACTTGGCTATCTCAGTTAAAATCACGTTCTAAAGGTGGCACATTCCTTTTAATGGCTTAATGCAAAGCGAGTATCTTACTGCGCATTTGTAGCGGTATTTCATTAATTTCCACTAGCATGCTTATTATGGGTGAAGCTTGGAACGCTCCTGTTACTATTCTGATAGCGAGATGACGGACATATCGATAATCTTTTTCGCGGATTAAGGAGTGGCCTCATACGCAACCCCGGTCTGCGACCTGGGATAACCCCCCACCGGCGCAGGAGAGCCGCATGACAATGTGCTGAAATCAACTATATTTCATTCTCAATGTATCTCTTTATAAGCCTGTAGGTCAGTGCCATCATTCTTTTCTTTGAAATAAATAGTAAATATCCCGCAGTCAACCCCGGATTCGACCCGCGCACCCCTCATCACGAGACAGGACCTCTAACCACTAGACCACTGCGCCACACTGTACCGACTCCCACTAACCCTACACCTGTGACCCGTCAGGAGGTCACTGGCCGGTATCACGCAATCAAAACGATGCCGTGATCGTGGCGCCGGGTGTTGTGTTCGTACAGAAAAGGCATGGTATAAAGCTGCTTCTAGAAGACGAACCAAACATTAGATTCGCCTAGAATCACTTGTATCGGCGACCCAGGACCCTAAGCTAGCTTTATGCCAAATTGCATCCACTTCCATTCATTTTGAGCACTTGAAACCATGGTGAGAAGCAAACATGTTCCAAGAAATTTAGCTCCTTGAAATACCCTTTCGGACGAATTACTCGAAAGCCGTTGGAGATAAGTGGGTAGTGTAAATGAATTGAATGACTGCAATTAATTTTCCTATTCAGCCATGTCAATTCTGAGCTTGTGAATGACATGTGCTCTGAACCGAAAAGCTGCAAATAAAAGGTTTTCTACTAAAATTATATTTATACATATAAGACAATGAATTTTATTATCACGATATCCATCTCCGAATATTATCAGGCGGAAGCAATGTTCTTTCATTATTTGAAATGAAAAGTCAAATCGGCGCATTAGATCGCGAGAGATTAAGATTTAAATGTAATGAGCAAAAATGTAGTCCTCCAGCAAAATGGCAAAAACTAGGTCAGAATTTTACGTTTTCCACTGGAAACTATGCCTAAGCACAAGAAAACACGTAGCTGCCTCCACGTGTGTGTCTTTAAACTAACTGAAGCGTGCCTTCTGACATTTCGAGCTTACAAGTCGGCTGTCAAATTTCAATATCTTTTTTGCTTGTACTAGAAATACTGCCTTTTGGCGTAATAAATAATGTCGGACCAGTTCGAACTTTTTTCTTAGGTGGCCTTGTTGCTTATTCAAAAGGAGGCAAATTTCAAGTTCGTCGCTTAAGAAATAAAAATGATAAAAATGCAAAATTGAAAACATTTGTTCCAAAATTTCCCAAAAACTATTTTGAATTTAAATTTGGGAGCCTTAGTTTGGGCGTCTAGCGTAAAAGGGCAATCACCCTACACAATTGCAGAGCCCTGGTATCAACTGTCAGAACCGCCAAACGGCCAGAATAGAGCCTCTTGAGAAATCTCAATCCGCTTCGCTCCATGGATTTCGTCATGCGGCTCTGACACAGCCGTACTCGATCTTCGGACGAACAAGTGATCTATACAGCATAAGAAGCTTATAACGTAGCGTATAACAATGAGCGTATAACGTGCGCATAACGTATATATAGGCGATAAGCGTATAACGTGTATAGCATGAGAAACATTTCTCTATCTGCACGGTATCTCATTCTCGTCAACACCTTCAGTATTTTCAGCGTATCGAAACATTTTTTTTGCGGAAATCCTTCAGGTGTGGCACATATGAAAGCTTATCGAGTGTGAGCCTGATAAATCTGGTTTCTGCTACAACGTCGCTCGGATTTCCGCGAATTTACAAAATCGGGTATTCAGTCTCAATGTCTATTATAAAAGTGCATGCACTATGTCTTTGAACTTGAAAATTTCAGTCCATTGCGTGTGATCCATTGCTGCAATATGTCAAGGCCAAGCTGCAGCCGCCTCTGCGCAGCTGCTGTAGTAGACACTGTCACACATATTGTGAAGTCTTCAACGAAAAACACGTGACGTATGTTTGCGGGAAGTGTCTGCAATATCATTGGTCATAACTGCAAACAAGGCTATGAATATCGCAGAATCCTGGGCTATGCTACTCTGTTGCTGATGCCAATCCGATACGACTGAGTTTACGCGAAATCTAAAATACCTATTTTTCGGAATATCAGAAATAAACCACCGCAAGTGGCCTCGCACGCCGAGTCCAAAGAGTTTCTGCAGAACGCCATTGGATAGCAAAGGCGCCCCCAAGAGATGATGGCGCCCCCTGGGGAGGAAGGCGCCCCCTCCAGAAAAATCTTGCACCACTTCTCGAAAATGGAATCCGCCGTCTCTGGTACCACCGAGTATATGTGAATGGCTTCAGAAAAATAAAGCCCATCGGCCCATCCGCCGTGCTATCATAGTTAGCAAACCAATAGAGACACCATAGTTAGTTACAACAGTACTCTGAGCAAGTGCCATAAAACATTGTTTTTAGTCAGAAAGCATAAGGGAAGGAGATTGTGGGATGTTGGTGTGCGATCATACATGTAGGTTCTGGAGAAACTATGATATTGTGCTAAGGTTGATGATGGATGAAATATTTTTGTACCAACTGTAAGTGAACTCTGTGAGTATGCTAACTTTTAAAGATAGATGTTCTTTAATATTTGTCATTCTTAAAAGATAAGCAAGACATTTTTTGGGTTTTGGCAACCTATGTGGCCCTTGAACCTTTTAAATTAAAGATTAAACAGAGCATTCAGATAGCTCAAATTAGACATTAACATGCCTTGATCTATACATGTTTAGGTACTATGGCAAGCTCATCTCTTTTTCTCCCGTATGCTAGGTGGGGTAAATTTAGAAGTCTTATCCTTCCTCTATGTTGGAGATGTATGATGTGGGTAACAACAACTCTATTTTCTGTCCTCAATGATATTCTATCTGGAGAATGTGGCTGGTTTCTTGAGGCATTTGGGGCAGCGCAGATCCTGCATATATCTGGAGGCATAAACTTGGTTTCCAGAAGAAACTTTTGTTTCCAACCGGTGCACATATCCATTTTGGTGTGTGGGGAGGTCGCTTATCAATAATTGCCATTTTCTCTGTTCTCCTTTTCATTGCTTTGTAGCAAACATGATATATGTTTTATATATATATATATATATTTTTTCACTATTGTGGAAAGTATGGCAGCTGGTCAGAAGAGTCGCACCAGCCATCTAAAACTCTGGCACAAATTTGCACAGCCAGCCACCTAAATTCACACCAATCTGCAGTATACCAGGGAGAAAGCACCCATCCCTACCCTAGTGTGCAAAGTATGGCATTTTCTTCAAGATCTCGTTGGTGCGAGTGTACTTGGAGACAGGATCAAGTGGTGCAAAGTCAATCAACCTTGTGTGAATTTGTGAGACTGGTGCAAGAAAGGTGACACTGAAAACCAAACAAATATTGACTGAATGGTTATAAAGACTGAGGAGGGGGCTTGAAAAAGTCCTTAACTATCTCACTAATAAGAGAGACAGCATTGCATTGTGTGGGTAGGAATGAGAGCGTTTTTCCCTGGTAATATGACAGGTTAGTGTGAATTTTTGGTGGCTGTCGGTGCAAGAATTTCAGATGGCTGGTGCAGCTTGTCTGGCCTGCTGCCATACTTTGCAGACAGGTCCCTACCCACATGATGCAATTTTCCTTGTGTCTTTATAACCATTTTTCCATTATTTGTTTGGTTTTCAGCATTACCTCCTTGCACCAGTCTCAAATTTGCACCAGGTTAATAAAATTTGCACCACTTGTTCCTGTCTCCAGGGGCACTCACATTGACTAGGCCTAGTCAAAAGTACCATACTTGTAGCAAACAATGATTTTGTTGCTTCTTTTTCTGCTGTCACTTTTGTGTAATAACTTGAAATATAGTAATGTGATGGATAGCATTCTTATAAAACATTTTGGCCCTAAGCAAGTTTGTGCTCACATTTAAGTCCTGGGAATTGAAGTCTTCCATTCCATATTGTTTGCCTGTCCTTTCCTAATGCTTGTATGAATTTTTCAGGTGCTGCCAGTGGCTTAAGATCTGTGGATGGTCCCTCACTTCCTGAAGCTGCTGAGGAACCACATCTTGGACCAGGGGTCTGAGGCTACTGGGTCCAGAGGCACCGGTAGTAGACAAGGGCCTCCCCCAGCAGCTTTTGGCAAAGGACAATGCCAAGCTTCTGCTTTGCCACGCCCTTCAGTTGGAGCATATAAAGGTATGGGCCATCAGTTTTGTGCATCAAACTTTTACTTGCGTTCTTTTTATATGTGCTGGACGTGAAATTTAAATCATTTGTATAGGATTTTAGATTAACAGTGCTCGGGAGTGCACCTTTCCATTTGGTTTGTACTGTTTTTATTAATATACTGTGTACAATAGTATTTGCAGAGGCAAAATGGATTGCATTGCTATCAAATGAATCTCAGGTCACTCATGCGAATGATTATATCAATATATTTTTCACTGGCAACGGGAACATAGCAATAATTTTAGTGGTCCTCCCTTTGAATAAAAGGACATTATGAACCTTCCCTGATAGATGAAAATAGATTTAAAACAAATCTATGAATGTGTGAGAGCTGAACATGTTTCATCTTCTAATATCTGTTAAGTTGAACAATCATGATAAATGACTAGATTGTGAATATTTGGCTAAGTGTCAGTTATTCGCTCGATATAGCAAAATATCCAATAAAACTGTTCGTTTTGACAATCGCCCATCAGTTGATGATCGTCAGATGAAGTTTATACCACAAAATTTCCGTCAGGTGACTGGCCAGGAGCGACAGCGAGTACGTCCAGCGGCCCAGATGCTCAGCGAGCGCGTGGGAAAGTGTCTACTCCACCTATTCGGTCAGCGCTTCGTCAAGCAGGCTCAGATCGTCATCACCTGCGACGAGATGACGAGACACCTGCAACTTTCGGTGCTTCCTGGACGGCAAGGCTCATCGGTCAGCATTCGGCTTGGAGCACACCATCAATGCTCAGTATACTTCTCTGCTCGAGTTCATGCGGCTGATTCGGGACTCCCGAGTAGGATGCCAGAGCAGGTACCATTCCAGAACGGGTTCATCATGTCCTTAACAGCCCTGCGAGGTCTCCACAGCATGCTTCAGAACATCTACGGTGTCAAGTACTTTCTGACGTCTCGGGTGAATCAGGACATGGTAACAAACTTCTTCTCTCAGGTCAGGTGCTTGGGAGCAGGCAGCACCCACCCAACGGCGGTGGAGGCGAAGACTCGTGTTCTCATGCTAGACCACATGCTGATGGAGCCCCAGTCTCGCTGGAAGAAGAAGAATCAACATACCTGAGTGCGGCTACCCTGCAACTGGACACCCCCCCGACAGTCATTACTGAAGAGCTGGATGACATCGCTGCTGTGTGATCAGATGGAGAGGCTGCAGCCGTGCCCCGCTCCACCGGTACCGGACAACCCGGAGCAGGACTGGCTGGACGAGGATGACCAGGACGACGCCGTGGAACGAGCTGCTCCGTCAGCAGGGGACGCGAACCAAAAACTTTGTAAGCAGGCACCGGCCTACGTGGCGGGCTTTGTTGCTGCAAAATGCAAACCTGTGGACAGCTCTCTCTGATACATATCATCGACCGTGCCTGTAGTAGATGAAAGTGGGAAACTGGAGTGGTTGCAACGTCTCAATCGGGGTGGTCTCACAATACCAAGTGAAAAGTGGCTTAGGCAAGTAGGGGAGCTAGAGGCTTTAGTTTGTGATATGCATGGACCAAGCGACATCGATAGGAAACCAGGATTCATTCGCCGTTTGACTTCTGATGTGCTGGTTAAATTCCCGGACCTTCACGAAAAGGTAGCGCGAAAGTACGCGGTGACGAGAACACACATGCGGGTGAAGTGGCTGCAACGGTTGTATGCGGAGGGGAAGCGAAAGGCAAGGGCAGAACAGAAAAGTCGTCGGGAAATGAAGAGAATGCGTTACTACATTTAGTAAAAGTGATTGAGTAGTATCCTCAGGTAGCCAGCTATTATTGATAATACTGTATCTGCACCCAGTTCGTATACTAATCGGGCGTTTACCCGCTGTAGCGCCGCGTCAGAGGTACGTGTCGGTGATTGATAAAGGATTATTTATATATTTTAGGAACGTGCATTGATCTATATATCTATGATAGAAGTGATAACAGTTGTGTGTACGTTTGGTTTTTTACATGTGTTTTTTGTGATTTGGATGTCCCTTGC